>OX459032.1:15944721-15992221 GCA_949775025.1 Tricholauxania praeusta
GTAATACTAAAACACGGTGGTTTGAAGTCTAGAGAAATAAGCATCAAGAGAGGAATTTTTCAAGGAGACTCCTTAAGTCCTTTATGGTTTTGTTTATGTCTGGCTCCTCTTAGCAGAATGTTAAATGCAACAACATGCGGATACCGCCTAAAAACAGAAAACGATCTATGCTACGCAACACATCTTCTGTACATGGATGATTTGAAGTTATTTGCGAGGTCCAGAATACATATGGAACAGCTGCTGAATCTAGTTAAACTTTTTAGCAATGATATATGTATGGAATTCGGGTATGATAAATGCAAAAGCATAGACATGATTAAGGGAAAAATTGTCCGCTCAGAAGGCTTCACATATGATGATGGTGATATAGACATGCTTGGAGAAGAAGACAAATACAAATACCTTGGCGTCTATGAAATGCAGGGCATTCTACATAGTTTGATGAAGCAGCGCCTTAACTCCCAATTCGAAAAAAGGGTTAGACAAATATGCAAATCAAAGTTAAATGGGAAAAATCTGATGATAGCTCTTAACAACTATGCTATCCCTGTTCTTTCTTACTCGTTTGGTATAATAAAGTGGAGCCACACTGATATAGAAGCAGCACAAAGAAAAGTCCGGACAATAATGACTAAAAGAAACTTCCGACATCCCAGAGCTGCGGTTGAACGTCTATACCTTCCGAGGATAGATGGTGGGCAAGGTTTGATTAACATGCAAAACCTAAATCTTTCACAAATAGATAACCTCAGAAATTACTTCTACAAAAACGCTGATAATAATAGAAAATATGAAATTTTGTGCAACCTTGACAAAAACTCAACACCTTTGAACCTGAACAATCGAGAATACAACTCAATTTCGGAGATCTTGCAAGCATCAGTAACTTTGGAACAATGGAAATGCAAGGCTATCCATGGAAAATATCCGCATGACCTTCATAGCACAGGAATACATAAGGCTGCCTCAACG
This sequence comes from Tricholauxania praeusta, assembly GCA_949775025.1. Lineage (NCBI taxonomy): Eukaryota > Metazoa > Arthropoda > Insecta > Diptera > Lauxaniidae > Tricholauxania > Tricholauxania praeusta. The sequence continues at coordinate 15,945,697 of OX459032.1, forward strand.
ATTTGGCTCCAAAAAGGTTGCTTGTTCGCTGAAACTGAAGGATTTGCCATAGCAATTCAAGATGGAATTATTCCGACAAGACAATACCGAAGAGCCATTCTACACGAAAATATTACGGCAGTGTGCCGCAGATGCAACCGCGAAGTTGAGTCAATTGAACATATAATAAACGGATGCACCATGTTGGCTAACAATGAATACTTAAGGAGGCACAACAATGTTGCAAAACTTATACATCAGGAGATTGCTTTAAAATGCAATCTTATAAGTGGAAGAAAACCATATTATGAATACACCCCACGGGAGGTTTTGACCGATGAAAACTGTAAGCTATACTGGGATAGACAAATGACAATGGACCAAACAATTATGGCAAACAGGCCAGACATACTATGGATTAATAAGAGACAAAAAAGAGGCATTGTAATTGATGTAGCGGTTCCGCTAATCGCCAACTTAAATAATAATAATAATAATAATAATAATAATAATAATAATAATAATAATAATAATAATAATAATAATAATAATAATAATAATAATAATAATAATAATAATAATAATAATAATAATAATAATAATAATAATAATAATAATAATAATAATAATAATAATAATAATAATAATAATAATAATAATAATAATAATAATAATAATAATAATAATAATAATAATAATAATAATAATAATAATAATAATAATAATAATAATAATAATAATAATAATAATAATAATAATAATAATAATAATAATAATAATAATAATAATAATAATAATAATAATAATAATAATAATAATAATAATAATAATAATAATAATAATAATAATAATAATAATAATAATAATAATAATAATAATAATAATAATAATAATAATAATAATAATAATAATAATAATAATAATAATAATAATAATAATAATAATAATAATAATAATAATAATAATAATAATAATAATAATAATAATAATAATAATAATAATAATAATAATAATAATAATAATAATAATAATAATAATAATAATAATAATAATAATAATAATAATAATAATAATAATAATAATAATAATAATAATAATAATAATAATAATAATAATATAATAATAATAATAATAATAATAATAATAATAATAATAATAATAATAATAATAATAATAATAATAATAATAATAATAATAATAATAATAATAATAATAATAATAATAATAATAATAATAATAATAATAATAATAATAATAATAATAATAATAATAATAATAATAATAATAATAATAATAATAATAATAATAATAATAATAATAATAATAATAATAATAATAATAATAATAATAATAATAATAATAATAATAATAATAATAATAATAATAATAATAATAATAATAATAATAATAATAATAATAATAATAATAATAATAATAATAATAATAATAATAATAATAATAATAATAATAATAATAATAATAATAATAATAATAATAATAATAATAATAATAATAATAATAATAATAATAATAATAATAATAATAATAATAATAATAATAATAATAATAATAATAATAATAATAATAATAATAATAATAATAATAATAATAATAATAATAATAATAATAATAATAATAATAATAATAATAATAATAATAATAATAATAATAATAATAATAATAATAATAATAATAATAATAATAATAATAATAATAATAATAATAATAATAATAATAATAATAATAATAATAATAATAATAATAATAATAATAATAATAATAATAATAATAATAATAATAATATCCATATATGATCCATATGTGGGCGGCGTTCTGGTCAGCGTTTGATCTCCAGTGGAGCGGCTGTACAATCACCTGGCGGAAGGTATAAAACGCACAGAAGGAAACTGTAAACCTAATCATGGCGTCACAACCTAATGGAAATAAGTCTCCAAGGGGTAGTCATACAAATATGAACAATCCCCCTGCTCCGGCAGCCGGCACATCGGATTTGGAGGTGCCAGACCCATGTAATCTGCAAGGGAGGGTATTTTTACCTTACGTGTTAGACGCGCACGCAGACCCTAGACAACCGTCATGTAGACCAATTACAACCATGACGTGGAATCCGGTCTCTCCAATAAGAGATATATCGGACGAGCGTCGTGAAGATCAAGAACGACGCGGGAATGGACTGCTTGATCATGATACCGACCCTGGAACTGAAAATTATGCACCCGCCGAAAGTGTTTTGCCGGGACAAATGGCAACCACCAAAGCAGGTAAACCAAGACAACGCCTAGCTTGGACAATTCAAATGAACACAGATGTTATGCGTTGTTACTACAAAAGCACAAAATTGGAAACTATTAAAACTGGATACCGCAATGAATTTCATGATAAATTTTTACAGATCTACCCACAATATACAGGAAAAATCTCCCAACAAAGACTTGCCGATCAAAAACGTACTATCTTGGTTAAAAAACTTATAGCAGATTTTCAAATACAAGAGATTAAATTACAAGTAGCAGAAGAAATAAGTAATAACAATAGCCAAATTCAGAATTATAATCATACAAATGAAACTAACCAAATAACATCTAGTACACCGGTGAATGCTATACATGCGAACGAAGACAATACATCAGTAACCAATAACTCTGATCCCGAAATTCACATACCCAACCACAATAATACACATAGCACACTACGAAATAATACATTAAATAATACACAAACATTAGAAAACATCTCAAATACAATACAAGAAAATCAAAATAGCAATGGCAACCAGAATTCCGATTATGAAAATTTGAAAACAACAATGTTAATGGAAATGCAATCGAGTATAATAAAATGGAAAGGAAGTGATCCATCAATGAGAAACCCATTACCAAAATTACAGTTCAATAAAAACAACACAATTCTTTTACAGATTATGAATAACGATATATTACCAATACACTTGAATACAATTGAAACATTAACCGAATTACAGCTCATTACTTACACAGCAGCAAGTACCATCTTAGTATGCAATAACCAAACCATCATCCAATCAAATACAATAAAGAGTACCAAATCGAAGCCTAAATGGAGGATTAGACTTGAAATTAAAATAAATAAAATCAGAAAGGATTTAGGAAGGACTAACACAATATAATAAAGGCAACCGAACTAAAAATATAATGAAGTTTACTGAAATATTAAAAATCCAACACCAGCAAACAGGCGAAAACCTAACAGAAATTACTGATACGCTAAAGCAAAAACTTGCAGTGTATGCAGCTAGACTAAAAAGATATATTGAGTCAAACGAAAGAAAAACACAAAATAGAATGTTTACACGAAGCGAAAAACAGTTTTATCGGAAAATTGAAGAATGTAACATTACAAACACCGATATACCCACAGAAAATGAGATTGCGAATTATTGGGGAAATATATGGTCAATCCCACTGCAACACAACTCCGACAGTCAATGGATACAGGAAGAAACGCAAAATAGCCAATATATTCAACCACAGGAAGAATTCAATATAACAATAGATGAACTTAAAAATGCATTAAAAAACATTAAAAATTGGAAATGCCCAGGTATTGACCATTTACAAAATTTCTGGTATAAGAAGTTCACATCGTTACATCCTACTCTTGTTAGGTTAATAAATGAAACAATAGCCCAACCACAAAACCTCCCAATATTTCTCACTGAAGGAAAAACTTACATACAACCTAAAAACACAGAAACCAATAATCCAGCAAACTATAGACCTATCACGTGTCTTCCGACATTATACAAAATAATAACGTCCATAATATGCAATAAAATCTATGATCACCTTACCTTACAAAACATACTCACAGATGAACAAAAAGGATGCCGAAAATACAGCCAAGGATGCAAGGAACAGCTAATAATTGACGCCGTTATACTAAACCAAACCACCAAGGAACAAAGAAATCTTCATACTTGTTTTATAGATTACAAGAAAGCATATGATACAATGCCACATAGCTGGCTATTAGATGTCTTAAAAATATACAAAATTAACCCATATATCCAAAACTTTTTAGCTGAGACAATGAAATCCTGGAGAACTACAATAAACCTGTATACAAAAACAAAATTAATTGCAACTAAGCCAATAGATATTAAACGTGGAATATTCCAAGGTGACTCTCTAAGTGCTTTATGGTTTTGTATATGCCTTAATCCTCTATCCAATGCTCTTAGCAGGACATCATATGGTTTCAACATTAAGCATCAAAAAATTACAAAGCATAAGATAAATCATCTGATGTACATGGATGATATAAAGTTATATGCATCAACAAATGACCAACTTCAAAACTTAATTAACATTGTTGCAAAAATAACAAAAGACATTCAAATGGAATTCGGCATCGATAAATGCAAAACACAACATATAAATAGAGGAGTATGGAAAGATACAGAAACATACACAATAATAAACAATGAAATACTGCAGAATCTCAAAAAGAATGAGACATATAAATATCTAGGCTTTCAACAAAGCACCAAAATAGATCACATGACAACAAAAATGGAGCTGAAGAAAAGATACTCTCAACGTCTAAAACAAATCTTAAAAACATACCTTAATTCTAAAAATCTATTTAAAGCAGTAAACACATATGCTATAGCAGTTCTAACATATTCATTCGGAATAATAAAATGGAGCAAAACAGATCTGGAAAGTGTGGAAATACTAACTCGAACTTTATTTACAAAATACAGAAAACTGCATCCGAAGTCGTGCAGCGAGAGAATGTCGATACCAAGAGAACTTGGAGGACGTGGCTTAGTTGACATACAAAAATTACATAAAAATCAGTTAATAAATTTAAGAAACTATTTTTATGATAGTAATAGCCCGTTACACAAAGCAATAGTGTATGCTGACCTACAATATACGCCTTTTGAATTTATCAAATCAAAATATCCAATATAATATACACACAATAGATGATAGACTTAATCAATGGGCTCGCAAAGAATTACATGGAAGACATCTCCATACAATGAACAACAATAATATAGATAAATTAAATTCATATACATGGCTAAAAAGAGGAGAATTACAACCGGAAACTGAAGGATTCTTGATAGCTATTCAGGATCAAGTAATACCAACTAAAAACTATTTGAAATATATAGTAAAGGATCCTAATGTATCATCAGATAAATGCAGGAAATGTAAAATGCAATCAGAGACAATAGAACACATAATCAACGGATGTCAAATACTAGCAGGAACCCATTATACAGAGCGACATAATTTAGTTGCAAAAATAATACACCAAGCAATAGCCCAATTATATAATTTAACCGATCATCAAACACCGCACTATAAATACATTCCCGAAACTATATTGGAGAATAGTACCGTTAAAATGTACTGGGATAGAACGATATATACCGATAGAACAATAGTACATAACAGGCCAGACATAACGCTGCGAAACAAAATGCAAAATACCACATATTTAATAGAAGTAAGTGTCCCTAATGATTATAACATACATTCAAAATATACAGAAAAATTGGAAAAATACCATCAACTGAAAGAAGAAATAAAGCGTGTATGGCGACAAACAGAGGTAACTACAATACCATTTATTATCTCGTCAACCGGAATTTTACACACATCATTCATACAAAATTTAAATAAATTAAAAATACCAACATTCAAACACCATAACATCCAAAAAGCAGTTATCCTAAAAACTTGTAACATTACAAGACAATTTTTAAATACGAAATAAAAAAAAGTAAATAGTGCCGATACGACTTGCAGCCGCAACCTGCCGTCGTGCTCGGTGAAAATGGACCCTGCCTCGCGCGGTATGCGGGGGGGAGAGAGGCGTGGGATAATAATAATAATAATAATAATAATAATAATAATAATAATAATAATAATAATAATAATAATAATAATAATAATAATAATAATAATAATAATAATAATAATAATAATAATAATAATAATAATAATAATAATAATAATAATAATAATAATAATAATAATAATAATAATAATAATAATAATAATAATAATAATAATAATAATAATAATAATAATAATAATAATAATAATAATAATAATAATAATAATAATAATAATAATAATAATAATAATAATAATAATAATAATAATAATAATAATAATAATAATAATAATAATAATAATAATAATAATAATAATAATAATAATAATAATAATAATAATAATAATAATAATAATAATAATAATAATAATAATAATAATAATAATAATAATAATAATAATAATAATAATAATAATAATAATAATAATAATAATAATAATAATAATAATAATAATAATAATAATAATAATAATAATAATAATAATAATAATAATAATAATAATAATAATAATAATAATAATAATAATAATAATAATAATAATAATAATAATAATAATAATAATAATAATAATAATAATAATAATAATAATAATAATAATAATAATAATAATAATAATAATAATAATAATAATAATAATAATAATAATAATAATAATAATAATAATAATAATAATAATAATAATAATAATAATAATAATAATAATAATAATAATAATAATAATAATAATAATAATAATAATAATAATAATAATAATAATAATAATAATAATAATAATAATAATAATAATAATAATAATAATAATAATAATAATAATAATAATAATAATAATAATAATAATAATAATAATAATAATAATAATAATAATAATAATAATAATAATAATAATAATAATAATAATAATAATAATAATAATAATAATAATAATAATAATAATAATAATAATAATAATAATAATAATAATAATAATAATAATAATAATAATAATAATAATAATAATAATAATAATAATAATAATAATAATAATAATAATAATAATAATAATAATAATAATAATAATAATAATAATAATAATAATAATAATAATAATAATAATAATAATAATAATAATAATAATAATAATAATAATAATAATAATAATAATAATAATAATAATAATAATAATAATAATAATAATAATAATAATAATAATAATAATAATAATAATAATAATAATAATAATAATAATAATAATAATAATAATAATAATAATAATAATAATAATAATAATAATAATAATAATAATAATAATAATAATAATAATAATAATAATAATAATAATAATAATAATAATAATAATAATAATAATAATAATAATAATAATAATAATAATAATAATAATAATAATACAAATATCACGGCACAAAGGCTTAATGACCAAAAGAGAACCATTATTAGAAGCAATCGCTTATCAAATATAGAAATCCAACACATTAAAGAAGAAATCACAATGGAGCTCAGTCATGAAATAGAACAAATTAACAATAACCAATCCACCGAAAATGTACCAGAACAGCATAACACCATCGTAGAACAGACTGATAATCCATTAATAAATCCTTACAATGAAATATTAACAGACCATAACAACAACAGTAGTCCTTCACCTAGAGCAGACCAAAATAGAAATGCAAACACTACACAATATACTCAAAACACAGAACAAATTGTAGAGAATAATGCAGAGCTACATACAAATATCACTAACCAACAAACAACAAATAATACCCATACAGATGACATGATAACCAAAATGAAAGATACAATGGAAGCAAATGTAATAAAATGGTACATGGTATCCCCCACAGAAAGACATCCAATACCGAGATTAATATTCAATAAGAGCACTTTAAAAATTCTAAGCAATTTAAATAACCAAATACTTCCGGCCTATATAAATAATACAGCTAATCTAAAAGAATTTCAATCAATAATATATATCGCAGCTATCACTGCACTTGAATTAAATAACCAAAATACAAACCAAAATACAAACAGATATCAACCAAAGTCTAAACCAAAATGGCAAATACGCCTTGAAAATAAAATTAACACAATAAGAAGAGACCTTGGCAGACTCACTCAATACAATAGAGGAGAAAGATCTAAATCACTTCTAAGGCATATCAAAAATATTACATTAAATAGAAAGGAAACATCAATAGAAATTACAGATACATTACAACAAAAACTGAAAGTATATTCATTCAGGCTCCGAAGATACAAGAAATCATACCAACGCAAACAAGACAATACTAACTTCAAGAGAAATGAAAAAGCTTTTTACAGTCGATTAACCGAACAAACAATAGAAATAATACCACCAACAAAAGAAAACATCACGACATACTGGCAAAACATTTGGTCCACACCAACATACCATAAACAGGATAACTCATGGCTACAAGATGAAATACAAAAACACAGCAGTACTACACAGCAAGAAGACTACATAATTACACTCCAAGAATTAACAGAAACGATAAAAAAAACACATAACTGGAAATGCCCAGGACCTGATAATATACAGAACTTCTGGTACAAAACATTCTCAACAACACATATGAAATTAACTACATTAATCAACAACACAGTAAGCGACCCTGGAACCTTCCCAACTTTTCTAACAGAAGGTAAAACCTACTTAAAACCCAAGAACCAAAACACACAAAATCCAGCAAATTATAGGCCAATAACATGTTTATCTACTCTATACAAAATAATCACAGCGATAATATCAAAGAAAATATATACACATCTAATGGATAACGACATTTTAACAAATGAACAAAAAGGATGCAGGAAAGGAAGTCAAGGATGCAAAGAACAATTAACAATAGACGCAGTTATATTAGAACAAACCAGAAACCAACAAAGAAACCTACATACATGCTACATTGATTATAAAAAAGCTTTTGATACAATACCACACTCATGGCTTCTACATGTATTACAAATCTACAAGATACATCCACATCTACAAAACTTTTTAACCACAATAATTAAATCTTGGAAAACAACAATTCATCTTAACGCAAAAAATCATTACATAGAAACTGATAAATTAACAATAAAAAAGGGAATTTTCCAGGGTGATTCACTTAGCGCATTATGGTTCTGCATATGTCTTAACCCCCTTTCTAACACACTAAATAATATACCATACGGCTTCAACATCCGCCATAATAAGGCAAACGCTCACAAAATCAACCATCTATTGTACATGGACGATATAAAAATATATGCTTCCTCAAAAAGCCAGTTAAAAAAATTAATCAAAATAACAGAAGAAGTAACATCAGATATTCAAATGGAATTTGGGATAGATAAATGCAAAACACAACACATCGAACGCGGCCAATGGACAGATCGAGAGGAAATAGAAACAATAAATTATGAAATACTCGAAAATCTACAGAAAGAAGAAGCATACAAATACCTAGGTTACATACAAACTACAAAAATAAACCATACAACAATAAAAAAACACTTGCAAACTCAATACAATAAACGCCTCAAAAATATTTTAAGAACATATCTAAATTCCAAAAACCTATTCAAAGCAATAAATACCTATGCAATCCCCATACTTACATACTCGTTTGGTATAATAAAATGGACAATAACCGACCTACAAAACATTGAAATAGATACAAGAGCATCACTAACAAAATATCGAAAATTACACCAAACTCATGCAAAGAAAGGGTTTCTTTACCAAGGTTAGAAGGTGGCAGAGGGCCTGATAGATATTAAAACCCTCCACATGAATCAAATAATAAGCCTCAGAAACTATTTTCAAGCAAGCAACACAGAATTACATCACGCAATAGTACTAGCCGATAAAAATTATACACCACTTAATCTTAACAACCCACAAATAATAAATACAGCCGATAATCTTACAATACCCGAAAAAAAAAAGAATATGGATGCAAAAAACAACTGCATGGTAAACACCCACATATTGTACAGGATCAAAACATAGATAAACAGAATACATATACTTGGCTCTGTAGAGGGCATCTACAACCTGAAACAGAAGGATTTATCATAGCAATACAGGATCAGGTTATATCTACGAGAAACTACCTAAAATACATAGTAAAAGACCCACACATTACAACAGATATATGCAGAAAATGTTTGATACAGCGTGAAACAATAGACCACATACTAACAGGATGCCAAATATTAGCTGGAACACAATATACAGATAGACATAATATTGCTGCAAAAATTATACACCAAGAAATAGCCCAAAATCTAAAACTCATACTGAACTCAAACCCATACTATACCTATAAACCAGAAATAATATTGGAAAATGAAAATTATAAACTCTACTGGGACAGAACACTACATACAGACAGAGAAATTATATGCAATAGACCTGATATAACTTTATTTAACAAACAACAAAAAAATCACATACCTAGTAGAAATTAGTGTACCAAATGATACGAATATCCATAGGAATATACTGAAAAGCTAGCCAAATATACAGAATTAAACAATGAAATACAAAGAATATGGCAATTAAACACAGTACGAACAGTGCCATTTATAATATCTGCAACGGGAATACTACATAAATCTTTTATAACAAACCTAAAAACTACTCAATATACCTATAGAAACACATCACAAAATTCAAAAGGCCGGTGATACTAAAATCGTGCAACATTGTAAGAAGTTTCCTAAATATACAACAATAATATATACATAAAAAAAAAGTAAAAAGTGCCGATACGACTTGCAGGCCGCAACCTGCCGTCGTGCTCGGTGAAAATGGACCCTGCCTCGCGCGGTATGCGGGGGGAGAGTGGCGTGGAATAATAATAATAATAATAATAATAATAATAATAATAATAATAATAATAATAATAATAATAATAATAATAATAATAATAATAATAATAATAATAATAATAATAATAATAATAATAATAATAATAATAATAATAATAATAATAATAATAATAATAATAATATAATAATAATAATAATAATAATAATAATAATAATAATAATAATAATAATAATAATAATAATAATAATAATAATAATAATAATAATAATAATATAATAATAATAATAATAATAATAATAATAATAATAATAATAATAATAATAATAATAATAATAATAATAATAATAATAATAATAATAATAATAATAATAATAATAATAATAATAATAATAATAATAATAATAATAATAATAATAATAATAATAATAATAATAATAATAATAATAATAATAATAATAATAATAATAATATAATAATAATAATAATAATAATAATAATAATAATAATAATAAATAATAATAATAATAATAATAATAATAATAATAATAATAATAATAATAATAATAATAATAATAATAATAATAATAATAATAATAATAATAATAATAATAATAATAATAATAATAATAATAATAATAATAATAATAATAATAATAATAATAATAATAATAATAATAATAATAATAATAATAATAATAATAATAATAATAATAATAATAATAATAATAATAATAATAATAATAATAATAATAATAATAATAATAATAATAATAATAATAATAATAATAATAATAATAATAATAATAATAATAATAATAATAATAATAATATAATAATAATAATAATAATAATAATAATAATAATAATAATAATAATAATAATAATAATAATAATAATAATAATAATAATAATAATAATAATAATAATAATAATAATAATAATAATAATAATAATAATAATAATAATAATAATAATAATAATAATAATAATAATAATAATAATAATAATAATAATAATAATAATAATAATAATAATAATAATAATAATAATAATAATAATAATAATAATAATAATAATAATATAATAATAATAATAATAATAATAATAATAATAATAATAATAATAATAATAATAATAATAATAATAATAATAATAATAATAATAATAATAATAATAATAATAATAATAATAATAATAATAATAATAATAATAATAATAATAATAATAATAATAATAATAATAATAATAATAATAATAATAATAATAATAATAATAATAATAATAATAATAATAATAATAATAATAATAATAATAATAATAATAATAATAATAATAATAATAATAATAATAATAATAATAATAATAATAATAATAATAATAATAATAATAATAATAATAATAATAATAATAATAATAATAATAATAATAATAATAATAATAATAATAATAATAATAATAATAATAATAATAATAATAATAATAATAATAATAATAATAATAATAATAATAATAATAATAATAATAATAATAATAATAATAATAATAATAATAATAATAATAATAATAATAATAATAATAATAATAATAATAATAATAATAATAATAATAATAATAATAATAATAATAATAATAATAATAATAATAATAATAATAATAATAATAATAATAATAATAATAATAATAATAATAATAATAATAATAATAATAATAATAATAATAATAATAATAATAATAATAATAATAATAATAATAATAATAATAATAATAATAATAATAATAATAATAATAATAATAATAATAATAATAATAATAATAATAATAATAATAATAATAATAATAATAATAATAATAATAATAATAATAATAATAATAATAATAATAATAATAATAATAATAATAATAATAATAATAATAATAATAATAATAATAATAATAATAATAATAATAATAATAATAATAATAATAATAATAATAATAATAATAATAAATTCTTGTAAATGTGTTTCCCGTTGAGAATGCTTATTGTTGTTGTTCTTGTGCAGTATGGAGGTATTCTCTGATTCTAGGAATGGTGTTATATGTAGTCCCAAAATTTTAATTGATGTACTATGTAAACAACATTGTGGTTTAAAAGTTGTACATTTCAATGCTAGAAGTTTGAATGCTGACAAAATGGATTATGTTAAGTATGTGTTTGAAAACTCGTCAGTTGATGTTATATGCATTTCTGAGACCTGGTTCAGTAATGAAATCAGTGATTGTTACCTAAATGTACCTAATTATAATTTATTCAGAAATGACAGAACCAACAAAAGAGGAGGGGGTGTTGCAATATATTGTAGGTCATACCTCAACGCTAAGGTTGTAGGTAAGTCCTGCAACGAGCTGATTGAATATATCAGCCTGGAGCTGTTTGATAGCAACATGAAAGTGCTGATTTCTTGCATATATAATCCAAATAGATGCAATTCTATGGATTCGTTTTTTTCGGATTTGACTCCTCGCCTCATAGACTATGATCAGTTAGTACTGTGTGGTGATTTCAATTTTAATTTGCTTGTTTGCGACAATATTACTGAAAGATTTCATGATCTGGTGAGTACTGCTAGCTTATCTATTGTCAACTTGATAATGCCTACTCGTTTTGCTACTAATGCATGTCCTAGCTTACTGGACCTCTTTATAGTATCGGATATCTCTAAACTTTTGATTTTTGACCAAATTTCCTTTATATCGGATCATGACCTAATTTTTTGCACTATGGATATCAATTTTTGTCGCCTTAATGTGCCGTCCACTATTTCTTACCGTGACTTTAGTGCCATAAATCTTACTTTCCTCTATGATGAACTGATTCGATATAATTGGAGTGAATGCTGGTTTTACAGTTCTGTTGACCGTAAATTGGAATTCTTTGTTAGTAAATTAAATAACATTTTTGATACACTCGTACCTACTCGAACTTTTCAAGTAAAAAGAAATTCCTGCCCATGGTTCACTGCCAATGTCAAACAAAAGCTCAAGCTTAGAAACAGGCTACATTTGAAATGGAAGAAAAGTAGAACTATTGAAAATTGGAATGCTTATAAACTGGCTCGTAATACAGCTGTATCTTTTGTAAGACGTGCAAAAAAAGAATATTTTAGTTTGAAACTTAACACGAGCCTTCCAACTAAACAGTTGTGGAAAAATTTAAGGCAGCTTGGTGTACAGAAAAACGACAAATCAGTTTGTAGTGTGGAGCCTAACTCCTTGAATGATTTTTTTTTTATCTAACAGTAGCTCTCACACTACTTGCTCCTTTGATCCAAACTCCAATAACTTTTGTGACCCTGCAAACAGCTTTCAATTCCACGTACTGAATGAATTTGAAGTTTATAAAAGCATCATGGAAATTAAATCAAATGCAGTAGGTGAAGATGGTATTTCTGTTAAGTTTCTTAAACTTGTTCTGCCTTATATACTCAGTACTTTAACGCACATTTTCAATCACTGCATAACAACTTCGTGCTTCCCTAAAATGTGGAAAGTAGCTATTGTCATACCAATAGCTAAAAAATCCTCAGCATCTACTGCCAGTGACTACAGGCCCATTAGCATTTTATCCACAATATCTAAAGCCTTTGAAGCCCTTCTTTCAAGACAAATAACTGAACATCTAAAGGGTGTTTTTTTTAGAGGTATAGAGCTTCGAATTAAAATAAAACACAAGAAAATCGTTTTAATGTCCATCAATTTGGCTTTATTGGAAGGATAATTTTATGCCATTAATGTTTAAATATGATTTCGGGCATGTGGCCGCCGCGGCTGGCTCGAATAAAGCCAATTCTACAGGTCCAATTTTGAATCACTTTTTCGAGCATATGGGGCCGTATGTCGGCAATAACGCCACGAATGTTGGCTTCCAAGTCCCCTAACGTTTCTGGTTTGTTGGCGTAGACGAGCGACTTCACATATCCCCAAAGAAAATAATCCAATGGTGTCAAATCACACGATCTTGGTGGCCAATTTACAGGTCCATTCCGCGAAATTATGCGCTCATCGAATGTTTCCTTCAATAAATTGATTGTGACGTGCGCTGTGTGGCATGTAGCGCCGTCTTGTTGGAACCACAACTCATCCACATTCATGCCATCCAATTCGGGAACAAAATAGTCGGTTATCATGGCTCTATACCGGTCTCCATTAACGGTAACTGACTCTCCAGCATTATTTCGGAAGAAGTATGGCCCAATGACTCCACCAGCCCATAGAGCACACCAAACAGTCAGTTTTTGTGGATGTAATGGCGTCTCAAGGGTCTCATGTGGATTCTCTTCACTCAAAATGCGGCAATTTTGCTTGTTGACGTAGCCATTCAACCAAAAATGAGCCTCATCACTGAACAAAATTTTGCGATGAAAATCAGCATCGAGATCAATCTCATTTTCGGCCCATACACCAAAATCACGACGCATTGCATGGTCTCGCGGCTTTAATTCTTGCACAAGCTGGATCTTGTAAGGTCGCAAGCCAAGATCTTTGCGCAAAATCTTCCATAAAGTTGATGGACAAAGCTCCAATTGCTGTGCACGGTGGCGAATCGATTCATTCGGGTCCTCTTCAACATTTTGCTCTACAGCGGCAATTGTTTCTTCGGTGCGCACTGTTCGACGTCTCTGCGGATGCGTATTATCACATAGAGTAAACGTAGTGCGAAAACGACCCATGGTTAACCGAATTAATTGCTCTGATGGACGATTATGTCGACCATAAAATGGACGGAGCTTGCGGTAAACTTCGCGAACTGAACCATTATTTTCTAAATAAATTTGCACGATTTGCAAGCGTTGTTCTTTTGTCAACCTGTTCATGATGAAATGGCAAACCAAACTGAAGATAAATGACATTAGAGTTGCCAGATTTAACCATAAAATGCCAGTTTTATCTCTATTCGAAAAACAAACCTCTAAAAAAACACCCTTTACAAAACTATAAGCTCTTGTCCCCTGTCCAATCTGGATTTCGTGCTGGGCATAGTTGCTCCACTGCTATGGTTAAAATCCTGGACGACATTCGCATGCCTTATGACCTTGATGAATTGACATTACTCTGTTGCTTAGATTTTTCAAAGGCTTTTGATAGCGTGAATCACTCCATATTATGTACAAAATTGAAATTTTATTTTGGATTTTGTGGTAGCTCTGTTTGTTTGATGAAAAGCTATTTACAGGATAGACTTCAAAAGGTCAAAGTGGGTGATGTGTACTCTGACTTGAAACTGTGTAGCGTTGGTGTTCCTCAAGGCTCCATTCTTGGCCCCTTGTTGTTTATTATGTTTATTAACGATATTTTTTCTCTCTGCAATACTGTAAATATTCATGCCTATGCTGATGACATCCTAATTTACTCGTCTAGTAGAATCGGCCTTACTGAGGATCTTTGTTGTAGAACTAATGAAGACCTTGCTGCCATTAACGAATGGGCTCATAAGAACGATTTGCGTTTAAACCCTACTAAGTCTCATGTTTTACCGATCTCGCGAACCAGAGTTGATCCCACTTCTATACCACCCTTATTTATTGGGGATGCTCAGTTGCAACTTTTAAGCAAAACTACTTGCCTCGGATTTCGATTAAACTCTTTTTTAACTTGCTCTGATCATGTTAATCATGTCTTAAGTAAAATTTATTTGACTCTGCGTTGTCTGCGATTGTCTTCTGAGTTTACGCCTGTCGATGTTAAACGAAAGCTAGTTATACAACTTTTAGTACCATTTATAACATATTTCTCAGTTGTCTACAGCAAGTTGGATTCTAAATCACTACATAAGTTGCAAGTAGCATTTAACAACGCTACTCGTTACGTGTTTGGTCTTCGTAGATTTGACCACATATCATCTTGGAATAGCCGGATACTTGGTTGTACAATCGAAAACTATCTTATGGCCAGAAATTGTGTGTTTCTTCATAAGATTATTTACTTAAAAATACCTAACTATCTCTTCGAAAAACTACGGCTAAGTATATCGGGCAGAAGTCATAATTTAATTATTCCTAAATTCTTACATTTTAATTCCACCAGATTTTTCTTCATTAACGCCATTCGAATCTGGAATTCATTGCCTAATAACCTAAAAAGTATTGCACTCATCAACAATTTTAAGCATTTGGTTTCTCAACATTTTTCGAGTCGTTAAATTTTTCTATTAATATCCAAACATCTGTTATATTTATTGTTGTTATTTTTATTTGTACTTTGTTTATGTTAATTAGAATTTAAGAATAACTTTTTTTTTTACCATATTTATAAATTGACCAACGTTAAGTATATTGTACAGCAAAAGATTTTAAATCTTATTGTACTTATGTTTTGCAAAATAAATAAAAAATAAAAAAAATAATAATAATAATAATAATAATAATAATAATAATAATAATAATAATAATAATAATAATAATAATAATAATAATAATAATAATAATAATAATAATAATAATAATAATAATAATAATAATAATAATAATAATAATAATAATAATAATAATAATAATAATAATAATAATAATAATAATAATAATAATAATAATAATAATAATAATAATAATAATAATAATAATAATAATAATAATAATAATAATAATAATAATAATAATAATAATAATAATAATAATAATAATAATAATAATAATAATAATAATAATAATAATAATAATAATAATAATAATAATAATAATAATAATAATAATAATAATAATAATAATAATAATAATAATAATAATAATAATAATAATAATAATAATAATAATAATAATAATAATAATAATAATAATAATAATAATAATAATAATAATAATAATAATAATAATAATAATAATAATAATAATAATAATAATAATAATAATAATAATAATAATAATAATAATAATAATAATAATAATAATAATAATAATAATAATAATAATAATAATAATAATAATAATAATAATAATAATAATAATAATAATAATAATAATAATAATAATAATAATAATAATAATAATAATAATAATAATAATAATAATAATAATAATAATAATAATAATAATAATAATAATAATAATAATAATAATAATAATAATAATAATAATAATAATAATAATAATAATAATAATAATAATAATAATAATAATAATAATAATAATAATAATAATAATAATAATAATAATAATAATAATAATAATAATAATAATAATAATAATAATAATAATAATAATAATAATAATAATAATAATAATAATAATAATAATAATAATAATAATAATAATAATAATAATAATAATAATAATAATAATAATAATAATAATAATAATAATAATAATAATAATAATAATAATAATAATAATAATAATAATAATAATAATAATAATAATAATAATAATAATAATAATAATAATAATAATAATAATAATAATAATAATAATAATAATAATAATAATAATAATAATAATAATAATAATAATAATAATAATAATAATAATAATAATAATAATAATAATAATAATAATAATAATAATAATAATAATAATAATAATAATAATAATAATAATAATAATAATAATAATAATAATAATAATAATAATAATAATAATAATAATAATAATAATAATAATAATAATAATAATAATAATAATAATAATAATAATAATAATAATAATAATAATAATAATAATAATAATAATAATAATAATAATAATAATAATAATAATAATAATAATAATAATAATAATAATAATAATAATAATAATAATAATAATAATAATAATAATAATAATAATAATAATAATAATAATAATAATAATAATAATAATAATAATAATAATAATAATAATAATAATAATAATAATAATAATAATAATAATAATAATAATAATAATAATAATAATAATAATAATAATAATAATAATAATAATAATAATAATAATAATAATAATAATAATAATAATAATAATAATAATAATAATAATAATAATAATAATAATAATAATAATAATAATAATAATAATAATAATAATAATAATAATAATAATAATAATAATAATAATAATAATAATAATAATAATAATAATAATAATAATAATAATAATAATAATAATAATAATAATAATAATAATAATAATAATAATAATAATAATAATAATAATAATAATAATAATAATAATAATAATAATAATAATAATAATAATAATAATAATAATAATAATAATAATAATAATAATAATAATAATAATAATAATAATAATAATAATAATAATAATAATAATAATAATAATAATAATAATAATAATAATAATAATAATAATAATAATAATAATAATAATAATAATAATAATAATAATAATAATAATAATAATAATAATAATAATAATAATAATAATAATAATAATAATAATAATAATAATAATAATAATAATAATAATAATAATAATAATAATAATAATAATAATAATAATAATAATAATAATAATAATAATAATAATAATAATAATAATAATAATAATAATAATAATAATAATAATAATAATAATAATAATAATAATAATAATAATAATAATAATAATAATAATAATAATAATAATAATAATAATAATAATAATAATAATAATAATAATAATAATAATAATAATAATAATAATAATAATAATAATAATAATAATAATAATAATAATAATAATAATAATAATAATAATAATAATAATAATAATAATAATAATAATAATAATAATAATAATAATAATAATAATAATAATAATAATAATAATAATAATAATAATAATAATAATAATAATAATAATAATAATAATAATAATAATAATAATAATAATAATAATAATAATAATAATAATAATAATAATAATAATAATAATAATAATAATAATAATAATAATAATAATAATAATAATAATAATAATAATAATAATAATAATAATAATAATAATAATAATAATAATAATAATAATAATAATAATAATAATAATAATAATAATAATAATAATAATAATAATAATAATAATAATAATAATAATAATAATAATAATAATAATAATAATAATAATAATAATAATAATAATAATAATAATAATAATAATAATAATAATAATAATAATAATAATAATAATAATAATAATAATAATAATAATAATAATAATAATAATAATAATAATAATAATAATAATAATAATAATAATAATAATAATAATAATAATAATAATAATAATAATAATAATAATAATAATAATAATAATAATAATAATAATAATAATAATAATAATAATAATAATAATAATAATAATAATAATAATAATAATAATAATAATAATAATAATAATAATAATAATAATAATAATAATAATAATAATAATAATAATAATAATAATAATAATAATAATAATAATAATAATAATAATAATAATAATAATAATAATAATAATAATAATAATAATAATTTTTTTTTTTTTTTTTTTTTTGGGGTGAGGTTGGTGGAATGCTTTACGCACCATCGGACTGATCGTCATCAGGCCGGTGAGTCGGGCTCCCAATCTAGTATACCGACTAAACCACCCTCCTCTTATTTGAGAATAAGTCCCCCCTGGAAAGCTTGTTAAGCATTACTTCAGGGAGGTTCCCTTTTCTCTGGCGGCCATTGCCATCATTTGTTTTCCAAGCCTGCGTCCAGGCTCCCCTTATTTATTTATTCAGCTTGAATATCTCGTCTGGTAGATGCCTCAATTTATTTGAATTTGGTAAGCGTCCAGGTCTCTCTTCTTCATGTGGAGTATGCTTTCTACATATATTGCGATCAACATCCAGTTTTCTTCGCTTATTAGCATGGTCGGTATAATATTTTCGGCTGTTAGTGGACCGACTCGTCTCTCTAACTCACA
Organism: Tricholauxania praeusta; assembly: GCA_949775025.1. Lineage (NCBI taxonomy): Eukaryota > Metazoa > Arthropoda > Insecta > Diptera > Lauxaniidae > Tricholauxania > Tricholauxania praeusta. Next base: position 15,966,344 of record OX459032.1, read on the forward strand.
TCTACTTTCTGTCCAGTTTCTGCAATTGAAAAACGTATGTTCCACGTCATCGAATTCCGCGTCGCCGTATATGCAGTCTGGTCTCTCAGTTTTGCCCATCTTATAAAGGTATTTTTGGAAATATCCATGACCAGATAGAAACTGCGTGATGTAGTAGTTTACTTCGCCGAAACCTCTGTCTAACCAGCTGTTCAACTGAGGTATTAGACGCGCTGTCCAGCGTCCAAAACTTTCGTTTTCCCATCGTTCTTGCCAGCTTTGTATAGTGTAAGCTCTTGCCTCTTGTTTTGTCAAACGGCTTTCGGTTTGGTTTTTCTGCTTCCATAGTCTTTGGCGTTCAAAAATCAGTAGATCGATTGGAATTGTTCTACTAATTACTAGCACAGCGGCTTGTGAGACAGTGCGGTACGCCGAGGCTACTCGCAGTGCTGCTGTTTTTTGCACTGAGCTAAGAGCTTTCCGGTGATGTTGCTTTTTTACTACGTCTGCCCATACTTCGCATCCGTACACTAAAACCGCTTGAGTGGTAGCCATTAGGAGTTTCCGTTTGCTCGCAGTTGGTCCGCCTGTGTTTGCCATTAATCTCGACAGTGATGCCGTTGCTTGAGCTGCTTTATGAACCGCATGCTGTATCTGAGCCCAATAGGTCAATTTGGAGTCTAGCCTGACACCCAGGTATTTAACCGCTTTTTTGGTGGTGAAAGTTTCGGAGAGTGTTCTCATCGGTATTTCCGTGGCTATGTGCCTTTTTGTGAGGATAAGCAACTCCGTCTTTTCAGTGGCTAGCTTAAGACCGTGATTGTCCATCCACGTCTGTGTCCGTATCATAACCTGGTTTAACTTTCGCTGAGCATCATCTGTATTTCTGGCTGTTATAACTGCGGCGATGTCATCTGCGTAGCCGACCAAATGGGTGTCGTCTGGCATCTCAATACGAAGTATTTCGTCATAGCAAACGTTCCAAAGGTCTGGGCCAAGAATGGAGCCCTGCGCCGCACCGGAGGTTATTTGTTTACACCGAGTACCACTGCTTGTATCATACACCAGTGTTCTGTTCTGTAGGTAGCTACGCACCATCCTTCTCAGATATTCTGGGATCCGAAATCGGTTTTCTAAGGCATCTATCATGTCGACCCATCTCGCACTATTAAACGCATTTTTTACATCCAGCGTTGCGAAAAGGACTATCCGTCTGCTGTGGTGATTTCCGCTCTGTGCTATCTGGACGCTTTTTATGACATCTGCTATGGCATCAACTGTAGATCTACCAGGTCGGAAGCCATATTGTTTGTTTGACAGGCCTCCAGAGTTTTCTATTTCCTGTGATAAGCGTGGTTTTATAAGCTTTTCTAGGAGTTTTCCCGCTGTATCCAACATACATAATGGGCGATATGAGGATGGCGCTTCTAAGTCACCTTTGCCCTTGCTGATAAGAACAAGCTTTTGAGTCTTCCATACTTTGGGAAAAAATCCTTCAGTTAAGCAGGCGTTGTATACTTTAAGGAGTAGTTGTGGTCGCTCTTTTGCGATCATACGAAGTATCTCCGATGGTATTCCGTCTAGACCTGGTGCTCTTCGGTTTCTCATGGAGTTGGCAGCCTTGATAAGCTCTTCTTCCGTGAATAACTCTAATGGGTTGTTGTTTGTCTGCCTATGGGTTTCATCGCATCTTACTTCGTGTGTTGGGAAGAGTGTATCTACGATGTTTTCCATACTTTCTTCCGCTAAGTTTGCCATGGGGTGTTTCGCGCCAAGCTTCAGTGTAACTAGTTTGTAGCCAAGGCCCCATGGGTCATTATTAATGTCGCTGCGGAGTTCTTCCCATTTTCTCTTTTTGCTTGCGAGTATCGTACTCTTAAGAAGTTTCTTGTCTTGCTTATACACCAAAGCCTGATCAGTTGCGTCGTTCCGTCTTCTTGCTCTTGTGTATTGTCTTCGGCTGCGGATACATGCTGCTCTTAAACGGCTTATTTCGTCCGTCCACCAGTAGGCAGCTTTTCTTCGTGCATTTCCGACAATTCTCGGCATTGATACATTGCATCATGTCTTCCACCATCTTTTCCGTGTCCCTGGTTTCTCGGTGCGAAAGGGAGCCTGCATCAAGGGCAGCTAAGAATTCATTTTGTCTGAGCTTTGATATATTCCACTTCCTTGTTCCTCTTGTCCTGTGATCAGTGTCAGCATTTACACCTGCTTGCATGCAGTACGTCAAATATTGGTGGTCGCTGCCGGTATAATCCTCCAGAAGTTTCCATTGCTTCACCTGGTTGGCAATTCTCTCAGATATCAGTGTGATACCGGGTATTGTGCCCTCGCATCCTGCTCTTCTGAAAGTTGTTGTTGTTCCCGTATTTGCAACTATGAGGCCTAGCCTGGCAGCCATGTCGAGTACTCGCCTTCCTCTATAGTTTGTTGTTGACGTACCCCATTCCGTTGCCTTGGAGTTAAAATCTCCAGCGATGATGAAATTCCCACCAATGCGACGTGCTGCATCTTCAATGTTATCAAGTTTGTCTTGAAATTCTTGGATAGAGTTGCTTGGAGTAAGATAGCAGCTCATAATGGTGTATTTGCTGCTGCTAATCCAGACAAAGCCCTCGCCCATTCCATTTCTTGTACTCTGAAACTTTGCGCTGTTCTTTACCCATATAGCTGCCGTTTTGGTAGTATCTTCGAACCACCGTCCGTTGTTGGTCTTGTTGTATTGCTTACTAATGATTGCTAAATCAGCGTTGTGCTCAATCATTACTTGTGTGAGCATTGCATCAGCAGTCGCGCTTCTGTGTAGATTGGCTTGTAATATTTTCGTCATTTTCGGGATAGTTTTTTATAGGACGAACACCTACTTGTCCCAGGTAGATGATCCGTCGGTTCATTTCCTTCAGCTGAGCAAATGCAGCATTTCAGTGTGTTTTTGCAGTCTTTCATCTTGTGGCCTTGGAGTCCGCATCGAATGCATAAGTCCTGTCCCTTCCTGTCAGGTCCTTTACAGCTGAGTTGTGTATGGCCTATACCAAAGCATCTGTAACAGCGTTTAACATCGTCCAGCTGTTTTACCCTGCAATACATCCAACCGATCTTAATGCGTTGCTGCTTGATGATGATGCTTGCTGCCTCTGTCGACAGCGTAACGAACGCTCGGCGTTGCTCTCTGCTGTTGGTGTTTGTCAGCCTTACTGAAACATCTTCATTTTCGTTTTGAACTTCTTTTTTGACGGCAGAGACTACCTCGTCTAAACCTGTAAGAGCGTCCAAGTCTCTGATCTCGATTGTAGCTTTAGCTTTCAGTTCAGTCACGGTTGCAGCTTCTTTCAACGACTGCTTTATTGCTTCACGGAACTGTTCCTTTTTTCCGCCTTCTGCTAGCTCTAGAAGAATAGCTCCTCCTCTTGTCTTCATGACCGACCTAATTTTCACTTCTGATTCTTCAGGTTTCACTGCTTCCTTAAGGTTTCTTTGGACATCAGCGTAGCTGCTACCTTCTGCAGGTTTTACCAATACCGCTTCCGGTCGTTTTTTCACTGTGTTTTCTTTTCTCTTTTTCGGTTTCTTTCTTTCATCTTCCGAATTTTCCGCTACAGCGGGAGTTTTCCCGGATTTTTTGGTATCCTCTTTCTTTTTCTCTCTTGGTTTTTGCCTTACTATGGTTACCCACGTTCCAGGTTCTCCTTCTCTTGCCTTCTTGCTAGTTTCGGCTACCGCTGGGCTTGAGGCGGGCCTTTTTTATCGACCGGTTAAAGGTGTGTCACCGCCGACTGGTTTTGAGCTAACCTTACTGATTTTACTGACTTTTTCTGTCACTGAAGCCTCAAATTTTTCAGTCTCAGTTTTCTTCCAGCTTGTTCTGTAGCTCTCGATAACATCTATCAGCTCACAAAGCTCGGACGTTCCGTCTTTGACGTCCATATTGATGTTTTTCTGCTTTGATAATAATAATAATAATAATAATAATAATAATAATAATAATAATAATAATAATAATAATAATAATAATAATAATAATAATAATAATAATAATAATAATAATAATAATAATAATAATAATAATAATAATAATAATAATAATAATAATAATAATAATAATAATAATAATAATAATAATAATAATAATAATAATAATAATAATAATAATAATAATAATAATAATAATAATAATAATAATAATAATAATAATAATAATAATAATAATAATAATAATAATAATAATAATAATAATAATAATAATAATAATAATAATAATAATAATAATAATAATAATAATAATAATAATAATAATAATAATAATAATAATAATAATAATAATAATAATAATAATAATAATAATAATAATAATAATAATAATAATAATAATAATAATAATAATAATAATAATAATAATAATAATAATAATAATAATAATAATAATAATAATAATAATAATAATAATAATAATAATAATAATAATAATAATAATAATAATAATAATAATAATAATAATAATAATAATAATAATAATAATAATAATAATAATAATAATAATAATAATAATAATAATAATAATAATAATAATAATAATAATAATAATAATAATAATAATAATAATAATAATAATAATAATAATAATAATAATAATAATAATAATAATAATAATAATAATAATAATAATAATAATAATAATAATAATAATAATAATAATAATAATAATAATAATAATAATAATAATAATAATAATAATAATAATAATAATAATAATAATAATAATAATAATAATAATAATAATAATAATAATAATAATAATAATAATAATAATAATAATAATAATAATAATAATAATAATAATAATAATAATAATAATAATAATAATAATAATAATAATAATAATAATAATAATTTTTTTTTTTTTTTTTTTTTTTTTTTTTTTTTTTTTTTCGTGGGAAGGTTGTGGTAAATGAACCGCAAGGATCATGCAGTTCGCTAACCTTATTCACTGCCGTCGCAGCTTCAGAGTGTGTTAATTCACTAAAGTCCACAACCTCAGGCCTCCAGGCCTCCTACCCTGGGACTGCGTTAGCATTGCTTCGGGGTAGGGGCCATGACCTGTCTCAAATCACATGCCTGCGTCCAGGCCCTTCCAGTTTTCTTCGCTCTGCAGCATCCTTTCGATCACGTTGTCAGCGGAGCACTGGCCGACTGATTCCTGTAAGGATGCGCGTTCGTTGTCCCATCGACTGCAGTTGAAGAAGGTGTGCTCTGCGTCATCTTCATCAGCGTCTCCATATATACAGAAAGGGTGTTCTGTTTTGCCCATACGGTGTAGATATTTCTGGAAGAATCCATGGCCCGATAAAAACTGAGTGAGGTAATAATTTACCTCGCCAAAGTCTCTCTCGAACCATCTTTTTATGCAAGGGATCAGTCTTTTTGTCCACCTGCCGCTGACTTCCAAGTGATATCTGTCCTGCCACTTGGAGAGGGTTTCCTGCCTTGCGGCTGCAGGGCTTATGGCCTGGTTTCCCTCCTTTTTTGCCTCCCAGACCATCTTTCGTTCGCTGGCTAGTAGATCAATGGGGATAACCCCACTTATTACTAGCACAGCCGCTTCGGAGACTGTGCGGTACGCACATGCAACTCTGAGCGCAGCAGTTCGTTGCACTGACAATAGCGTCTTTTGTCGACATTTCGCCTCTAGCGTTCCTGCCCATATCTCGCTGCCGTAGAGCAGTATCGAGTTTGTTGTCGCCATAAGAAGTTTCCTTTTACTTTGCCTTGGTCCACCGATGTTTGCCATGAGCTTACTTAGCATGCCAGTTATCTTGGCTGCTTTTGTTGCTGCGTGTTGTAATTGAGCCCAAAATGTCAGTTTTGGGTCAATTCTTACGCCGAGGTACTTGACTACCTTCTTTGTTGTAAGTATGCTGTCGCATACTGGCAGCTCCAGTTCTAATGGTATGTGGCGCTTTGTAAGCAGTATCACCTCCGTCTTTTCGGCGGCGAGTTGGAGTCCGTGAGCCTCCAACCATTCCCTTGTCCTTAGCATAACCTGGTTTAATTTTCTCCTGGCCTCTTCGGTGTTGCGAGCCGTTATTACAGCCGCAATGTCATCTGCATACCCCACTAGGTGTGTATCATCTGGCATTTCGATTCGGAGGATTTCGTCGTAGCTCAAGTTCCAAAGATCTGGGCCTAGGATAGACCCTTGCGCTGCTCCAGATGTTATCTGTTTTGTCCTTCTTCCTTCGCAGGTGTCATATATGAGCTCGCGATCCCTCAGATAGCTCTGTAGGATCCTCAGCAGGTATTGCGGAGTAGCAAACCTTGTTTTTAGAGCGTCAATGATATCTGCCCACCTGAGGCTGTTAAAAGCGTTGCGGATGTCTAGTGTTGCCAATAAGACAATCCTCCTGGAATGATGGTTCCCTCGTTGTGCGTGCTCTACGCTAGACACTACGTCTTCTATAGCGCCAAGAGTTGATCTTCCCGCTCGGAATCCATGTTGTCGTTCCGACAATCCACCAGCGTCTTCAATGGCTGCAGATAAACGATATTTAATCATCTTCTCTAGCAGCTTTCCAGCGCTATCAAGCATACACAATGGTCTGTATGCTGATGGTTGGGTAGGATCTCCTTTGCCTTTACTGATCAGTACCAACTTTTGTTTTTTCCACACTTCCGGGAATAAACCTTCCTTAAGGCACGCATTATACATCGACAGCAGAAAGTTTGGACGATTTTCCGCTACTATTTTTAGTATTTCTGCAGGAATTCCATCGGGTCCTGGAGCCTTGCTGCTTTTGAGAGATTTTGCTGCTCCCTTAAGTTCTTCCTCAGAAAATAAAGGAGTTGATCCAACAGATGGTGCCTCTTGATCTTCTTGCTGCAGGTTATGCGTAGGAAATAATGCATCAACGATGTTGCTCATGGTTTCGCCGTTCATGTCTGGACCAGGATTCTTAGAGCCCAGTTTCTTCATGACGATCTTATAGCCAAGACCCCATGGGTTGTTGTTCAGATCGTAGCGGAGTTCCTCCCATTTTTCTTTCTTTCTACGCTCTATGACAAGTTTCAAGGTTTTCTTAGCTTGTCTGTAGCTTTCGGCTTCATTTGTTGCGGCGCCTATCCGTCTAGCTCTAGTAAATTTTCTCCTTATGCTTAGGCAGTTACGTCTGATTTCCGCGATTTCTTCCGTCCACCAGTAAACAGCGTCTTTCCTGCGATTTGTGCCAACTTTGGGCATCGATGCGTTGCAGCCTTGGACTAATCGCTGCATAGTTACATGGGCGAGAGTTCTGGCGTCACTACCTGTGTCAGTTGGCAGTGGGTTTTCGTCGATATTTGCCAGTAAAGATTCGACTCTAAGTTTCATGACATTCCATTTTCGTGTCCCCCTTCTTTTTTGTGCTTGGATGGGGCGTCGTCCTGAGTCTAGATAGTAAGTGATATACTGATGGTCACTACCAGTAAAGTCTTCTAAGACTCTCCATCCTTTAAGCAATCCAGCTATACTTTCTGAAATTAGAGTGATATCCGGTGTGGTGGCTTCGCACCCTGGTCTTCTGAAGGTGGTAGCTGCGCCAATGTTTGCGACGGTTAAGCCTAGTCGAGCGGCCATATCTAGCACGCGTCTGCCTCTTGAATTTGTTGCTGCCATTCCCCATTCGACAGCTTTGGCGTTAAAATCTCCTGCGATGATGAAGGGGCCTCCGATTTCCAGCGCTTTGTCTTCAATACCTTCTATCTTCTTCTGGAACTCAGCAATGCTATCACTTGGGGTTAGGTAACAGCTGAGCAGTGTGAAGCTTGTCGCTTGAAGCTTGTCGCTTGCACATATACGAAGCAGTTCCCTTCACCTTTTTGCGCATAGACAAACCTGCTGTTGCTAGGCAACCAGATTGCTGCAGTACCGGTCTCATCTCCGAACCAATTTTCTCGACTCACTCGCCCATACTGTTCGCTTATAATGACAGCGTCAGCGTTATTTTCTACTGCCATCTGCTCTATTAGTGCATCAGCCGTTCTGCTTCGATGCATGTTGGCCTGGAGTATCCTCACTTTGTCGCTTTGCACTTAGTTGAGCCAGGTACATGATCCGTCTGGCTACGGCCCGCTTCTGTGCACAGGCAGCACTTTGGTCTCTTGCTGCACTCCTTTATTTTGTGTCCTGGCTCTCCGCATCTCATGCACAGTCCTTCGCCTTTCCTGTCTGGTCCCTTGCAGTCCATTTGCAAGTGTCCCATTCCGAAACAACGGAAGCATCGTTTGATGCTTGGACAGAGTCTAATTCTGGCTCTGACATAGCCGATTTTAATGCCATCTTCTTTGAGCAATTTTTCCGCCTTATCCTGCGCAAGCGTAACAAACGCTCGTACTTGCTCGCGCCTGTTCGGCGCCGTGACCCCTGATACGCATTTCTTCGAGTGGATCTCCTAGCACCTTTTTAATGGCCTGTTCAACTTCTAGTTGAACAGTGAAAGAATCAAGGTCCCTTATTTCCACTGTAGCGACCGGCTTGAGCTCCATCACAGAGGCATCTTCTTTTACTGTGGTTTTCAGCCGCTGGAGAAATTCGGGCTGCACCTTTCCTCCTTTTTCCATTTCTAGAAGAAGTGCACCAGTCCTCGTTTTCCTGATGCCTCTTATATTCGCAACCTCTTCAGGCTGAATTTTGCTACGCAGGTTTTTGAGCACCTCTGCATAGCTGTGTCCTTGCCCTGGCTTTATGAGGACTGCCTCTGGTTTTGACCGTTGCCCTCTTTCTCTTCTCTTTCTGGGGGTTTTTCCTCTTCTTACTTCTGCCTCTTTTTCTTTCTTGGTCTCTCCCGTTCTTCTGAGAGCGTTTGCTTTTGGCCGTCTCTTGACTTCTTGCCATTTCTCACTCTCATTATTTTCCCGCCCCCATTTGTGGCTGTCCTCTTTGGGCTTGGTAAGACCGCTGTATTTTCTCTTTCCCTCGGTCTTTTTCCTGCGCTGGGCTGTGCCAGGCTTGATGCTTTCCCTTTCGGGCGGCTCAATAGGGTTTCATCTGCTGCGGCTGTACTTCCTGCATTTATCTGCTCTAAAGCACTCTTCTTCTTTTCCTCTTCCAATCTTCGCCAAGACCTTCGGCTATGGGCAATGATGTCAAACAGTTCATACAGTTCTGTTACACCTTCCTTAACATCCATACTGATGTTCTTCTGTTTTTGCATGGCCTGCTTCATCTTATTAATAGCCATCCGGCATTTAGCCAGAGCCTGCTCCTCATCTTCGCGTAGCTTGAGGAAATATTTCTGACGCGGAGAGGGTTTATCTTCCTCAGTTCTGCATTGCACACTATTTGATGTGCATGCCGGCAAAACCGTCACAACGTCTGTGTTGACTGCTTCTTTTTCAATCTGCTTGGGCAGTACTGGCGTCTTTGTTAGCAGACTCTTGTTAGCAATCGTTGGCCCAGGTGTGGTTTTCAACACGTTTGAGAGCCTCTTTGGACGTGCACCGTGTTGGTTTCCACTGGTGGGAGTTCCTTCTTTTGTTGCTGTTTGGTCCACTTCTATGACGGCAGCGGTAGCGGCAGCGCCAGGAGAAGCGACCGGAGACCTCTTCAGCTTTGACCTCCTATCGAAAGGGTCGTCGTTAGTCATTTCGTCCATCTTCGTCGTTTCCTTTAAATTAGACATACGGTTATTAATTCCAGCGTATCGTGTGCAGAGGGGCGGGCCGCAATAGTCAAGAACGGGTATACCCTCGGGGTGACACCCCTACCCCAGTTCCCTGAGGCCTGACCTGCGCTTTGCTAATCCCGGAAAACACGGACGGACTAGTGCTCGCCCGGAGCAATGCAAGCTACTACTCCTGCATCCAATGCACACTCCCCTGACCAGGGCCCGAAGTAGCTGGTTTCTGTTACGTACCGCGGCGGCCATATCGGCAGAGCACGCTCACATCACCCCCTTCAGCGACCCTCGCAGGAAAAACGAGTGCCGCTTCCGGAGGACTCCCAATGTGCCACGGCAAATAACGGTCATCTTTCCATAAATCGAATCGTCATCCGTGTACTAATCCGAGTCGTCATCGTTGTTATGTTCTTAGCTTCAGAGCTCCCCTTCGAGCCCAACCGATCCATTGGTACTGCAAATAGCAGGACCACTAGAGCAGTTAAGTTCTCAGGCTCACTGCACCTTCTGCCAAGAGGATATTTAGTCGCCTCTTACGACAGGCATGCCTACCTCGGGGATATTCTGACCCCTCACCCGCAGGGGGAATAATAATAATAATAATAATAATAATAATAATAATAATAATAATAATAATAATAATAATAATAATAATAATAATAATAATAATAATAATAATAATAATAATAATAATAATAATAATAATAATAATAATAATAATAATAATAATAATAATAATAATAATAATAATAAATAATAATAATAATAATAATAATAATAATAATAATAATAATAATAATAATAATAATAATAATAATAATAATAATAATAATAATAATAATAATAATAATAATAATAATAATAATAATAATAATAATAATAATAATAATAATAATAATAATAATAATAATAATAATAATAATAATAATAATAATAATAATAATAATAATAATAATAATAATAATAATAATAATTAATAATAATAATAATAATAATAATAATAATAATAATAATAATAATAATAATAATAATAATAATAATAATAATAATAATAATAATAATAATAATAATAATAATAATAATAATAATAATAATAATAATAATAATAATAATAATAATAATAATAATAATAATAATAATAATAATAATAATAATAATAATAATAATAATAATAATAATAATAATAATAATAATAATAATAATAATAATAATAATAATAATAATAATAATAATAATAATAATAATAATAATAATAATAATAATAATAATAATAATAATAATAATAATAATAATAATAATAATAATAATAATAATAATAATAATAATAATAATAATAATAATAATAATAATAATAATAATAATAATAATAATAATAATAATAATAATAATAATAATAATAATAATAATAATAATAATAATAATAATAATAATAATAATAATAATAATAATAATAATAATAATAATAATAATAATAATAATAATAATAATAATAATAATAATAATAATAATAATAATAATAATAATAATAATAATAATAATAATAATAATAATAATAATAATAATAATAATAATAATAATAATAATAATAATAATAATAATAATAATAATAATAATAATAATAATAATAATAATAATAATAATAATAATAATAATAATAATAATAATAATAATAATAATAATAATAATAATAATAATAATAATAATAATAATAATAATAATAATAATAATAATAATAATAATAATAATAATAATAATAATAATAATAATAATAATAATAATAATAATAATAATAATAATAATAATAATAATAATAATAATAATAATAATAATAATAATAATAATAATAATAATAATAATAATAATAATAATAATAATAATAATAATAATAATAATAATAATAATAATAATAATAATAATAATAATAATAATAATAATAATAATAATAATAATAATAATAATAATAATAATAATAATAATAATAATAATAATAATAATAATAATAATAATAATAATAATAATAATAATAATAATAATAATAATAATAATAATAATAATAATAATAATAATAATAATATAATAATAATAATAATAATTAATAATAATAATAATAATAATAATAATAATAATAATAATAATAATAATAATAATAATAATAATAATAATAATAATAATAATAATAATAATAATAATAATAATAATAATAATAATAATAATAATAATAATAATAATAATAATAATAATAATAATAATAATAATAATAATAATAATAATAATTTTTTTTTTTTTTTTTTTTTTTTTTTTTTTTTTTTTTTCGTGGGAAGGTTGTGGTAAATGAACCGCAAGGATCATGCAGTTCGCTAACCTTATTCACTGCCGTCGCAGCTTCAGAGTGTGTTAATTCACTAAAGTCCACAACCTCAGGCCTCCAGGCCTCCTACCCTGGGACTGCGTTAGCATTGCTTCGGGGTAGGGGCCATGACCTGTCTCAAATCACATGCCTGCGTCCAGGCCCTTCCAGTTTTCTTCGCTCTGCAGCATCCTTTCGATCACGTTGTCAGCGGAGCACTGGCCGACTGATTCCTGTAAGGATGCGCGTTCGTTGTCCCATCGACTGCAGTTGAAGAAGGTGTGCTCTGCGTCATCTTCATCAGCGTCTCCATATATACAGAAAGGGTGTTCTGTTTTGCCCATACGGTGTAGATATTTCTGGAAGAATCCATGGCCCGATAAAAACTGAGTGAGGTAATAATTTACCTCGCCAAAGTCTCTCTCGAACCATCTTTTTATGCAAGGGATCAGTCTTTTTGTCCACCTGCCGCTGACTTCCAAGTGATATCTGTCCTGCCACTTGGAGAGGGTTTCCTGCCTTGCGGCTGCAGGGCTTATGGCCTGGTTTCCCTCCTTTTTTGCCTCCCAGACCATCTTTCGTTCGCTGGCTAGTAGATCAATGGGGATAACCCCACTTATTACTAGCACAGCCGCTTCGGAGACTGTGCGGTACGCACATGCAACTCTGAGCGCAGCAGTTCGTTGCACTGACAATAGCGTCTTTTGTCGACATTTCGCCTCTAGCGTTCCTGCCCATATCTCGCTGCCGTAGAGCAGTATCGAGTTTGTTGTCGCCATAAGAAGTTTCCTTTTACTTTGCCTTGGTCCACCGATGTTTGCCATGAGCTTACTTAGCATGCCAGTTATCTTGGCTGCTTTTGTTGCTGCGTGTTGTAATTGAGCCCAAAATGTCAGTTTTGGGTCAATTCTTACGCCGAGGTACTTGACTACCTTCTTTGTTGTAAGTATGCTGTCGCATACTGGCAGCTCCAGTTCTAATGGTATGTGGCGCTTTGTAAGCAGTATCACCTCCGTCTTTTCGGCGGCGAGTTGGAGTCCGTGAGCCTCCAACCATTCCCTTGTCCTTAGCATAACCTGGTTTAATTTTCTCCTGGCCTCTTCGGTGTTGCGAGCCGTTATTACAGCCGCAATGTCATCTGCATACCCCACTAGGTGTGTATCATCTGGCATTTCGATTCGGAGGATTTCGTCGTAGCTCAAGTTCCAAAGATCTGGGCCTAGGATAGACCCTTGCGCTGCTCCAGATGTTATCTGTTTTGTCCTTCTTCCTTCGCAGGTGTCATATATGAGCTCGCGATCCCTCAGATAGCTCTGTAGGATCCTCAGCAGGTATTGCGGAGTAGCAAACCTTGTTTTTAGAGCGTCAATGATATCTGCCCACCTGAGGCTGTTAAAAGCGTTGCGGATGTCTAGTGTTGCCAATAAGACAATCCTCCTGGAATGATGGTTCCCTCGTTGTGCGTGCTCTACGCTAGACACTACGTCTTCTATAGCGCCAAGAGTTGATCTTCCCGCTCGGAATCCATGTTGTCGTTCCGACAATCCACCAGCGTCTTCAATGGCTGCAGATAAACGATATTTAATCATCTTCTCTAGCAGCTTTCCAGCGCTATCAAGCATACACAATGGTCTGTATGCTGATGGTTGGGTAGGATCTCCTTTGCCTTTACTGATCAGTACCAACTTTTGTTTTTTCCACACTTCCGGGAATAAACCTTCCTTAAGGCACGCATTATACATCGACAGCAGAAAGTTTGGACGATTTTCCGCTACTATTTTTAGTATTTCTGCAGGAATTCCATCGGGTCCTGGAGCCTTGCTGCTTTTGAGAGATTTTGCTGCTCCCTTAAGTTCTTCCTCAGAAAATAAAGGAGTTGATCCAACAGATGGTGCCTCTTGATCTTCTTGCTGCAGGTTATGCGTAGGAAATAATGCATCAACGATGTTGCTCATGGTTTCGCCGTTCATGTCTGGACCAGGATTCTTAGAGCCCAGTTTCTTCATGACGATCTTATAGCCAAGACCCCATGGGTTGTTGTTCAGATCGTAGCGGAGTTCCTCCCATTTTTCTTTCTTTCTACGCTCTATGACAAGTTTCAAGGTTTTCTTAGCTTGTCTGTAGCTTTCGGCTTCATTTGTTGCGGCGCCTATCCGTCTAGCTCTAGTAAATTTTCTCCTTATGCTTAGGCAGTTACGTCTGATTTCCGCGATTTCTTCCGTCCACCAGTAAACAGCGTCTTTCCTGCGATTTGTGCCAACTTTGGGCATCGATGCGTTGCAGCCTTGGACTAATCGCTGCATAGTTACATGGGCGAGAGTTCTGGCGTCACTACCTGTGTCAGTTGGCAGTGGGTTTTCGTCGATATTTGCCAGTAAAGATTCGACTCTAAGTTTCATGACATTCCATTTTCGTGTCCCCCTTCTTTTTTGTGCTTGGATGGGGCGTCGTCCTGAGTCTAGATAGTAAGTGATATACTGATGGTCACTACCAGTAAAGTCTTCTAAGACTCTCCATCCTTTAAGCAATCCAGCTATACTTTCTGAAATTAGAGTGATATCCGGTGTGGTGGCTTCGCACCCTGGTCTTCTGAAGGTGGTAGCTGCGCCAATGTTTGCGACGGTTAAGCCTAGTCGAGCGGCCATATCTAGCACGCGTCTGCCTCTTGAATTTGTTGCTGCCATTCCCCATTCGACAGCTTTGGCGTTAAAATCTCCTGCGATGATGAAGGGGCCTCCGATTTCCAGCGCTTTGTCTTCAATACCTTCTATCTTCTTCTGGAACTCAGCAATGCTATCACTTGGGGTTAGGTAACAGCTGAGCAGTGTGAAGCTTGTCGCTTGCACATATACGAAGCAGTTCCCTTCACCTTTTTGCGCATAGACAAACCTGCTGTTGCTAGGCAACCAGATTGCTGCAGTACCGGTCTCATCTCCGAACCAATTTTCTCGACTCACTCGCCCATACTGTTCGCTTATAATGACAGCGTCAGCGTTATTTTCTACTGCCATCTGCTCTATTAGTGCATCAGCCGTTCTGCTTCGATGCATGTTGGCCTGGAGTATCCTCACTTTGTCGCTTTGCACTTAGTTGAGCCAGGTACATGATCCGTCTGGCTACGGCCCGCTTCTGTGCACAGGCAGCACTTTGGTCTCTTGCTGCACTCCTTTATTTTGTGTCCTGGCTCTCCGCATCTCATGCACAGTCCTTCGCCTTTCCTGTCTGGTCCCTTGCAGTCCATTTGCAAGTGTCCCATTCCGAAACAACGGAAGCATCGTTTGATGCTTGGACAGAGTCTAATTCTGGCTCTGACATAGCCGATTTTAATGCCATCTTCTTTGAGCAATTTTTCCGCCTTATCCTGCGCAAGCGTAACAAACGCTCGTACTTGCTCGCGCCTGTTCGGCGCCGTGACCCTGATACGCATTTCTTCGAGTGGATCTCCTAGCACCTTTTTAATGGCCTGTTCAACTTCTAGTTGAACAGTGAAAGAATCAAGGTCCCTTATTTCCACTGTAGCGACCGGCTTGAGCTCCATCACAGAGGCATCTTCTTTTACTGTGGTTTTCAGCCGCTGGAGAAATTCGGGCTGCACCTTTCCTCCTTTTTCCATTTCTAGAAGAAGTGCACCAGTCCTCGTTTTCCTGATGCCTCTTATATTCGCAACTTCTTCGGGCTGAATTTTGCTACGCAGGTTTTTGAGCACCTCTGCATAGCTGTGTCCTTGCCCTGGCTTTATGAGGACTGCCTCTGGTTTTGACCGTTGCCCTCTTTCTCTTCTCTTTCTGGGGGTTTTTCCTCTTCTTACTTCTGCCTCTTTTTCTTTCTTGGTCTCTCCCGTTCTTCTGAGAGCGTTTGCTTTTGGCCGTCTCTTGACTTCTTGCCATTTCTCACTCTCATTATTTTCCCGCCCCCATTTGTGGCTGTCCTCTTTGGGCTTGGTAAGACCGCTGTATTTTCTCTTTCCCTCGGTCTTTTTCCTGCGCTGGGCTGTGCCAGGCTTGATGCTTTCCCTTTCGGGCGGCTCAATAGGGTTTCATCTGCTGCGGCTGTACTTCCTGCATTTATCTGCTCTAAAGCACTCTTCTTCTTTTCCTCTTCCAATCTTCGCCAAGACCTTCGGCTATGGGCAATGATGTCAAACAGTTCATACAGTTCTGTTACACCTTCCTTAACATCCATACTGATGTTCTTCTGTTTTTGCATGGCCTGCTTCATCTTATTAATAGCCATCCGGCATTTAGCCAGAGCCTGCTCCTCATCTTCGCGTAGCTTGAGGAAATATTTCTGACGCGGAGAGGGTTTATCTTCCTCAGTTCTGCATTGCACACTATTTGATGTGCATGCCGGCAAAACCGTCACAACGTCTGTGTTGACTGCTTCTTTTTCAATCTGCTTGGGCAGTACTGGCGTCTTTGTTAGCAGACTCTTGTTAGCAATCGTTGGCCCAGGTGTGGTTTTCAACACGTTTGAGAGCCTCTTTGGACGTGCACCGTGTTGGTTTCCACTGGTGGGAGTTCCTTCTTTTGTTGCTGTTTGGTCCACTTCTATGACGGCAGCGGTAGCGGCAGCGCCAGGAGAAGCGACCGGAGACCTCTTCAGCTTTGACCTCCTATCGAAAGGGTCGTCGTTAGTCATTTCGTCCATCTTCGTCGTTTCCTTTAAATTAGACATACGGTTATTAATTCCAGCGTATCGTGTGCAGAGGGGCGGGCCGCAATAGTCAAGAACGGGTATACCCTCGGGGTGACACCCCTACCCCAGTTCCCTGAGGCCTGACCTGCGCTTTGCTAATCCCGGAAAACACGGACGGACTAGTGCTCGCCCGGAGCAATGCAAGCTACTACTCCTGCATCCAATGCACACTCCCTGACCAGGGCCCGAAGTAGCTGGTTTCTGTTACGTACCGCGGCGGTCATATCGGCAGAGCACGCTCACATCACCCCCTTCAGCGACCCTCGCAGGAAAAACGAGTTCCGCTTCCGGAGGACTCCCAATGTGCCACGGCAAATAACGGTCATCTTTCCATAAATCGAATCGTCATCCGTGTACTAATCCGAGTCGTCATCGTTGTTATGTTCTTAGCTTCAGAGCTCCCCTTCGAGCCCAACCGATCCATTGGTACTGCAAATAGCAGGACCACTAGAGCAGTTAAGTTCTCAGGCTCACTGCACCTTCTGCCAAGAGGATATTTAGTCGCCTCTTACGACAGGCATGCCTACCTCGGGGATATTCTGACCCCTCACCCGCAGGGGGAATAATAATAATAATAATAATAATAATAATAATAATAATAATAATAATAATAATAATAATAATAATAATAATAATAATAATAATAATAATAATAATAATAATAATAATAATAATAATAATAATAATAATAATAATAATAATAATAATAATAATAATAATAATAATAATAATAATAATAATAATAATAATAATAATAATAATAATAATAATAATAATAATAATAATAATAATAATAATAATAATAATAATAATAATAATAATAATAATAATAATAATAATAATAATAATAATAATAATAATAATAATAATAATAATAATAATAATAATAATAATAATAATAATAATAATAATAATAATAATAATAATAATAATAATAATAATAATAATAATAATAATAATAATAATAATAATAATAATAATAATAATAATAATAATAATAATAATAATAATAATAATAATAATAATAATAATAATAATAATAATAATAATAATAATAATAATAATAATAATAATAATAATAATAATAATAATAATAATAATAATAATAATAATAATAATAATAATAATAATAATAATAATAATAATAATAATAATAATAATAATAATAATAATAATAATAATAATAATAATAATAATAATAATAATAATAATAATAATAATAATAATAATAATAATAATAATAATAATAATAATAATAATAATAATAATAATAATAATAATAATAATAATAATAATAATAATAATAATAATAATAATAATAATAATAATAATAATAATAATAATAATAATAATAATAATAATAATAATAATAATAATAATAATAATAATAATAATAATAATAATAATAATAATAATAATAATAATAATAATAATAATAATAATAATAATAATAATAATAATAATAATAATAATAATAATAATAATAATAATAATAATAATAATAATAATAATAATAATAATAATAATAATAATAATAATAATAATAATAATAATAATAATAATAATAATAATAATAATAATAATAATAATAATAATAATAATAATAATAATAATAATAATAATAATAATAATAATAATAATAATAATAATAATAATAATAATAATAATAATAATAATAATAATAATAATAATAATAATAATAATAATAATAATAATAATAATAATAATAATAATAATAATAATAATAATAATAATAATAATAATAATAATAATAATAATAATAATAATAATAATAATAATAATAATAATAATAATAATAATAATAATAATAATAATAATAATAATAATAATAATAATAATAATAATAATAATAATAATAATAATAATAATAATAATAATAATAATAATAATAATAATAATAATTTTTTTTTTTTTTTTTTTTTTTTTTTTTTTCGTGGGAAGGTTGTGGTAAATGAACCGCAAGGATCATGCAGTTCGCTAACCTTATTCACTGCCGTCGCAGCTTCAGAGTGTGTTAATTCACTAAAGTCCACAACCTCAGGCCTCCAGGCCTCCTACCCTGGGACTGCGTTAGCATTGCTTCGGGGTAGGGGCCATGACCTGTCTCAAATCACATGCCTGCGTCCAGGCCCTTCCAGTTTTCTTCGCTCTGCAGCATCCTTTCGATCACGTTGTCAGCGGAGCACTGGCCGACTGATTCCTGTAAGGATGCGCGTTCGTTGTCCCATCGACTGCAGTTGAAGAAGGTGTGCTCTGCGTCATCTTCATCAGCGTCTCCATATATACAGAAAGGGTGTTTTGTTTTGCCCATACGGTGTAGATATTTCTGGAAGTATCCATGGCCCGATAAAAACTGAGTGAGGTAATAATTTACCTCGCCAAAGTCTCTCTCGAACCATCTTTTTATGCAAGGGATCAGTCTTTTTGTCCACCTGCCGCTGACTTCCAAGTGATATCTGTCCTGCCACTTGGAGAGGGTTTCCTGCCTTGCGGCTGCAGGGCTTATGGCCTGGTTTCCCTCCTTTTTTGCCTCCCAGACCATCTTTCGTTCGCTGGCTAGTAGATCAATGGGGATAACCCCACTTATTACTAGCACAGCCGCTTCGGAGACTGTGCGGTACGCACATGCAACTCTGAGCGCAGCAGTTCGTTGCACTGACAATAGCGTCTTTTGTCGACATTTCGCCTCTAGCGTTCCTGCCCATATCTCGCTGCCGTAGAGCAGTATCGAGTTTGTTGTCGCCATAAGAAGTTTCCTTTTACTTTGCCTTGGTCCACCGATGTTTGCCATGAGCTTACTTAGCATGCCAGTTATCTTGGCTGCTTTTGTTGCTGCGTGTTGTAATTGAGCCCAAAATGTCAGTTTTGGGTCAATTCTTACGCCGAGGTACTTGACTACCTTCTTTGTTGTAAGTATGCTGTCACATACTGGCAGCTCCAGTTCTAATGGTATGTGGCGCTTTGTAAGCAGTATCACCTCCGTCTTTTCGGCGGCGAGTTGGAGTCCGTGAGCCTCCAACCATTCCCTTGTCCTTAGCATAACCTGGTTTAATTTTCTCCTAGCCTCTTCGGTGTTGCGAGCCGTTATTACAGCCGCAATGTCATCTGCATACCCCACTAGGTGTGTATCATCTGGCATTTCGATTCGGAGGATTTCGTCGTAGCTCAAGTTCCAAAGATCTGGGCCTAGGATAGACCCTTGCGCTGCTCCAGATGTTATCTGTTTTGTCCTTCTTCCTTCGCAGGTGTCATATATGAGCTCGCGATCCCTCAGATAGCTCTGTAGGATCCTCAGCAGGTATTGCGGAGTAGCAAACCTTGTTTTTAGAGCGTCAATGATATCTGCCCACCTGAGGCTGTTAAAAGCGTTGCGGATGTCTAGTGTTGCCAATAAGACAATCCTCCTGGAATGATGGTTCCCTCGTTGTGCGTGCTCTACGCTAGACACTACGTCTTCTATAGCGCCAAGAGTTGATCTTCCCGCTCGGAATCCATGTTGTCGTTCCGACAATCCACCAGCGTCTTCAATGGCTGCAGATAAACGATATTTAATCATCTTCTCTAGCAGCTTTCCAGCGCTATCAAGCATACACAATGGTCTGTATGCTGATGGTTGGGTAGGATCTCCTTTGCCTTTACTGATCAGTACCAACTTTTGTTTTTTCCACACTTCCGGGAATAAACCTTCCTTAAGGCACGCATTATACATCGACAGCAGAAAGTTTGGACGATTTTCCGCTACTATTTTTAGTATTTCTGCAGGAATTCCATCGGGTCCTGGAGCCTTGCTGCTTTTGAGAGATTTTGCTGCTCCCTTAAGTTCTTCCTCAGAAAATAAAGGAGTTGATCCAACAGATGGTGCCTCTTGATCTTCTTGCTGCAGGTTATGCGTAGGAAATAATGCATCAACGATGTTGCTCATGGTTTCGCCGTTCATGTCTGGACCAGGATTCTTAGAGCCCAGTTTCTTCATGACGATCTTATAGCCAAGACCCCATGGGTTGTTGTTCAGATCGTTGCGGAGTTCCTCCCATTTTTCTTTCTTTCTACGCTCTATGACAAGTTTCAAGGTTTTCTTAGCTTGTCTGTAGCTTTCGGCTTCATTTGTTGCGGCGCCTATCCGTCTAGCTCTAGTAAATTTTCTCCTTATGCTTAGGCAGTTACGTCTGATTTCCGCGATTTCTTCCGTCCACCAGTAAACAGCGTCTTTCCTGCGATTTGTGCCAACTTTGGGCATCGATGCGTTGCAGCCTTGGACTAATCGCTGCATAGTTACATGGGCGAGAGTTCTGGCGTCACTACCTGTGTCAGTTGGCAGTGGGTTTTCGTCGATATTTGCCAGTAAAGATTCGACTCTAAGTTTCATGACATTCCATTTTCGTGTCCCCCTTCTTTTTTGTGCTTGGATGGGGCGTCGTCCTGAGTCTAGATAGTAAGTGATATACTGATGGTCACTACCAGTAAAGTCTTCTAAGACTCTCCATCCTTTAAGCAATCCAGCTATACTTTCTGAAATTAGAGTGATATCCGGTGTGGTGGCTTCGCACCCTGGTCTTCTGAAGGTGGTAGCTGCGCCAATGTTTGCGACGGTTAAGCCTAGTCGAGCGGCCATATCTAGCACGCGTCTGCCTCTTGAATTTGTTGCTGCCATTCCCCATTCGACAGCTTTGGCGTTAAAATCTCCTGCGATGATGAAGGGGCCTCCGATTTCCAGCGCTTTGTCTTCAATACCTTCTATCTTCTTCTGGAACTCAGCAATGCTATCACTTGGGGTTAGGTAACAGCTGAGCAGTGTGAAGCTTGTCGCTTGCACATATACGAAGCAGTTCCCTTCACCTTTTTGCGCATAGACAAACCTGCTGTTGCTAGGCAACCAGATTGCTGCAGTACCGGTCTCATCTCCGAACCAATTTTCTCGACTCACTCGCCCATACTGTTCGCTTATAATGACAGCGTCAGCGTTATTTTCTACTGCCATCTGCTCTATTAGTGCATCAGCCGTTCTGCTTCGATGCATGTTGGCCTGGAGTATCCTCACTTTGTCGCTTTGCACTTAGTTGAGCCAGGTACATGATCCGTCTGGCTACGGCCCGCTTCTGTGCACAGGCAGCACTTTGGTCTCTTGCTGCACTCCTTTATTTTGTGTCCTGGCTCTCCGCATCTCATGCACAGTCCTTCGCCTTTCCTGTCTGGTCCCTTGCAGTCCATTTGCAAGTGTCCCATTCCGAAACAACGGAAGCATCGTTTGATGCTTGGACAGAGTCTAATTCTGGCTCTGACATAGCCGATTTTAATGCCATCTTCTTTGAGCAATTTTTCCGCCTTATCCTGCGCAAGCGTAACAAACGCTCGTACTTGCTCGCGCCTGTTCGGCGCCGTGACCCTGATACGCATTTCTTCGAGTGGATCTCCTAGCACCTTTTTAATGGCCTGTTCAACTTCTAGTTGAACAGTGAAAGAATCAAGGTCCCTTATTTCCACTGTAGCGACCGGCTTGAGCTCCATCACAGAGGCATCTTCTTTTACTGTGGTTTTCAGCCGCTGGAGAAATTCGGGCTGCACCTTTCCTCCTTTTTTCCATTTCTAGAAGAAGTGCACCAGTCCTCGTTTTCCTGATGCCTCTTATATTCGCAACTTCTTCGGGCTGAATTTTGCTACGCAGGTTTTTGAGCACCTCTGCATAGCTGTGTCCTTGCCCTGGCTTTATGAGGACTGCCTCTGGTTTTGACCGTTGCCCTCTTTCTCTTCTCTTTCTGGGGGTTTTTCCTCTTCTTACTTCTGCCTCTTTTTCTTTCTTGGTCTCTCCCGTTCTTCTGAGAGCGTTTGCTTTTGGCCGTCTCTTGACTTCTTGCCATTTCTCACTCTCATTATTTTCCCGCCCCCATTTGTGGCTGTCCTCTTTGGGCTTGGTAAGACCGCTGTATTTTCTCTTTCCCTCGGTCTTTTTCCTGCGCTGGGCTGTGCCAGGCTTGATGCTTTCCCTTTCGGGCGGCTCAATAGGGTTTCATCTGCTGCGGCTGTACTTCCTGCATTTATCTGCTCTAAAGCACTCTTCTTCTTTTCCTCTTCCAATCTTCGCCAAGACCTTCGGCTATGGGCAATGATGTCAAACAGTTCATACAGTTCTGTTACACCTTCCTTAACATCCATACTGATGTTCTTCTGTTTTTGCATGGCCTGCTTCATCTTATTAATAGCCATCCGGCATTTAGCCAGAGCCTGCTCCTCATCTTCGCGTAGCTTGAGGAAATATTTCTGACGCGGAGAGGGTTTATCTTCCTCAGTTCTGCATTGCACACTATTTGATGTGCATGCCGGCAAAACCGTCACAACGTCTGTGTTGACTGCTTCTTTTTCAATCTGCTTGGGCAGTACTGGCGTCTTTGTTAGCAGACTCTTGTTAGCAATCGTTGGCCCAGGTGTGGTTTTCAACACGTTTGAGAGCCTCTTTGGACGTGCACCGTGTTGGTTTCCACTGGTGGGAGTTCCTTCTTTTGTTGCTGTTTGGTCCACTTCTATGACGGCAGCGGTAGCGGCAGCGCCAGGAGAAGCGACCGGAGACCTCTTCAGCTTTGACCTCCTATCGAAAGGGTCGTCGTTAGTCATTTCGTCCATCTTCGTCGTTTCCTTTAAATTAGACATACGGTTATTAATTCCAGCGTATCGTGTGCAGAGGGGCGGGCCGCAATAGTCAAGAACGGGTATACCCTCGGGGTGACACCCCTACCCCAGTTCCCTGAGGCCTGACCTGCGCTTTGCTAATCCCGGAAAACACGGACGGACTAGTGCTCGCCCGGAGCAATGCAAGCTACTACTCCTGCATCCAATGCACACTCCCTGACCAGGGCCCGAAGTAGCTGGTTTCTGTTACGTACCGCGGCGGTCATATCGGCAGAGCACGCTCACATCACCCCCTTCAGCGACCCTCGCAGGAAAAACGAGTGCCGCTTCCGGAGGACTCCCAATGTGCCACGGCAAATAACGGTCATCTTTCCATAAATCGAATCGTCATCCGTGTACTAATCCGAGTCGTCATCGTTGTTATGTTCTTAGCTTCAGAGCTCCCCTTCGAGCCCAACCGATCCATTGGTACTGCAAATAGCAGGACCACTAGAGCAGTTAAGTTCTCAGGCTCACTGCACCTTCTGCCAAGAGGATATTTAGTCGCCTCTTACGACAGGCATGCCTACCTCGGGGATATTCTGACCCCTCACCCGCAGGGGGAATAATAATAATAATAATAATAATAATAATAATAATAATAATAATAATAATAATAATAATAATAATAATAATAATAATAATAATAATAATAATAATAATAATAATAATAATAATAATAATAATAATAATAATAATAATAATAATAATAATAATAATAATAATAATAATAATAATAATAATAATAATAATAATAATAATAATAATAATAATAATAATAATAATAATAATAATAATAATAATAATAATAATAATAATAATAATAATAATAATAATAATAATAATAATAATAATAATAATAATAATAATAATAATAATAATAATAATAATAATAATAATAATAATAATAATAATAATAATAATAATAATAATAATAATAATAATAATAATAATAATAATAATAATAATAATAATAATAATAATAATAATAATAATAATAATAATAATAATAATAATAATAATAATAATAATAATAATAATAATAATAATAATAATAATAATAATAATAATAATAATAATAATAATAATAATAATAATAATAATAATAATAATAATAATAATAATAATAATAATAATAATAATAATAATAATAATAATAATAATAATAATAATAATAATAATAATAATAATAATAATAATAATAATAATAATAATAATAATAATAATAATAATAATAATAATAATAATAATAATAATAATAATAATAATAATAATAATAATAATAATAATAATAATAATAATAATAATAATAATAATAATAATAATAATAATAATAATAATAATAATAATAATAATAATAATAATAATAATAATAATAATAATAATAATAATAATAATAATAATAATAATAATAATAATAATAATAATAATAATAATAATAATAATAATAATAATAATAATAATAATAATAATAATAATAATAATAATAATAATAATAATAATAATAATAATAATAATAATAATAATAATAATAATAATAATAATAATAATAATAATAATAATAATAATAATAATAATAATAATAATAATAATAATAATAATAATAATAATAATAATAATAATAATAATAATAATAATAATAATAATAATAATAATAATAATAATAATAATAATAATAATAATAATAATAATAATAATAATAATAATAATAATAATAATAATAATAATAATAATAATAATAATAATAATAATAATAATAATAATAATAATAATAATAATAATAATAATAATAATAATAATAATAATAATAATAATAATAATAATAATAATAATAATAATAATAATAATAATAATAATAATAATAATAATAATAATAATAATAATAATAATAATAATAATAATAATAATAATAATAATAATAATAATAATAATAATAATAATAATAATAATAATAATAATAATAATAATAATAATAATAATAATAATAATAATAATAATAATAATAATAATAATAATAATAATAATAATAATAATAATAATAATAATAATAATAATAATAATAATAATAATAATAATAATAATAATAATAATAATAATAATAATAATAATAATAATAATAATAATAATAATAATAATAATAATAATAATAATAATAATAATAATAATAATAATAATAATAATAATAATAATAATAATAATAATAATAATAATAATAATAATAATAATAATAATAATAATAATAATAATAATAATAATAATAATAATAATAATAATAATAATAATAATAATAATAATAATAATAATAATAATAATAATAATAATAATAATAATAATAATAATAATAATAATAATAATAATAATAATAATAATAATAATAATAATAATAATAATAATAATAATAATAATAATAATAATAATAATAATAATAATAATAATAATAATAATAATAATAATAATAATAATAATAATAATAATAATAATAATAATAATAATAATAATAATAATAATAATAATAATAATAATAAT
>OX459032.1:16594721-17148364 GCA_949775025.1 Tricholauxania praeusta
TGTTGTATTAGCGGAAATTTGATAACAAATATTAGATGATCATCAGTAGCTCCTCCTTTAGTTGTTAGAATTTTGTAAAAATGAAGCAAATCTTCCTGTTCCAATGGTAATCTTTGTGACGATGGTAAATGATTTTTGATGCTTACAATTTCCTCTCTCAATTGTGTAGGTGACAGTAATAATGGACTGATGGTCCCGTAATGTACATCGGTTAATGTATTTAGTATAGTTTGTTCAATTTGCTATAACTTTGATGCCATGAGTCATAGTTGCATCGTCAGTGAAGTAAAAATTTCAAATATCCTGGCCTTTTTGGCCTCTTCTCCAATACGGATGATGATATTATTGGCTTGTGTTCGGAGAGTGGCTACTCGTTCCCTTACCTTGAGTTCATCGTGTTTGATTACATTAATTGTAGGATCTATGATGGAGGTTTGATTTCTTAGCATGGTCAATAAATGTGCCTAATTGTCATTGACCTTATCAATCGTCCTGGATATTTTTTCTGCATAATCAGAATCCAATAGTCCAAACAGTGAATGTGCCATATTACCGATTATGTTGATTGCTCCCCGTGGAACTCGACGCCTTGAAATAAAGTTGGCATTTGCTTGTAGCTCATCGTACGTGTTGTCGAAGTGCCTTTCTAATGCATTACATGATGTCTTGTATTGTAACTGATTGCATAGATGTTTAAGTGCGATTGTGCCATTTGCAAAAGTTTCTAGTTCTAACCGAATCGGTTTCAAGTCATTCATTTGTAATTAGGTGTGAAGATCCGATATGTTCAAAATAGATACCTGGATTGTTGCTAAATTGTGTAATATTTATTGGAGATGGAGCTGCACAAATAAAAGGTAGCATAAGTAATGTTAACATATGAGCTATATGATGCCCTCCCACGTTTTATTTGAGGTTGTTGAAGTGTCTCTGCTGAATTGCTGTGATTTGACAGGGGTGTTTCACTCGTAAGGTCAAGTTGTAATGGTAGTGATGACTCTTTTCTAGCATCAGTCTCGATAGGTAAAGGTGCTAGACTTCGAACTGGTCGTTTCCAAACTGCTGTTGATGTTCTGACGTCGGCTACGTGGACAAATCCATCATTTCCTGTATATATTTTAATGATTTTTCCGAGTGGCCATTTAAGAGCTGGCGTATTATCTTCTTTGATAATGACCATGTCTCTGTTTTTTATGTTGTTGCATTGAGTTATCCACTTGTGTCTACATTGAAGCTGATTTAAATATTCTATATGCCATCGTGTCCAAAATTCTTGTTTTAAGTGAGAGACTAGCCGCCATCTTGACAACAGTGTTGATTTTGTAGGTAACGAAGCTGAATCCCTTTGTGCTGTAAGTGGCTCTCCAATGAGGAAGTGGCCTGGTGTTAATGCCGTGAGATCGTTTGGATTGGAAGACATTGGAGTAATTGGACGTGAATTGAGTATTGCTTCGATCTCAACTATAACTGTTTCCAGTTCTTCGTATGTGAGTGATGCCGTTGAAACACTTCTGAGTAGCAAATGTTTTGCTGATTTTACGGCAGCTTCCCATAAGCCGCCAAAATTTGGTGATCTTTGTGGAATAAACTTGAAATTTATTCCCTTGTCACTACTGGTCTTGATTATCTTCTCTCGAGCTGAATCGGAATGGATCACATCACTGAAGTCTTGTAGTTGTCTTTTCGCACCAACAAAATTTTTGGCGTTGTCGCAGAATATGTTTTCGCATCGACCTCGCCGACTGATGAACCTTTTCAATGCTCCCATGAAGGCTTCTGTGGTTATATCACTGACCAAATCTAAGTGCACTGCTTGGGTGGCAAAACAGCAAAACACTACAAGATATGCTTTGTGTAGCCTTTTTCCTCGAATCTTATAGTGAATCCAGAAAAGGCCACAATAATCAACACCAGAGTTAAGAAATGGCCGCGCTGATGTAACTCTTTCGGCTGGAAGATTGTCCATTATCTGATTGATTAACGCTGGGTTGGCTTTGGCGCAACGCACACAATTGTTTACGATGTTTCGTGCATAAGTTTTTGCCTTTATCGGCCAAAATCTTTGTCTCATGATTGCAAGTAAAGCTTGTGGTCCACAATGTTTGTTATCATCGTGTTCCATTTTGAATAAGAGTTCATCATTATATGGTAACAGCATAGGATGTTTTGCGTCATACGCAAGCTCGGTAGATTGAAGACGACCACCTACGCGTAATATGCCATCTTTATCCAGGAAAGGTGTCAGGGTGGTGAGTGAGCTGGACTTGCAGATGTCCTTGTGATTTTTTAGTTGTTTTATCTCTTCCATGAATTCTGATTGTTTAAACAATGACCTTCAGAGCGGCGTTTAGTTCTTCTGGCGCTAGTGGCTCTTCTTTAGAGGATGATCCAGAAGCACGTTTAATCGCATTGATAAAGCGTAGTATGTAACCAATCACTCTCAAAAGAAATCGAAACGAATTACGATGATTCAGATTATATATCATATATTGTAGACCATTATCCTCTGCTGCAATCCCTGTCGTTTGGTGAATTTTTTTCTTTTCTAAATCTGATGATATTGAAAGTGACCATGGTTTTGGCCATAATAAATCTTTTCCGTGGAGATATAATGGTCCATAAAACCATATTGAACATGTCATAAGTTTTCTTGGAGATATTCCCCTAGATAAAACATCTGCTGGGTTGTCCTTTGATCTAACATGCCGCCATTGATCCTTTTATGATAATTATTGTATTTTGGCCACTCTGTTCGCCACAAAGGTGTGAAATGTTCATGCTGAAGAATTTATCCATGATAGCACAATTTCAGAGTCCGTCCAGAGGATGGCAACAGTATCATTTAAGTTCAAATCTTTCTGAATTTTTGTAGTCAGTTCTGCTCCCAGAAGTGCTGCACATAGCTCAAGTCGTGGCAAAGTTTGCTTTTTGATGGGTGCTACGCGAGACTTTGCGCACAGAAGATTTACCCGAGTCACTCTATGCCGGGATGTTAAACGTAAGTATACAGCTGCGCCATATGCCTTTTCTGATGCATCTACGAAAGTGTGAATCTGAACTGTACTTAACGTTTCCTTGCTGAAGATGTGCCTCGAAAATGTTGAATTGTTTAACGTTTTGACGTCATTTCTGAACTCAGTCCATCTTTTTTCTAAATTTTCTGGCAGCTTGTCGTCCCAAGATAAATTTGTTTGCCATAATTCTTGTATGAATATCTTTGCTGTTACAACAGCTGGCCCTAGAATTCCCAAAGGATCAAAAATTCGTGCTAATTCTGAAGTGATGCTACGCTTCGTGAAAATATTTGTTGTAATAACCTTTGTCCTTATGCAGTACTAGTCAGTTTTTAGTAGCCACGTCAAACCCAAAGTCTTGATTAATGGAGATTCATCATCTGTAAGGTCCAATTTGACTTCCTGGTCCTGAAGTGGAATACCTTGTAATAGTTGAGGGTGATTTGCGCACCACTTTCGAGGCTTAAATCCTGCCTCGTTTAGGCATATTTTTAGCTGTGCTTGCTTTTCAATTGCTGTTGCAAGGGTGTCAGATCCGGTCAGTCCATCATCTACATAGAAGTCATCATGTAGAGCCTGCGCCCCCAATGGATATTTAGAATTGTTTTTTTTACGTTGCTAAGTATTGTAAACACTTTGTTGCCAAATACGGTGCTGAGCTTGTTCCGTATGTCACTGTGTTCAAACAAAATATTTTAATCTTTTCGGATGGATGGTTCCTCCAAAATATTAACTGATACTTGCGATCACTTTGATTGATTAGTATTTGTCTGTACATTTTATCGATGTCCGTTGAAAATACATATTTGTGTAGACGGAATCGCAGAAGAATTGTGATTAGTTCACTTTGCACTGTAGGTCCCGTATGTAAGATGTCGTTGAGTGATAATCCGGATGATGATTTTGTTGATGCATCGAACACCACACGTAGCTTAGTTGTGGTGCTATCCGGCTTAGCACACAATGATGGGGAATGAAATAATTTGATTCTGGAATTACATAAGAATGTATTTCCGTCATGTGTCCTAAGTTTTCATATTCTTTCATGAAGTTGTTATAATCTGTCTTTACATTTTGATTTTTCTCCAGACGTCTTTCTTATGCAAGGAATCTGTTGTAAGCTATATCCCTTGCATCGCCTAGGGTTTCAGGACTTTCTGCAAATGGTAGCTTAACAATAAACCGGCTTTCACTTGATCGCTCGACATTTTGCATAAAATGAGTTTCGCAAACTTTTTCCTTTGGGCTTAGTGGGTTTTGAATATCCTGTGATTCTTCTAGTTTCCAAAAGCGTTCTAGTAGTTGGTTAGTGGACTCGTTATCATCACTGTATACACCGCAAGTAGTCTTTTCATATCGTGAGTGATCTATCATTCCGCTGACCACCCACCCAAAAACCGTGTTTTGTAGAGTTGGTAGGTGATCATCTAATTGAATTTGTCCAGGTAGGAGCAGTTTGTGATAAAACTCCGCTCTTAGAAGAACATCAATTTTTTCAGACTTGTAGAACTCTGGGTCTGCTAATGTCTGCTAATATTATCTGGAAGCGGCCAAGTTGCTACATCGAAGTTTTGCGCAGGTTGAGCGGCTACTATTTGCGGTAGCACAAACGCTTCAAGTCTCGAAGAGAATTTTCCTATTTTGGATTGGATGGTGAACATCATCAAGGACCAAGCAGACATTGGTCAAATACAGCATTACCGGTATTCATCAATATTTGGTGAACATCATCAAGGACCAAGCAGACATTGGTCAAACATTCATTTGGTAACCTGACCGACGTTCCAGGCAGAGGATTCAGTCTTAAAGGACATTCCAGCCAGGATTTAGAGTATATTCACTCCATTTGGTGAACATATTCAAGACAATCATTACAAGCCTACACTTCTTCTGTTCGGTGTCATAAGGACACATTATCACACAACTCATCATTTGGTATAATCAACGTTTTGCAGTAGCAACTGATATAACATTTAAAGCTGCAGAGACAACGCAAAGATTTCTGGTTATCATGGAGAATTTAAACGCAAGTCAGCTAGAGGCGCACAGATCCAACAAATTATAGCGAATTTCAAGAAAGATTCCCATGATCGTAAGCAGAGAGTTTTGTACTTTCAAGCAACGAAAGCAACGCCTTGCTGAGGCTCGCCAACAATTTGAAGAAACAGACAATCAAATTCGAATGCTAAGAGATGTACCCAGGGGTCATGAATATTTTACTGAGCAGTACTACGATTGCATATCTGAACTTTGCGACCGTTACGAGAAAATTTTCGGCGAAAACATCGTAAGAATACAGCAGGCAAACTTTGACGCTCAAGGCGGTGTCATGGCTCCAGTCAGCGTCCCATCAACGAACAACACAGATGGGGGTTAATAGTCTGGAACAACTACATCTGAGCCAAGCGACAAAGTTATTGCCATGATCAGATCTTTGCCAAGCGACTTGAAATCTATTAGTGATATAAGAAAATTTAGACAGTCCATATTTAATTTCTTCTCTCAGAGATAAAAATATGTAACCATTTTTCTCCGTTTTTTAATTTTAATTTTTAAATAATTCTATTCTGTTTTTAACTATTTTCATTTACTTTTAATCTTTCTTTCCACTTTTTTATTATTATGTTACCAACTGTATTTATTATATTGAATTAGATTTAAAGCTTTTAAAAACAAAATTATTTATTTAATTTGTAATTTATATACATAAATGTAATCACTTTGTTATCAAATGCTTTGTATTATAAAAGAACTTAGTTCTTGTTATACGTAAATTTACTAGAAATAAATTGAAATTGAAATAAAAATCAGAAGACAAGCAGCTGTCATCAACTCATTGAGCCGGGTATTAGCTATGTTCACCAACAATCCTGATATTGCACAAGATCACAGTTTAAAAAGTAGCTCTGGCAACAAATCGAAGAATTGCACAACAGCATTTGGGAAAACTGCGACTACCCTGAATCAAAAGGATACAATATAAACACATAAATAGAATTGAAATCAGAAGTTTTTGAACAACGTATTACTCTAGCAAGAAATAGCGATACATTTGTTCAAAGGCCTAACACAAGGGAACCATTAGTGCTTCATCTGCCAAAAATAACTATTCCTTCATTTGACGGAAACTATTTAAAATAGCAGCAGTTTTTTGATATTTTTCAAAAAGTGATTCATGAACAAGAATTACCTGAAATTCAAAAAATGTGGTATCTGAAGGCTAATATTACTGGCGAGGCAGAGTGGCTTATTAGACACCTGAGCTTGAGTGCAGAAAGCTACACAACAGCTTGGAAATTAATGCAAGATGGATTTATTAATAAGAGAGTTCTTGCACACGTACTATTGCAAAGGTTAACTGATCAATCAAGCATAAGTCCCGACGCCAGATCAATAAAAGGCTTTCATGATTGTATTCATGAAAGTTTGCTGGCCCTTAATAATATGGACATAAACACAAGTTCCTGTTGACCATTACTAGTACATATTCTGGTAAAGAAACTTGATCGTCATACCCATATGATCTATGAACAATCAATAAAAGATCCAAGAGAACTACTAACAATAGAAGAGTTTCAGGATTTTTTGGAAAAGCGGTTTCAAACTTTGGAAGCAATAGGACAAAAGGACAAATCGAATACCTCAAAAATGTCATCAATGCTATCATATCAAAAAACATAATTGTGTATTCTGCAGACAGGGAAATCACCCCTTGTTTTATTGCGAAAAACTCCTTAAGCTTTCCGCAGCGGGAAGGCAAAATGTTTCTCGGATATATTTTACTTCTTTAGGGTTTTTGTTGAACTTAAAGTGAGGTCCTCTTTTTTTTAAATTTAAATATTTGGAGGGTATGTAATTTTGTAATTCAATATGAAATATATCTCATTTTCCTAGCGTTTTTGGAGAGGCAAAATTTTTTTTTTTTTTTATTTTTCAACTCAACAATTCACCCCAGGCGCCAAATATTTACGGTACACCACTGCCTTTGTCCCGAGGAAATTTCAAAAGTTTTTGAACTCTCTCAGGGGACATTTTTCTCAAAAATCGTCACAGAGTGTATAATAGCGCTATGTTTAAATCTTATGCCATTGACAGCTATAAAATTTCATGCATGACAACTTTTTCAATGCTCTTATACAGCTTATATTAATTTTGGCCATTTTTAAGTGCCGTAGCTATATTTCCATGTATCCAAAAAAAAAAGCAGTATAATATTTTCAATTCGATTGGATGAGATTTTGATAATTTTTTTTTCCTTATAGCATTTGCTTCAATCACAAGTACAACCGCAGCTATATTTGAATCTGAATTACCATACTAGCCGTAATATCAACAGCAACATCATTGTAAATAATAAAATTTTATTCTACGAAAGTAGCAAACACACTTTCATCAATAATAATAAAAACAACAATAGCAAAGTAAAGAATGCAATCAGTTTTCATTCATATAAATCAAAAGAGCTTCTCAATGCAAATAATAATACCAAAAGCAACATTTTGAATTACAATGCTGAACACAGCAATAACAATAAAGTAGACAAGAACTATAACTTAAACAATAACTATAAAATTTACTACAGCAGCAACAGTAACAGCAGCAATAATAACAATAACCGCAACAGTAAAAACACATTAAGATATATTAACAGCAACAGCACAAGTATTAACAACAACAACATAAATGGCAATAGCAATAAGCAATCGCAAATCAACAATTTAAATAGTGTCAGCGATAGCAGAAATAATAACAAGGAAAATTAACATAGAAGCTCCGAAGAGATACACCCTAGCATTTCTGTAACTCGTGAGCAATGATGGACACCAATATGCACGTAAAGTTCCGTTTCCATGTGGTACAAAAACCATATAGAGTTCTACTGAACCGTTGTTGTGCGCTCACATTTGCATACGTATACACCAGTGGTCGGCACCCCATATGCTTGCGAGCAAACGAAGAGAATAAGCGAGAGTAAGCAAACTACGAAATGAGCTAGTTATTTCGTTAATGCACTAACGTTTGAAATCAAATGGCAAAATAAATAATTTTTCGCCAAAATTTTTTTTTGGCAATGCGCAATGCTAAATCTTCAAGCGAGTTTTAGTGATATAATAAATTTCATATAGAATATCATTTTATAACTAAAATTCAGCCCTTGAAATATGAAACATATGGAGCGTAGACAACAAAGCATGCAAACATTTTTCGCAGTGATTGGTGCTTTTGTCATTTCCCTCTCTTTTGAGAGTAAAGAAATATTTGATATTTGCGCTCAGCCGACCACTGGTATACACAAATGCTCGCTCGTTACTCTCAATTACGCTCTCGTTAGAACTTGTGCCCATCCAGGCTTGTGAGCAAAGACGTGTAGAAATATTTGAAAGCGACGTTGATGCCGATAATGATGACGAAACATCCATGAAAATGTTGCCAGAAGTGGATCAAGCTGCCAACACATCGCGTTATTAGAAGTATATTGTTTAATAAGTTTTACAGACTTGTAAGTTAAATCTCAAAATAAATAAATAAAACTCATATTGAATCTGTGAACAAAAATCAAGTAGATCCTCTAAAGTGGCACACGATGGTATTTCCAAATCAACACATCATAAGATCGCATCACCTTCTAATAAATTATAGAACTCAAATCGAAATAAAGTTGTACTCCAAAAATTAAAAGCGTGGACTAGTTAAATTTAATAGGGAATGAAGTACATCTGCATGGGCAACAATTAACCGGAGGTACCATGATATTTCGGCATGATAATGCGGCTGTTCATACAGCAAAAATAGTAAAAGAGTTTTTCCGGGACAAGAACACAAATCTTCTAAGCTCACCGGCTCGTTCACCTGAGCTAAATATTATTGAAAACTGCTGGGGTTGTTTAGTTCCACAGGTTTATGCAGAAAACCGGCAGTGTGAGTCCATCCACGACCTTAAAAACAGCATTTTAGCCCATTAGGAGGCTCTTCTTCGAAAATACGGTAAAAAGCTATTTTATAGCCCTATTACCGATGGCGATTCGCCTTCCGTGGCGAATTGCCTATGGCTCTGTATTATGGTTATCGAATGTACACGTTCGCCTAAAAACAATTCTGCCAAGTAACAAAACAGAAATTGACGTCTAAGAAACTTCAAATCTGAAGTTTTGTTGCCAAATTAAAAACAGAAATTGACAGCTGAAAAACTTCAAATTTGAAATCGTGAAAATTTTGAACATCTTATTTTTACAAGTGAAAAAAAATATAGCTATGAGGTTGTGGATAGCAATATTCAAAGAACGCGGAACGGAACATTAGGGACTGCTCGAACCCGGCTGCCGGCTGTAAGCAAATTCATTTCTTAAATATTGACAAGAAATATATGAAGAAATTGTTTTTACAGATTTGTGTCTTACTTCAGGAATAATAAAGAAGCGTTTGTGTATTTATTGGAAACAATGGAAATCTTATTCGTAGTACCGTAATTTCAACCTTTTCCATCACGCGTGGGTGGTCCTAGCGAATTTATCTCAATTGCGAGTTGATCCCACATATCCTTGTTGGTCTTCTTATTCGACCCAAAACTTCCAAGTCCCTTTGCTAGTTCAGGATTTTCCTCCATAAACTTTACTAGTTTAAGAAACTGCTGTATATTGGTTTTTTTCATGCTAATAATTAAAAAGTATTTTACATGCATGAATAAAATTGATCTATAAATTTTTATACTGACGTTTTGTTTGTGCTTTCTGTACTTTTTGCAAAGTTTTAAAATTTTCTCTATATGGGCATTTCTCTCATGATGAACGGGACGGAAGTACACTTTTAAAGTAGAATAAAAGTCAAAGTAAAACACTTTTATTTTTTTCTGTTAGTAACTTTAAGGAATATCCCTTTGGTAGCACAGGTTCCAAGATAGAGGCCCATTCGAATGGGACAAAAAACGGAAGTGTTTTTCATGGCCATCTATAGAAAAGCACAAGTCAGCGAAAGCTGACAACATTTTTTGATGCGACTAATTTTAAAGTGTTATGAAATAATACAACTTTTTAATAAATTTAGTTTGATTGAAATTTCTTATTTACTTTTTTTCTTACAATGCATACTCCATTCGAACGGGACATATTTTTCCGTTTTGGCTAACTTGGGAAATTTTCAAAACGACTTAAATATTTATGTTAATATTATTTAAGATATATGCAGTAATTAATAAAACAAATTTAATGTTTATATTTATCAAATTAATTAGTGAGATCAATTTTATCAAAGGAAAGAGGAAGGAGTAGATATTATTACCGCCCACTAAAAAAATATATTCTACTCAAGTTTCAATGTATCTACATACCAAATTTCATCAAAATCGGTGTAGTGGCACAGCCGTGATACCGTTTTTTCCCATTTGAAGCGATGCCACGCCCACTTAAAGGACTTAGAGCCTCTACTAACCTTTTTTATGGAACATTCTATCTCCTAATCAAATTTCATCAAAATCGGTCCATTAGCTTAGCCGCGGAAACGTTTTTTCCCGTTAGGGGCGTGGCACCACCTTCTATTAAAAAAAACCTATACATGTCCCTTCTTCTCTTCACAACCTTTCCAACAAAAAAAAATGCGATTATGTTGTGCTATGGCTGTGAAAAATTGGTTTTACCGTTTTGAACTGGTTTTTACCGGTTGGCCTTTTGGCGGAAATGGGCATTTCTTTTGTAAAAGTTTTAAAATTTTCTCTATCACAACTTTTTGTAAAATTTTTCAAACACTTATTCAAATATTTGTCACATACAAATTCTATTTGCCCGATTTTAACATTTCTGGCGAACGAAAGATAGCCGACTCGCTGTAATCAATATGAACATTTTTGACATTCGCGCAATTTTGACGTTTGATGAGAAACAACAGGGCGACTCGCAAGCCGTAATACCAATTTAACCGAGTCGCCTAATTTTTGAGGCGATCCGCCATCGGTAATAGGGCTTTTAATCCTAACAAAAGCGATTGACTGAAGTGGTTAAGAATAAAGGAGGATCCACTTATTAAAAAAATAATGTTTTACTATTTTTAGAATACCTATGTCGCATCTTAAAATTGAGTTTTTAGTTAAATTCAAAAATGCATTAATTTTTTTGACAAATTACTTATAAGTTATTTATTTCCTTAGCTTTAAGCCTAATTTCCATGTGATCTTTCTTGAACTTATCTTATCAAATATCAGGGAGGACATCTGCTGAATTGCTGTGATTTGACAGGGGTGTTTCACTCGTAAGGTCAAGTTGTAATGGTAGTGATGACTCTTTTCTAGCATCAGTCTCGATAGGTAAAGGTGCTAGACTTCGAACTGGTCGTTTCCAAACTGCTGTTGATGTTCTGACGTCGGCTACGTGGACAAATCCATCATTTCCTGTATATATTTTAATGATTTTTCCGAGTGGCCATTTAAGAGCTGGCGTATTATCTTCTTTGATAATGACCATGTCTCTGTTTTTTATGTTGTTGCATTGAGTTATCCACTTGTGTCTACATTGAAGCTGATTTAAATATTCTATATGCCATCGTGTCCAAAATTCTTGTTTTAAGTGAGAGACTAGCCGCCATCTTGACAACAGTGTTGATTTTGTAGGTAACGAAGCTGAATCCCTTTGTGCTGTAAGTGGCTCTCCAATGAGGAAGTGGCCTGGTGTTAATGCCGTGAGATCGTTTGGATTGGAAGACATTGGAGTAATTGGACGTGAATTGAGTATTGCTTCGATCTCAACTATAACTGTTTCCAGTTCTTCGTATGTGAGTGATGCCGTTGAAACACTTCTGAGTAGCAAATGTTTTGCTGATTTTACGGCAGCTTCCCATAAGCCGCCAAAATTTGGTGATCTTTGTGGAATAAACTTGAAATTTATTCCCTTGTCACTACTGGTCTTGATTATCTTCTCTCGAGCTGAATCGGAATGGATCACATCACTGAAGTCTTGTAGTTGTCTTTTCGCACCAACAAAATTTTTGGCGTTGTCGCAGAAT
Source organism: Tricholauxania praeusta (assembly GCA_949775025.1). Classification (NCBI taxonomy): domain Eukaryota; kingdom Metazoa; phylum Arthropoda; class Insecta; order Diptera; family Lauxaniidae; genus Tricholauxania; species Tricholauxania praeusta. The sequence goes on from OX459032.1 coordinate 16,606,724, forward strand.
ATGTTTTCGCATCGACCTCGCCGACTGATGAACCTTTTCAATGCTCCCATGAAGGCTTCTGTGGTTATATCACTGACCAAATCTAAGTGCACTGCTTGGGTGGCAAAACAGCAAAACACTACAAGATATGCTTTGTGTAGCCTTTTTCCTCGAATCTTATAGTGAATCCAGAAAAGGCCACAATAATCAACACCAGAGTTAAGAAATGGCCGCGCTGATGTAACTCTTTCGGCTGGAAGATTGTCCATTATCTGATTGATTAACGCTGGGTTGGCTTTGGCGCAACGCACACAATTGTTTACGATGTTTCGTGCATAAGTTTTTGCCTTTATCGGCCAAAATCTTTGTCTCATGATTGCAAGTAAAGCTTGTGGTCCACAATGTTTGTTATCATCGTGTTCCATTTTGAATAAGAGTTCATCATTATATGGTAACAGCATAGGATGTTTTGCGTCATACGCAAGCTCGGTAGATTGAAGACGACCACCTACGCGTAATATGCCATCTTTATCCAGGAAAGGTGTCAGGGTGGTGAGTGAGCTGGACTTGCAGATGTCCTTGTGATTTTTTAGTTGTTTTATCTCTTCCATGAATTCTGATTGTTTAAACAATGACCTTCAGAGCGGCGTTTAGTTCTTCTGGCGCTAGTGGCTCTTCTTTAGAGGATGATCCAGAAGCACGCTTAATCGCATTGATAAAGCGTAGTATGTAACCAATCACTCTCAAAAGAAATCGAAACGAATTACGATGATTCAGATTATATATCATATATTGTAGACCATTATCCTCTGCTGCAATCCCTGTCGTTTGGTGAATTTTTTTCTTTTCTAAATCTGATGATATTGAAAGTGACCATGGTTTTGGCCATAATAAATCTTTTCCGTGGAGATATAATGGTCCATAAAACCATATTGAACATGTCATAAGTTTTCTTGGAGATATTCCCCTAGATAAAACATCTGCTGGGTTGTCCTTTGATCTAACATGCCGCCATTGATCCTTTTATGATAATTATTGTATTTTGGCCACTCTGTTCGCCACAAAGGTGTGAAATGTTCATGCTGAAGAATTTATCCATGATAGCACAATTTCAGAGTCCGTCCAGAGGATGGCAACAGTATCATTTAAGTTCAAATCTTTCTGAATTTTTGTAGTCAGTTCTGCTCCCAGAAGTGCTGCACATAGCTCAAGTCGTGGCAAAGTTTGCTTTTTGATGGGTGCTACGCGAGACTTTGCGCACAGAAGATTTACCCGAGTCACTCTATGCCGGGATGTTAAACGTAAGTATACAGCTGCGCCATATGCCTTTTCTGATGCATCTACGAAAGTGTGAATCTGAACTGTACTTAACGTTTCCTTGCTGAAGATGTGCCTCGAAAATGTTGAATTGTTTAACGTTTTGACGTCATTTCTGAACTCAGTCCATCTTTTTTCTAAATTTTCTGGCAGCTTGTCGTCCCAAGATAAATTTGTTTGCCATAATTCTTGTATGAATATCTTTGCTGTTACAACTGCTGGCCCTAGAATTCCCAAAGGATCAAAAATTCGTGCTAATTCTGAAGTGATGCTACGCTTCGTGAAAATATTTGTTGTAATAACCTTTGTCCTTATGCAGAACTAGTCAGTTTGTAGTAGCCACGTCAAACCCAAAGTCTTGATTGACCAAGTTGACTTCCTGGTCCTGAAGTGGAATACCTTGTAATAGTTGAGGGTGATTTGCGCACCACTTTCGAGGCTTAAATCCTGCCTCGTTTAGGCATATTTTTAGCTGTGCTTGCTTTTCAATTGCTGTTGCAAGGGTGTCAGATCCGGTCAGTCCATCATCTACATAGAAGTCATCATGTAGAGCCTGCGCCCCCAATGGATATTTAGAATTGTTTTTTTTACGTTGCTAAGTATTGTAAACACTTTGTTGCCAAATACGGTGCTGAGCTTGTTCCGTATGTCACTGTGTTCAAACAAAATATTTTAATCTTTTCGGATGGATGGTTCCTCCAAAATATTAACTGATACTTGCGATCACTTTGATTGATTAGTATTTGTCTGTACATTTTATCGATGTCCGTTGAAAATACATATTTGTGTAGACGGAATCGCAGAAGAATTGTGATTAGTTCACTTTGCACTGTAGGTCCCGTATGTAAGATGTCGTTGAGTGATAATCCGGATGATGATTTTGTTGATGCATCGAACACCACACGTAGCTTAGTTGTGGTGCTATCCGGCTTTAGCACACAATGATGGGGAATGAAATAATTTGATTCTGGAATTACATAAGAATGTATATCCGTCATGTGTCCTAAGTTTTCATATTCTTTCATGAAGTTGTTATAATCTGTCTTTACATTTTGATTTTTCTCCAGACGTCTTTCTTATGCAAGGAATCTGTTGTAAGCTATATCCCTTGCATCGCCTAGGGTTTCAGGATTTTCTGCAAATGGTAGCTTAACAATAAACCGGCTTTCACTTGATCGCTCGACATTTTGCATAAAATGAGTTTCGCAAAATTTTCCTTTGGGCTAAGTGGGTTTTGAATATCCTGTGATTCTTCTAGTTTCCAAAAGCGTTCTAGTAGTTGGTTAGTGGACTCGTCATCATCACTGTATACACCGCAAGTAGTCTTTTTATATCGTGAGTGATCTATCATTCCGCTGACCACCCACCCAAAAACCGTGTTTTGTAGAGTTGGTAGGTGATCATCTAATTGAATTTGTCCAGGTAGGAGCAGTTTGTGATAAAACTCCGCTCCTAGAAGAACATCAATTTTTTCAGACTTGTAGAACTCTGGGTCTGCTAATGTCTGCTAATATTATCTGGAAGCGGCCAAGTTGCTACATCGAAGTTTTGCGCAGGTTGAGCGGCTACTATTTGCGGTAGCACAAGCGCTTCAAGTCTCGAGGAGAATTTTCCTATTTTGGATTGGATGGTGAACATCATCAAGGACCAAGCAGACATTGGTCAAATACAGCATTACCGGTATTCATCAATATTTGGTGAACATATTCAAGACAATCATTACAAGCCTACACTTCTTCTGTTCGGTGTCATAAGGACACATTATCACACAACTCATAATTTGGTATAATCAACGTTTTGCAGTAGCAACTGATACAACATTTAAAGCTGCAGAGACAACGCAAAGATTTCTGGTTATCATGGAGAATTTAAACGCAAGTCAGCTAGAGGCGCACAGATCCAACAAATTATATCGAATTTCAAGAAAGATTCCCATGATCGTAAGCAGAGAGTTTTGTACTTTCAAGCAACGAAAGCAACGCCTTGCTGAGGCTCGCCAACAATTTGAAGAAACAGACAATCAAATTCGAATGCTAAGAGATGTACCCAGGGGTCATGAATATTTTACTGAGCAGTGCTACGATTGCATATCTGAACTTTGCGACCGTTACGAGAAAATTTTCGACGAAAACATCGTAAGAATACAGCAGGCAAACTTTGACGCACAAGGCGGTGTCATGGCTCCAGTCAGCGTCCCATCAACGAACAACACAGATGGGGGTTAATAGTCTGGAACAACTACATCTGAGCCAAGCGACAAAGTTATTGCCATGATCAGATCTTTGCCAAGCGACTTGATTTCCATTAGTGATATAAGAAAATTTAGACAGTCCATATTTAATTTCTTCTCTCAGAGATAAAAAAATGTAACCATTTTTCTCCGTTTTTTAATTTTAATTTTTAAATAATTCTATTCTGTTTTTAACTATTTTCATTTACTTTTAATCTTTCTTTCCACTTTTTTATTATTATGTTACCAACTGTATTTATTATATTGAATTAGATTTAAAGCTTTTAAAAACAAAATTATTTATTTAATTTGTAATTTATATACATAAATGTAATCACTTTGTTATCAAATGCTTTGTATTATAAAAGAACTTAGTTCTTGTTATACGTAAATTTACTAGAAATAAATTGAAATTGAAATAAAAATCAGAAGACAAGCAGCTGTCATTAACTCATTGAGCCGGGTATTAGCTATGTTCACCAACAATCCTGATATTGCACAAGATCACAGTTTAAAAAGTAGCTCTGGCAACAAATCGAAGAATTGCACAACAGCATTTGGGAAAACTGCGACAACCCTGAATCAAAAGGATACAATATAAACACATAAATAGAATTGAAATCAGAAGTTTTTGAACAACGTATTACTCTAGCAAGAAATAGCGATACATTTGTTCAAAGGCCTAACACAAGGGAACCATTAGTGCTTCATCTGCCAAAAATAACTATTCCTTCATTTGACGGAAACTATTTAAAATAGCAGCAGTTTTTTGATATTTTTCAAAAAGTGATTCATGAACAAGAATTACCTGAAATTCAAAAAATGTGGTATCTGAAGGCTAATATTACTGGCGAGGCAGAGTGGCTTATTAGACACCTGAGCTTGAGTGCAGAAAGCTCCACAACAGCTTGGAAATTAATGCAAGATCGATTTATTAATAAGAGAGTTCTTGCACACGTACTATTGCAAAGGTTAACTGATCAATCAAGCATAAGTCCCGACGCCAGATCAATAAAAGGCTTTCATGATTGTATTCATGAAAGTTTGCTGGCCCTTAATAATATGGACATAAACACAAGTTCCTGTTGACCATTACTAGTACATATTCTGGTAAAGAAACTTGATCGTCATACCCATATGATCTATGAACAATCAATAAAAGATCCAAGAGAACTACTAACAATAGAAGAGTTTCAGGATTTTTTGGAAAAGCGGTTTCAAACTTTGGAAGCAATAGGACAAAAGGACAAATCGAATACCTCAAAAATGTCATCAATGCTATCATATCAAAAAACATAATTGTGTATTCTGCAGACAGGGAAATCACCCCTTGTTTTATTGCGAAAAACTCCTTAAGCTTTCCGCAGCGGGAAGGCAAAATGTTTCTCGGATATATTTTACTTCTTTAGGGTTTTTGTTGAACTTAAAGTGAGGTCCTCTTTTTTTTAAATTTAAATATTTGGAGGGTATATAATTTTGTAATTCAATATGAAATATATCTCATTTTCCTAGCGTTTTTGGAGAGGCAAAATTTTTTTTTATTTTTCAACTCAACAATTCACCCCAGGCGCCAAATATTTACGATACACCACTGCCTTGGTCCCGAGGAAATTTCAAAAGTTTTTGAACTCTCTCAGGGGACATTTTTCTCAAAAATCGTTACAGAGTGTATAATAGCCAGCGTTGCCGTTTTTGGTAGTTTCCTACCAAATCGGGTAGGTTTTTTTCCTCTTGGTAGGTTGGTAGGTTAAATCTGATTTTGGTAGGATTTAGGATAAATTTTTATGAAAATCGAAAATTGAAATTTTTTCGTGAAGTTTTTCGAATCAGGAAGCAAATATTTACATCTGGAAATAAGCTTTTGCCAACCCTATCTTCAACAAGTGAGTACGGTCTCTGTTTTCTTGCATACAATTTACGTTTAGGGAATACGCATATGTATGTACAATAGAGCGGTTCAAAAAACAAACTTTTTGATTTTTTCACGATGTGTCAGCGGATTACAATAGCCTTATATGTCTGGACAAGCCCCATTACTAGGATTAAGGTTAATATTGTAAACTGGATTAGCGCCCTCTGTTTTAAGTAAACAACCCATTTTCAAAAATCTTGATTTAAAAAATGCTGCAAGTTGTAGAGGTTATAAAATTTTTCAACAAAGTGGGAATGGTTTTCGGGAAACAATCGATCGGGGAATTCAAATCCGTGATTGGTTTTTCTTTTTCTTCTTCCTTTCTTACAAAAAAATTGACAATTGGCCGGACTAAAGTAAAAAAGTACCGATTTTCCACTTTCTAGCTCCAACGCCTCAAATATTATGTTACCGCCGATCCCATGGTACATCATTTTTAATGAACTGATACTCCCTTAAATGAATGCCGAAACTGCATATCTTTATCTTATTTCAAAACAAAGATATCTGCATTTTTCTAAATTAACAGACCTGATTTTTTTCGAATCGTGGTCGACAAATTTGCATATTAAGGTGATTCAACTTTTTTTTTATTTCAAACAGTTATTATCAATCGGGGAATTCGAATCCATCATTAGTTTTTCTTCTTCTTCTTTTTTTCTTACAAAAAAATTTAAAATTGACCGGAAAAAAATGGAAAAATTCCGATATTGTGCTTTAAAATTGCAAAATCATACCATATTATTTTGCTGCCGATCCCGTGTTACATCATTTTTAATGTACTGTTATTTGCTTAAGAGAAAGTCGTAAACTGTATATCATTTTCTTATTGCGAACCCGAGATATCTGAATTTTTCCAAATTAACAGAACTGCCATAATTGAACTATTCTATAGATTTTTCTAAAATATTCAAAAATTCAAATTATGGCAGTTCTGTTAATTTAGAAAAATGCAGATATCTCGGGTTCGAAATAAGAAAATGATATGCGGTTTACGACTTTCTCTATTCTTTAAGCAAATAACAGTACATTAAAAATGATGTAACACGGGATCGGCAGGAAAATAATATGGGGTGATTTTGCAACTTTAAAGTACAATATCGGAATTTTTTCATTTTTTTCCGGTCAATTTTCAATTTTTTTGTAAGAAAAAAAGAAGAAGAAGAAAAACTAATGATAAATTCGAATTCACCGATTGATAATAACTGTTTGAAATAAAAAAAAAGTTGAATCACCTTAATATGCAAATTTGTCGACCACGATTCGAAAAAAATCAGGTCTGTTAATTTAGAAAAATGCAGATATCTCTGTTTTGAAATAACATAAAGATATGCGGTTTCGGCCTTCATTTAAGGGAATATCAGTTCATTAAAAATGATGTACCATATGATCGGCGGTAACATAATATTTGAGGCGTTGGAGCTAGAAAGTGGAAAATCGGTACTTTTTTACTTTAGTCCGGCCAATTGTCAATTTTTTTGTAAGAAAGGAAGAAGAAAAAGAAAAACTAATCACGGATTTGAATTCACCGATCGATTGTTTCCCGAAAACCATACCCACTTTGTTGAAAAATTTTATAACCTCTACAACTTGCAGCATTTTTTAAATCAATATTTTTGAAAATGGGTTGTTTACTTAAAACAGAGGGCGCTAATCCAGTTTTCAATAATTAACCTTAATCCTAGTAATGAGGCTTGTCCAGACATATAAGGCTATTGTAATCCGCTGACACATCGTGAAAAAATCAAAAAGTTTTTTTTTTGAACCGCTCTAATGTACAATGTGACGAAATAGTGTTGCGACTGATCGCACATCTAAATTGTTGCATGTGTGCTCAGACCCGGCGTATTAGAAACAAAAGTTACTAGCGCTATTAATAACATAATTTTTTTGATCGCAGCTGTGATCAAAATCGGGTCGCTAAAAAAGGTCTTAAGTTCTAAGAACTAAAATTTTTTTATGTACATAAGATGACATAATAAAAAAAAATATTTCCGTAATAATAAATTTGTATTTGTGGGCTTTAATAAATAGCATTTTAAAAACGGACTTTATGTATACGGTTATTGTCAGGCTAAAATATGGCTCTTTTTCAGAACCCCGACCATTTAGGGCGTGTTTACAATGCTTCAAAAGGAGAATATTTTAAAATGTGCTCTTTTGCGAAATTGTCTTGTTGATGCATGGCTTATCCTGTGTTACTCAGCCATTAAAATTATTTTTCCGGAGAACTTTTCGAACGGCATGGACTTCTTAATGAAAATTAGTTTTACCATTACAGTAAGTTTTTGAGTAGATATGAATGGATTTTTAAAAATTTCTCGAATGGTACATTTTTCGTCTCTCGAGCTAAACGTTTTTGTTTTTTTGCCACCGTTCGTTGTTTATTTGAAATCCTTTTGTCCTCTTTATATCATTTAATAATACCGTGAATCGCTGGCTTTCTTTTTTTTTAAAAAAATTTGTAACTTAGCGATCGGTTTTACCTTCAAAATGATTTTTAATTACTATTTTTCTTTCCTCTAACGTTCATCGCTTAATTGTACGCTGCTTGTGTCATGTGGTAACTTTTTGAGCACACTTGCCCGACTTTTGATGTGAACCATTCTACACAATTTTGCAACAGAAAATTTGTGCTATATGCGGTTAAGCATTTTAAACGACGAAATACAAGAATATGTATTTTAAACAGCATTAAATGTTAATAAACGAATTCAATGTTGCAAAAAGGTTTTTTTTTAATTTGTAAAGTTTTGGTAGGTTACAAACGATTTTGGTAGGTTTTCGAGAAAATTTTGGTAGGAAAATAAATTTCTCAGTGGCAACACTGATAATAGCGCTATGTTTAAATCTTATGCCATTGACAGCTATAAAATTTCATGCATGACAACTTTTTCAATGCTCTTATACAGCTTATATTAATTTTGGCCATTTTTAAGTGCCGTAGCTATATTTCCATGTATCCAAAAAAAAAGCAGTATAATATTTTCAATTCGATTGGATGAGATTTTGATAAATTTTTTTTCCTTATAGCATTTGCTTCAATCACAAGTACAACCGCAGCTATATTTGAATCTGAATTACTATACTAGCCGTAATATCAACAGCAGCATCATTGTAAATAATAAAATTTTATTCTACGAAAGTAGCAAACACACTTTCATCAATAATAATAAAAACAACAATAGCAAAGTAAAGAATGCAATCAGTTTTCATTCATATAAATCAAAAGAGCTTCTCAATGCAAATAATAATACCAAAAGCAACATTTTGAATTACAATGCTGAACACAGCAATTACAATAAAGTAGACAAGAACTATAACTTAAACAATAACTATAAAATTTACTACAGCAGCAACAGTAACAGCAGCAATAATAACAATAACCGCAACAGTAAAAACACATTAAGATATATTAACAGCAACAGCACAAGTATTAACAACAACAACATAAATGGCAATAGCAATAAGCAATCGCAAATCAACAATTTAAATAGTGTCAGCGATAGCAGAAATAATAACAAGGAAAATTAACATAGAAGCTCCGAAGAGATACACCCTAGCATTTCTGTAACTCGTGAGCAATGATGGACACCAATATGCACGTAAAGTTCCGTTTCCATGTGGTACAAAAACCATATAGAGTTCTACTGAACCGTTGTTGTGCGCTCACATTTGCATACGTATACACCAGTGGTCGGCACCCCATATGCTTGCGAGCAAACGAAGAGAATAAGCGAGAGTAAGCAAACTACGAAATGAGCTAGTTATTTCGTTAATGCACTAACGTTTGAAATCAAATGGCAAAATAAATAATTTTTCCAAATCAACACATCATAAGATCGCATCACCTTCTAATAAATTATAGAACTCAAATCGAAATAAAGTTGTACTCCAAAAATTAAAAGCGTGGACTAGTTAAATTTAATAGGGAATGAAGTACATCTGCATGGGCAACAATTAACCGGAGGTACCATGATATTTCGGCATGATAATGCGGCAGCAAAAATAGTAAAAGAGTTTTTCCGGGACAAGAACACAAATCTTCTAAGCTCACCGGCTCGTTCACCTGAGCTAAATATTATTGAAAACTGCTGGGGTTGTTTAGTTCCACAGGTTTATGCAGAAAACCGGCAGTGTGAGTCCATCCACGACCTTAAAAACAGCATTTTAGCCCATTAGGAGGCTCTTCTTCGAAAATACGGTAAAAAGCTATTTTATAGCCCTATTACCGATGGCGATTCGCCTAAATTTGTCGATTCGCCTTCCGTGGCGAATTGCCTATGGCTCTGTATTATGGTTATCGAATGTACACGTTCGCATTAAAACAATTCTGCCAAGTAACAAAACAGAAATTGACGTCTAAGAAACTTCAAATCTAAAGTTTTGTTGCCAAATTAAAAACAGAAATTGACAGCTGAAAAACTTCAAATTTGAAATCGTGAAAATTTTGAACATCTTATTTTTACAAGTGAAAAAAAATATAGCTATGAGGTTGTGGATAGCAATATTCAAAGAACGCGGAACGGAACATTAGGGACTGCTCGAACCCGGCTGCCGGCTGTAAGCAAATTCATTTCTTAAATATTGACAAGAAGTATATGAAGAAATTGTTTTTCCAGATTTGTGTCTTACTTCAGGAATAATAAAGAAGCGTTTGTGTATTTATTGGAAACAATGGAAATCTTATTATTAGTAGTACCGTAATTTCAACCTTTTCCATCACGCGTGGGTGGTCTTAGCGAATTTATCTCAATTGCGAGTTGATCCCACATATCCTTGTTGGTCTTCTTATTCGACCCAAAACTTCCAAGTCCCTTTGCTAGTTCAGGATTTTCCTCCATAAACTTTACTAGTTTAAGAAACTGCTGTATATTGGTTTTTTTCATGCTAATAATTAAAAAGTATTTTACATGCATGAATAAAATTGATCTATAAATTTTTATACTGACGTTTTGTTTGTGCTTTCTGTACTTTTTGCAAAGTTTTAAAATTTTCTCTATATGGGCATTTCTCTCATGATGAACGGGACGGAAGTACACTTTTAAAGTAGAATAAAAGTCAAAGTAAAACACTTTTATTTTTTTCTGTTAGTAACTTTAAGGAATATCCCTTTGGTAGCACAGGTTCCAAGATAGAGGCCCATTCGAATGGGACAAAAAACGGAAGTGTTTTTCATGGCCATCTATAGAAAAGCACAAGTCAGCGAAAGCTGACAACATTTTTTGATGCGACTAATTTTAAAGTGTTATGAAATAATACAACTTTTTAATAAATTTAGTTTGATTGAAATTTCTTATTTACTTTTTTTCTTACAATGCATACTCCATTCGAACGGGACATATTTTTCCGTTTTGGCTAACTTGGGAAATTTTCAAAACGACTTTAATATTTATGTTAATATTATTTAAGATATATGCAGTAATTAATAAAACAAATTTAATGTTTATATTTATCAAATTAATTAGTGAGATCAATTTTATCAAAGGAAAGAGGAAGGAGTAGATATTATTACCGCCCACTAAAAAAATATATTCTACTCAAGTTTCAATGTATCTACATACCAAATTTCATCAAAATCGGTGTAGTGGCACAGCCGTGATACCGTTTTTTCCCATTTGAAGCGATGCCACGCCCACTTAAAGGACTTAGAGCCTCTACTAACCTTTTTTATGGAACATTCTATCTCCTAATCAAATTTCATCAAAATCGGTCCATTAGCTTAGCCGCGGAAACGTTTTTTCCCGTCAGGGGCGTGGCACCACCTTCCATTAAAAAAAAACCTATACATGTCCCTTCTTCTCTTCACAACCTTTCCAACAAAAAAAAATGCGATTATGTTGTGCTATGGCTGTGAAAAAGTGGTTTTACCGTTTTGAACTGGTTTTTACCGGTTGGCCTTTTGGCGGAAATGGGCATTTCTTTTGTAAAAGTTTTAAAATTTTCTCTATCACAACTTTTTGTAAAATTTTTCAAACACTTATTCAAATATTTGTCACATACAAATTCTATTTGCCCGATTTTAACATTTCTGGCGAACGAAAGATAGCCGACTCGCTGTAATCAATATGAACATTTTTGACATTCGCGCAATTTTGACGTTTGATGAGAAACAACAGGGCGACTCGCAAGCCGTAATACCAATTTAACCGAGTCGCCTAATTTTTGAGGCGATCCGCCATCGGTAATAGGGCTTTTAATCCTAACAAAAGCGATTGACTGAAGTGGTTAAGAATAAAGGAGGATCCACTTATTAAAAAAATAATGTTTTACTATTTTTAGAATACCTATGTCGCATCTTAAAATTGAGTTTTTAGTTAAATTCAAAAATGCATTAATTTTTTTGACAAATTACTTATAAGTTATTTATTTCCTTAGCTTTAAGCCTAATTTCCATGTGATCTTTCTTGAACTTATCTTATCAAATATCAGGGAGGACATCTGCTGAATTGCTGTGATTTGACAGGGGTGTTTCACTCGTAAGGTCAAGTTGTAATGGTAGTGATGACTCTTTTCTAGCATCAGTCTCGATAGGTAAAGGTGCTAGACTTCGAACTGGTCGTTTCCAAACTGCTGTTGATGTTCTGACGTCGGCTACGTGGACAAATCCATCATTTCCTGTATATATTTTAATGATTTTTCCGAGTGGCCATTTAAGAGCTGGCGTATTATTTTCTTTGATAATGACCATGTCTCTGTTTTTTATGTTGTTGCATTGAGTTATCCACTTGTGTCTACATTGAAGCTGATTTAAATATTCTATATGCCATCGTGTCCAAAATTCTTGTTTTAAGTGAGAGACTAGCCGCCATCTTGACAACAGTGTTGATTTTGTAGGTAACGAAGCTGAATCCCTTTGTGCTGTAAGTGGCTCTCCAATGAGGAAGTGGCCTGGTGTTAATGCCGTGAGATCGTTTGGATTGGAAGACATTGGAGTAATTGGACGTGAATTGAGTATTGCTTCGATCTCAACTATAACTGTTTCCAGTTCTTCGTATGTGAGTGATGCCGTTGAAACACTTCTGAGTAGCAAATGTTTTGCTGATTTTACGGCAGCTTCCCATAAGCCGCCAAAATTTGGTGATCTTTGTGGAATAAACTTGAAATTTATTCCCTTGTCACTACTGGTCTTGATTATCTTCTCTCGAGCTGAATCGGAATGGATCACATCACTGAAGTCTTGTAGTTGTCTTTTCGCACCAACAAAATTTTTGGCGTTGTCGCAGAATATGTTTTCGCATCGACCTCGCCGACTGATGAACCTTTTCAATGCTCCCATGAAGGCTTCTGTGGTTATATCACTGACCAAATCTAAGTGCACTGCTTGGGTGGCAAAACAGCAAAACACTACAAGATATGCTTTGTGTAGCCTTTTTCCTCGAATCTTATAGTGAATCCAGAAAAGGCCACAATAATCAACACCAGAGTTAAGAAATGGCCGCGCTGATGTAACTCTTTCGGCTGGAAGATTGTCCATTATCTGATTGATTAACGCTGGGTTGGCTTTGGCGCAACGCACACAATTGTTTACGATGTTTCGTGCATAAGTTTTTGCCTTTATCGGCCAAAATCTTTGTCTCATGATTGCAAGTAAAGCTTGTGGTCCACAATGTTTGTTATCATCGTGTTCCATTTTGAATAAGAGTTCATCATTATATGGTAACAGCATAGGATGTTTTGCGTCATACGCAAGCTCGGTAGATTGAAGACGACCACCTACGCGTAATATGCCATCTTTATCCAGGAAAGGTGTCAGGGTGGTGAGTGAGCTGGACTTGCAGATGTCCTTGTGATTTTTTAGTTGTTTTATCTCTTCCATGAATTCTGATTGTTTAAACAATGACCTTCAGAGCGGCGTTTAGTTCTTCTGGCGCTAGTGGCTCTTCTTTAGAGGATGATCCAGAAGCACGCTTAATCGCATTGATAAAGCGTAGTATGTAACCAATCACTCTCAAAAGAAATCGAAACGAATTACGATGATTCAGATTATATATCATATATTGTAGACCATTATCCTCTGCTGCAATCCCTGTCGTTTGGTGAATTTTTTTCTTTTCTAAATCTGATGATATTGAAAGTGACCATGGTTTTGGCCATAATAAATCTTTTCCGTGGAGATATAATGGTCCATAAAACCATATTGAACATGTCATAAGTTTTCTTGGAGATATTCCCCTAGATAAAACATCTGCTGGGTTGTCCTTTGATCTAACATGCCGCCATTGATCATTTTATGATAATTAAGTATTGTATTTTGGCCACTCTGTTCGCCACAAAGGTGTGAAATGTTGATGCTGAAGAATTTATCCATGATAGCACAATTTCAGAGTCCGTCCAGAGGATGGCAACAGTATCATTTAAGTTCAAATCTTTCTGAATTTTTGTAGTCAGTTCTGCTCCCAGAAGTGCTGCACATAGCTCAAGTCGTGGCAAAGTTTGCTTTTTGATGGGTGCTACGCGAGACTTTGCGCACAGAAGATTTACCCGAGTCACTCTATGCCGGGATGTTAAACGTAAGTATACAGCTGCGCCATATGCCTTTTCTGATGCATCTACGAAAGTGTGAATCTGAACTGTACTTAACGTTTCCTTGCTGAAGATGTGCCTCGAAAATGTTGAATTGTTTAACGTTTTGACGTCATTTCTGAACTCAGTCCATCTTTTTTCTAAATTTTCTGGCAGCTTGTCGTCCCAAGATAAATTTGTTTGCCATAATTCTTGTATGAATATCTTTGCTGTTACAACTGCTGGCCCTAGAATTCCCAAAGGATCAAAAATTCGTGCTAATTCTGAAGTGATGCTACGCTTCGTGAAAATATTTGTTGTAATAACCTTTGTCCTTATGCAGAACTAGTCAGTTTTTAGTAGCCACGTCAAACCCAAAGTCTTGATTGATGGAGATTCATCATCTGTAAGGTCCAAGTTGACTTCCTGGTCCTGAAGTGGAATACCTTGTAATAGTTGAGGGTGATTTGCGCACCACTTTCGAGGCTTAAATCCTGCCTCGTTTAGGCATATTTTTAGCTGTGCTTGCTTTTCAATTGCTGTTGCAAGGGTGTCAGATCCGGTCAGTCCATCATCTACATAGAAGTCATCATGTAGAGCCTGCGCCCCCAATGGATATTTAGAATTGTTTTTTTTACGTTGCTAAGTATTGTAAACACTTTGTTGCCAAATACGGTGCTGAGCTTGTTCCGTATGTCACTGTGTTTAAACAAAATATTTTAATCTTTTCGGATGGATGGTTCCTCCAAAATATTAACTGATACTTGCGATCACTTTGATTGATTAGTATTTGTCTGTACATTTTATCGATGTCCGTTGAAAATACATATTTGTGTAGACGGAATCGCAGAAGAATTGTGATTAGTTCACTTTGCACTGTAGGTCCCGTATGTAAGATGTCGTTGAGTGATAATCCGGATGATGATTTTGTTGATGCATCGAACACCACACGTAGCTTAGTTGTGGTGCTATCCGGCTTTAGCACACAATGATGGGGAATGAAATAATTTGATTCTGGAATTACATAAGAATGTATATCCGTCATGTGTCCTAAGTTTTCATATTCTTTCATGAAGTTGTTATAATCTGTCTTTACATTTTGATTTTTCTCCAGACGTCTTTCTTATGCAAGGAATCTGTTGTAAGCTATATCCCTTGCATCGCCTAGGGTTTCAGGATTTTCTGCAAATGGTAGCTTAACAATAAACCGGCTTTACTTGATCGCTCGACATTTTGCATAAAATGAGTTTCGCAAACTTTTTCCTTTGGGCTTAGTGGGTTTTGAATATCCTGTGATTCTTCTAGTTTCCAAAAGCGTTCTAGTAGTTGGTTAGTGGACTCGTCATCATCACTGTATACACCGCAAGTAGTCTTTTCATATCGTGAGTGATCTATCATTCCGCTGACCACCCACCCAAAAACCGTGTTTTGTAGAGTTGGTAGGTGATCATCTAATTGAATTTGTCCAGGTAGGAGCAGTTTGTGATAAAACTCCGCTCCTAGAAGAACATCAATTTTTTCAGACTTGTAGAACTCTGGGTCTGCTATTGTCTGCTAATATTATCTGGAAGCGGCCAAGTTGCTACATCGAAGTTTTGCGCAGGTTGAGCGGCTACTATTTGCGGTAGCACAAACGCTTCAAGTCTCGAGGAGAATTTTCCTATTTTGGATTGGATGGTGAACATCATCAAGGACCAAGTAGACATTGGTCAAATACAGCATTACCGGTATTCATCAATATTTGGTGAACATCATCAAGGACCAAGCAGACATTGGTCAAACATTCATTTGGTAACCTGACCGACGTTCCAGGCAGAGGATTCAGTCTTAAAGGACATTCCAGCCAGGATTTAGAGTATATTCACTCCATTTGGTGAACATATTCAAGACAATCATTACAAGCCTACACTTCTTCTGTTCGGTGTCATAAGGACACATTATCACACAACTCATCATTTGGTATAATCAACGTTTTGCAGTAGCAACTGATACAACATTTAAAGCTGCAGAGACAACGCAAAGATTTCTGGTTATCATGGAGAATTTAAACGCAAGTCAGCTAGAGGCGCACAGATCCAACAAATTATAGCGAATTTCAAGAAAGATTCCCATGATCGTAAGCAGAGAGTTTTGTACTTTCAAGCAACGAAAGCAACGCCTTGCTGAGGCTCGCCAACAATTTGAAGAAACAGACAAATAAATTCGAATGCTAAGAGATGTACCCAGGGGTCATGAATATTTTACTGAGCAGTACTACGATTGCATATCTGAACTTTGCGACCGTTACGAGAAAATTTTCGACGAAAACATCGTAAGAATACAGCAGGCAAACTTTGACGCACAAGGCGGTGTCATGGCTCCAGTCAGCGTCCCATCAACGAACAACACAGATGGGGGTTAATAGTCTGGAACAACTACATCTGAGCCAAGCGACAAAGTTATTGCCATGATCAGATCTTTGCCAAGCGACTTGAAATCTATTAGTGATATAAGAAAATTTAGACAGTCCATATTTAATTTCTTCTCTCAGAGATAAAAAAATGTAACCATTTTTCTCCGTTTTTTAATTTTAATTTTTAAATAATTCTATTCTGTTTTTAACTATTTTCATTTACTTTTAATCTTTCTTTCCACTTTTTTATTATTATGTTACCAACTGTATTTATTATATTGAATTAGATTTAAAGCTTTTAAAAACAAAATTATTTATTTAATTTGTAATTTATATACATAAATGTAATCACTTTGTTATCAAATGCTTTGTATTATAAAAGAACTTAGTTCTTGTTATACGTAAGTTTACTAGAAATAAATTGAAATTGAAATAAAAATCAGAAGACAAGCAGCTGTCATTAACTCATTGAGCCGGGTATTAGCTATGTTCACCAACAATCCTGATATTGCACAAGATCGCAGTTTAAAAAGTAGCTCTGGCAACAAATCGAAGAATTGCACAACAGCATTTGGGAAAACTGCGACAACCCTGAATCAAAAGGATACAATATAAACACATAAATAGAATTGAAATCAGAAGTTTTTGAACAACGTATTACTCTAGCAAGAAATAGCGATACATTTGTTCAAAGGCCTAACACAAGGGAACCATTAGTGCTTCATCTGCCAAAAATAACTATTCCTTCATTTGACGGAAACTATTTAAAATAGCAGCAGTTTTTTGATATTTTTCAAAAAGTGATTCATGAACAAGAATTACCTGAAATTCAAAAAATGTGGTATCTGAAGGCTAATATTACTGGCGAGGCAGAGTGGCTTATTAGACACCTGAGCTTGAGTGCAGAAAGCTACACAACAGCTTGGAAATTAATGCAAGATCAATTTATTAATAAGAGAGTTCTTGCACACGTACTATTGCAAAGGTTAACTGATCAATCAAGCATAAGTCCCGACGCCAGATCAATAAAAGGCTTTCATGATTGTATTCATGAAAGTTTGCTGGCCCTTAATAATATGGACATAAACACAAGTTCCTGTTGACCATTACTAGTACATATTCTGGTAAAGAAACTTGATCGTCATACCCATATGATCTATGAACAATCAATAAAAGATCCAAGAGAACTACTAACAATAGAAGAGTTTCAGGATTTTTTGGAAAAGCGGTTTCAAACTTTGGAAGCAATAGGACAAAAGGACAAATCGAATACCTCAAAAATGTCATCAATGCTATCATATCAAAAAACATAATTGTGTATTCTGCAGACAGGGAAATCACCCCTTGTTTTGTTGCGAAAAACTCCTTAAGCTTTCCGCAGCGGGAAGGCAAAAAGTTTCTCGGATATATTTTACTTCTTTAGGGTTTTTGTTGAACTTAAAATGAGGTCCTCTTTTTTTTAAATTTAAATATTTGGAGGGTATATAATTTTGTAATTCAATATGAAATATATCTCATTTTCCTAGCGTTTTTGGAGAGGCAAAATTTTTTTTTTTTTTTATTTTTCAACTCAACAATTCACCCGGTACACCACTGCCTTTGTCCCGAGGAAATTTCAAAAGTTTTTGAACTCTCTCAGGGGACATTTTTCTCAAAAATCGTCACAGAGTGTATAATAGCGCTATGTTTAAATCTTATGCCATTGACAGCTATAAAATTTCATGCATGACAACTTTTTCAATGCTCTTATACAGCTTATATTAATTTTGGCCATTTTTAAGTGCCGTAGCTATATTTCCATGTATCCAAAAAAAAATCAGTATAATATTTTCAATTCGATTGGATGAGATTTTGATAATTTTTTTTTCCTTATAGCATTTGCTTCAATCACAAGTACAACCGCAGCTATATTTGAATCTGAATTACCATACTAGCCGTAATATCAACAGCAACATCATTGTAAATAATACAATTTTATTCTACGAAAGTAGCAAACACACTTTCATCAATAATAATAAAAACAACAATAGCAAAGTAAAGAATGCAATCAGTTTTCATTCATATAAATCAAAAGAGCTTCTCAATGCAAATAATAATACCAAAAGCAACATTTTGAATTACAATGCTGAACACAGCAATTACAATAAAGTAGACAAGAACTATAACTTAAACAATAACTATAAAATTTACTACAGCAGCAACAGTAACAGCAGCAATAATAACAATAACCGCAACAGTAAAAACACATTAAGATATATTAACAGCAACAGCACAAGTATTAACAACAACAACATAAATGGCAATAGCAATAAGCAATCGCAAATCAACAATTTAAATAGTGTCAGCGATAGCAGAAATAATAACAAGAAAAATTAACATAGAAGCTCCGAAGAGATACACCCTAGCATTTCTGTAACTCGTGAGCAATGATGGACACCAATATGCACGTAAAGTTCCGTTTCCATGTGGTACAAAAACCATATAGAGTTCTACTGAACCGTTGTTGTGCGCTCACATTTGCATACGTATACACCAGTGGTCGGCACCCCATATGCTTGCGAGCAAACGAAGAGAATAAGCGAGAGTAAGCAAACTACGAAATGAGCTAGTTATTTCGTTAATGCACTAACGTTTGAAATCAAATGGCCAAATAAATAATTTTTCGCCAAAATTTTTTTTTGGCAATGCGCAATGCTAAATCTTCAAGCGAGTTTTAGTGATATAATAAATTTCATATAGAATATCATTTTATAACTAAAATTCAGCCCTTGAAATATGAAACATATGGAGCGTAGACAACAAAGCATGCAAACATTTTTCGCAGTGATTGGTGCTTTTGTCATTTCCCTCTCTTTTGAGAGTAAAGAAATATTTGATATTTGCGCTCAGCCGACCACTGGTATACACAAATGCTCGCTCGTTACTCTCAATTACGCTCTCGTTAGAACTTGTGCCCATCCAGGCTTGTGAGCAAAGACGTGTAGAAATATTTGAAAGCGACGTTGATGCCGATAATGATGACGAAACATCCATGAAAATGTTGCCAGAAGTGGATCAAGCTGCCAACACATCGCGTTATTAGAAGTATATTGTTTAATAAGTTTTACAGACTTTTAAGTTAAATCTCAAAATAAATAAATAAAACTCATATTGAATCTGTGAACAAAAATCAAGTAGATCCTCTAAAGTGGCACACGATGGTATTTCCAAATCAACACATCATAAGATCGCATCACCTTCTAATAAATTATAGAACTCAAATCGAAATAAAGTTGTACTCCAAAAATTAAAAGCGTGGACTAGTTAAATTTAATAGGGAATGAAGTACATCTGCATGGGCAACAATTAACCGGAGGTACCATGATATTTCGGCATGATAATGCGGCAGCAAAAATAGTAAAAGAGTTTTTCCGGGACAAGAACACAAATCTTCTAAGCTCACCGGCTCGTTCACCTGAGCTAAATATTATTGAAAACTGCTGGGGTTGTTTAGTTCCACAGGTTTATGCAGAAAACCGGCAGTGTGAGTCCATCCACGACCTTAAAAACAGCATTTTAGCCCATTAGGAGGCTCTTCTTCGAAAATACGGTAAAAAGCTATTTTATAGCACTATTACCGATGGCGATTCGCCTAAATTTGTCGATTCGCCTTCCGTGGCGAATTGCCTATGGCTCTGTATTATGGTTATCGAATGTACACGTTCGCCTAAAAACAATTCTGCCAAGTAACAAAACAGAAATTGACGTCTAAGAAACTTCAAATCTGAAGTTTTGTTGCCAAATTAAAAACAGAAATTGACAGCTGAAAAACTTCAAATTTGAAATCGTGAAAATTTTGAACATCTTATTTTTACAAGTGAAAAAAAATATAGCTATGAGGTTGTGGATAGCAATATTCAAAGAACGCGGAACGGAACATTAGGGACTGCTCGAACCCGGCTGCCGGCTGTAAGCAAATTCATTTCTTAAATATTGACAAGAAATATATGAAGAAATTGTTTTTACAGATTTGTGTCTTACTTCAGGAATAATAAAGAAGCGTTTGTGTATTTATTGGAAACAATGGAAATCTTATTCGTAGTACCGTAATTTCAACCTTTTCCATCACGCGTGGGTGGTCCTAGCGAATTTATCTCAATTGCGAGTTGATCCCACATATCCTTGTTGGTCTTCTTATTCGACCCAAAACTTCCAAGTCCCTTTGCTAGTTCAGGATTTTCCTCCATAAACTTTACTAGTTTAAGAAACTACTGTATATTGGATTTTTTCATGCTAATAATTAAAAAGTATTTTACATGCATGAATAAAATTGATCTATAAATTTTTATACTGACGTTTTGTTTGTGCTTTCTGTACTTTTTGCAAAGTTTTAAAATTTTCTCTATATGGGCATTTCTCTCATGATGAACGGGACGGAAGTACACTTTTAAAGTAGAATAAAAGTCAAAGTAAAACACTTTTATTTTTTTCTGTTAGTAACTTTAAGGAATATCCCTTTGGTAGCACAGGTTCCAAGATAGAGGCCCATTCGAATGGGACAAAAAACGGAAGTGTTTTTCATGGCCATCTATAGAAAAGCACAAGTCAGCGAAAGCTGACAACATTTTTTGATGCGACTAATTTTAAAGTGTTATGAAATAATACAACTTTTTAATAAATTTAGTTTGATTGAAATTTCTTATTTACTTTTTTTCTTACAATGCATACTCCATTCGAACGGGACATATTTTTCCGTTTTGGCTAACTTGGGAAATTTTCAAAACGACTTTAATATTTATGTTAATATTATTTAAAATATATGCAGTAATTAATAAAACAAATTTAATGTTTATATTTATCAAATTAATTAGTGAGATCAATTTTATCAAAGGAAAGAGGAAGGAGTAGATATTATTACCGCCCACTAAAAAAATATATTCTACTCAAGTTTCAATGTATCTACATACCAAATTTCATCAAAATCGGTGTAGTGGCACAGCCGTGATACCGTTTTTTCCCATTTGAAGCGATGCCACGCCCACTTAAAGGACTTAGAGCCTCTACTAACCTTTTTTATGGAACATTCTATCTCCTAATCAAATTTCATCAAAATCGGTCCATTAGCTTAGCCGCGGAAACGTTTTTTCCCGTCAGGGGCGTGGCACCACCTTCCATTAAAAAAAAACCTATACATGTCCCTTCTTCTCTTCACAACCTTTCCAACTAAAAAAAATGCGATTATGTTGTGCTATGGCTGTGAAAAAGTGGTTTTACCGTTTTGAACTGGTTTTTACCGGTTGGCCTTTTGGCGGAAATGGGCATTTCTTTTGTAAAAGTTTTAAAATTTTCTCTATCACAACTTTTTGTAAAATTTTTCAAACACTTATTCAAATATTTGTCACATACAAGTTCTATTTGCCCGATTTTAACATTTCTGGCGAACGAAAGATAGCCGACTCGCTGTAATCAATATGAATATTTTTTGACATTCGCGCAATTTTGACGTTTGATGAGAAACAACAACTCGCAAGCCGTAATACCAATTTAACCGAGTCGCCTAATTTTTGAGGCGATCCGCCATCGGTAATAGGGCTTTTAATCCTAACAAAAGCGATTGACTGAAGTGGTTAAGAATAAAGGAGGATCCACTTATTAAAAAAATAATGTTTTACTATTTTAAGAATACCTATGTCGCATCTTAAAATTGAGTTTTTAGTTAAATTCAAAAATGCATTAATTTTTTTGACAAATTACTTATAAGTTATTTATTTCCTTAGCTTTAAGCCTAATTTCCATGTGATCTTTCTTGAACTTATCTTATCAAATATCAGGGAGGACATCACATGCTATAAAGATAGAACATGTATGTTATTCACTCTCGCATTCTCCAAGCGCATTAGGTTCTGTTCGCATGCTTTTTCTTTCTTAAAAAAATTTGATATCCCTGATATGGGATCAAGAAAGATAGCATGGAAATTAGGTTTTAGGCTTAATTAGTTCGATATTTCTACGTCGGTGTGTCGATGCACAAGTTCGCTGTTGTATGTTTAGCCCAGTTCACATTATCACACATGCTGTTTAATATGGCTTGACATCATCAATGTTCGCCCTACAAGAACACTGTCAGTCAGATGATAGGTCATCTGATAGACAGCTCTGATAAAAATTTCTGTCAGAAGCTTCTATCGGTTTCTGAATAGCCGTGTGAAAAATCTGATGTAAACTTTTGTATGCATGTGATTTGACATCCTTTTCTATCACATCAAGTTTTAGGTTTCATCGAACCTTCAGTTGACACGATTATTCTAATCTGTCATGATTGCATTATTTGTCATTGCTGACAAGTGAGAGCGTTTTTAATAGTCAGATATGACGTAAATACGTCAGAACTGATGGAAAATAAAAAACATAACCTTCGAAACATAAAACATTTCTTTATTATGTACATTTGTATGTATACTATTGCAAATTTAAATTAAACCTAAATACATTAACACATCACTTAAATGAAAACCTGCCACCTCTGGTAGCAATTAACAAATCATTAATGTTGAGTTTTTGCCCAATGCCAGCGTAGAAGCACTTGGTCTCAAAGGTTTTGGTAAACCACGACCCTGTACGTCAATACGTAAAGTAGCAACACCAAATGTTTGTTAAAATTCTTGATAAGCAATGCGGCGTGGTGCTTTACCAAGTGGCACGATACGAATTTAAAGGTTTTGCATTTCATCAATAGTTCCAAGAATGACCAAATTTCTTGTAGCTATAGCTATGCTGTCTGGATATGCTTGTGCATAAAATCCGCACATATTATGCTGAAAAGATTATGTGTTATTTATTTTTATAATTTGATTTAAACTTACCTTTTGATTTGAATTATTTCAAATTGCGTAGTTATCTTGCTTTTTATTTTTTTACGCCACAAAAACTTTTTATTTTTTCTATTAAATGTTAAATTTTCTATCTATCTATCTATCTCTTTCCCTCTACTCCTTCTTATGATGAAAATGCTTAAAAATGTCGAAATAATATGAAAACGTTCAAAAAAGTTGAAAGAGTTCAAAATCGCTGAAAAAGTCTTAAAAATTAGGGATGGGAAAACATCGGTAACTATCTATAGACTATCGATAGTTGGCGATATCGGTAACTATCGATAGTTTCTTGTTATTATTGATAGCGTCAGTAAATTACTTTTTTTAAAAGCGGCAATACTAACAGTGAATTTTCTTTGTGTGAAAAAGTTTAAAAAATAAAATAAATAAATAATTAAAAATAGAA
Organism: Tricholauxania praeusta; assembly: GCA_949775025.1. Classification (NCBI taxonomy): domain Eukaryota; kingdom Metazoa; phylum Arthropoda; class Insecta; order Diptera; family Lauxaniidae; genus Tricholauxania; species Tricholauxania praeusta. The sequence goes on from OX459032.1 coordinate 16,630,316, forward strand.
TTGTAGTGAATTCTTGATTGATTGTGCGACCGAGTATATAAATAGCGATTTTACATAAAATGGAAATCTATCACGTACCTGGGATGTCTCATGTAGAGGATAAGATGAAGGTGTCGAAGCCCGTTGGCATATGTCCAACTAGTTAAGCGTTACTTTCACAATGAAATACACTCAATTCTCTTTTTATGCGAATTTTTAAGTAGTTTTTATTTATTTTGTTGAATTGCGCAGTTTGCTTAGTATTTAATGTTAAACGCAATTCCAATTTATTGAATTCGCCGTTTCCTTAATGCACTGCAAAAAAAATTCGAGAAGGTCTTCAACTTTGCCGAAAATTTGAAGCACATTTTCCTAATAGTGACCCGAATCCTGAAAGGGCATTTAAGTTCCAACGTGAGCTGAGTAATTGTATTTGTGGGTACCTGCAACTTCATAAAAAATTACAAAAGGAGTCGCAAAGCCTAGTAACTGATTTTCTTGTAAAAGCAGCAGACCCTTCAGCAGTTGAAGTGAACTCAGGATCTATTGATGAAGAAGAAATCTCGTCACTTAATGCACTGACTATCTATAACAGTAGTGATAGTGATTAGGAACCACTTCACAAACGGTTGCGAGTATTGTCAGAAAGCGAAGATAATGACCAAATACATATGAATAGTTTTCTTTCTTCTAAATATGTTAAGTAAAGTGAAATAATTATGTAATGCTAACCACTACGTTAATTTTTTTCATTTTATCTATATTAAAATGAAGTCAAAAGAGTTACATAAGAAGTAATTTCAGTGCAAAATATAAAAATTAAATAAAAATACTTATAATATATTTTTCAAAAATCAAAGTACGCAGTTTCACGTAAAAAAAAGTGGAATTAAATATACAATTTAAGATATTTGAGAATTATTATGTTATTACGCTTCTGTAATTTTTTGTTGCTTAAAAGCAACTTCTAATTATCTAGTGACCGAATTAGTCTAGAAAGCTAAAAACTTCCAAAATGCCTTATATAGACTTAATAAGCCCGGAAATTAAGAGAAAACTTGTTTCTGGCTGCTGGCCTTGGAGCGGGCGCGAAAGCGTTAATGAATTCTTATGAAAAGTATGTATTTATGGACAATCGCAATAAAAATCCATCAACAACTAAAGCTATTATTAAAAAATTATAAATATGCAAATATTTAGAGCAAACTATAAACCATTTAAAAAAGTTATAGGTTATCCACACATTTTTAAAAAAATTTAACGATTTTTAAAAAAAATTGGTCAAAACTTCAGGAAAATCAATTCACAAATTTGCTTCCTATTATTGTAGGCAATTAATTATCTTTCTTATGAAACCAATAGTTTTGATATCCAATCAGGGGTTCCCAACTTATACTGATTCTTACAAATGGTATATTCGCAACTTCCGAGGGCTATGTCTCCGAAACTAGATCCGTACGATACTTTTTGATTATATATATATTCTTAGAATTAAAAAATACATAAGAAACGTTTGGTTCAATAACAATTGGCAAATGGGAGCTAAAAAACTTATGCTTTAAACACAATTAGAGCGGTTGCGGTAAAGCGGCGACGAATATACGCTGTCAAAAATTATAACATACTTGATGATGTGAAACAGGGACATAACTATTATAAGATTTATGTCAAAAAATTGGTTTATAATTATTATGAATAAGAAATATTTTATTAGTTGTCAATAACTATTATTTTTCAATGGATTCTTTTTTACGTTGAGTCATAACTATTATGCATAAGAGATATTTTATTAGTTGTCAATAACTATTATTTTTCAATGGACTTTTTTTACGTTGAGTCATAACTATTATGCATTAGAGATATTTTATTAGTTGTCAATAACTATTATTTTTCAATGGATTTTTTTTACGTTGAGTCATAACTATTATGAATAAGAAATATTTCATTAGTTGTCAATAACTATTATTTTTCAATGGATTTTTTTTACGTTGAGTCATAACTATTATGCATAAGAGATATTTTATTAGTTGTCAATAACTATTAATTTGCAATTGATTTTTTTTACGTTGAGTCATAACTATTATGCATAAGAGATATTTTATTAGTTGTCAATAACTATTAATTTGGAAAAAATATTTTTTTACGTTGTTTTGAAAAAAGTGTTCAACAGATTTTCATTTTTGTGAATGTTTTTGCACCAATCGATGGGGAGGTGGTTTTTATGACATCACCAGAGGTGGTCATCGGTTCGAAAATGTACGCGATTTTGACTCATTTTTGAAGTTTTTTTTGCTTCAATCAATGAAAAGAGGTCTAAAAAGGATATTGGCCATCACTAGAAGTGGTACCGATCCTTAAAAGTGCTCTATTTAGGTCCATTTTCGAATTTTTTTTTGCAAAAATCGATGGAAATTGGTTGACAATGGGCTTTGGCCATCACCAGAGTTGGTCCCAACTAAAAAATTGCTCGATTTTGGTCCGTTTTGAAAAAAAAATTTTTTCCGCTTTCGATCATTTTGGTAGTTTTCAAGTTCCGGAGCTACTCTAAAAGACATCAAAAACGCATTTTCAACATTTCATAATCGATAGGAGCAATAAAAAATTTTAGGGTGGTTCATAAAAAATTTTTTTTTTGCTCCAATGCATAGATAAAGCTCGAAAATGACTATTGTCGACATTTCCCTATCGATTCGGACAAAAAAAAAAATTTTTATGAACCACCCTAAAATTTTTTACTGAACCAATCGATTATGAAAGGTTGAAAATGCGTTTTGGATGTCTTTTAGAGTAGCTCCGGAACTTGAAAACTACCAAAATGATCGAAAGCGGTCCTTTCCAGGGTCCGGAGCCACCCTGAATGATTTCAAATATTTATATTCGACGTTTTCACATTAATTACAGAAAAAAAAAAATTTTTCCGAAAATGGGTCAAAAACGGTTCTTTCTCGGGGCCGGACTCAGGAGCCACTCTAGGTGATGTCCAAAATCCATTTTCGACCTTTTCCTATTTATTACAGAAAAAAGAAGTTTTTTTCGGAAATGGGTCATAAACGGTCTTTTCCAGGGTCCGGAGCCGCCTCTAATGAGGTCCAAAATTCATTTTCGACCTCTATTTAATGACTGGTGCAAACAAAATTTCGAAAATGGATCAAAATCGGGCACATTTTGGGACTCGGAACCACCTTTGATGATGACCAAAATCTATTTTCGACCTCTTTCCAAAGATTGGTGCAAGCAAAATTTCGAAAATGGACCAAAATCAGGCACTTTTTGGTACCTTTTTTTTCGACTTCGACCTCTATCCAAAGATTGGTGCAAACAAAATTTCGAAAATGGACCAAAATCGGGCACATTTTGGGACTCGGAACCACCTTTGATGATGACCAAAATCTATTTTCGGCCTCTTTCCAAAGATTGGTGCAAACAAAATTTCGAAAATGGACCAAAATCGGGCACTTTTTGGTATCTTTTTTTTCGACTTCGACCTCTTTCCAAAGATTGGTGCAAACAAAATTTCGAAAATGGACCAAAATCGGGCACTTTTTGGTACCTTTTTTTACGACTTCAACCTCTTTCCAAAGATTGGTGCAAACAAAATTTCGAAAATGGACCAAAAACGGCCACTTTTTGGTACCCTTTTTTTCGACTTCGACCTCTTTCCAAAGATTGGTGCAAACAAAATTCCGAAAATGGACCAAAATCGGACACTTTTTGGTACCTTTTTTTACGACTTCAACCTCTTTCCAAAGATTGGTGCAAACAAAATTTCGAAAATGGACCAAAATCGGCCACTTTTTGGTACCCATTTTTTCGACTTCGACCTCTTTCCAAAGATTGGTGCGAACAAAATTTCGAAAATGGACCAAAATCGGGCACATTTTGGGACTCGAAACCACCTTTGATGATGACCAAAATCTATTTTCGGCCTCTTTCCAAAGATTTGTGCAAACAAAATTTCGAAAATGGACCAAAATCGGGCACTTTTTGGTACCTTTTTTTTCGACTTCGACCTCTTTCCAAAGATTGGTGCAAACAAAATTTCGAAAATGGACCAAAATCGGGCACTTTCTCGTACTTTTTTTCGACTTCGACCTCTTTCCAACGATTGGTACAAAATTTTTTTTTCAAAACGCACCAAAATCGACCACTTTTTTAGTTGGGACCAACTCTGGTGATGGCCAAAGCCCATTGTCAACCTCTTTCCATCGATTTTTTGCAAAAAAAGATTCGAAAATGGACCTAAATAGAGTACTTTTAAGGATCGGTAAAATATCTCTTATGCATAATAGTTATGACTCAACGTAAAAAAAATCAATTGCAAAATAATAGTTATTGACAACTAATAAAATATCTCTTATGCATAATAGTTATGACTCAACGTAAAAAAAATCCATTGAAAAATAATAGTTATTGACAACTAATAAAATATCTCTTATGCATAATAGTTATGACTCAACGTAAAAAAAATCCATTGAAAAATAATATTTATTGACAACTAATAAAATATCTCTTATGCATAATAGTTATGACTCAACGTAAAAAAAATCCATTGAAAAATAATAGTTATTGACAACTAATAAAATATTTCTTATTCATAATAATTATAAACCAATTTTTAAAAATAATTATTAAAATTGGGCAATTTTTTCAATCTGAAAAAAGAAAATAATAGTTATTTTGGGTCCCTGATGTGAAATTGAACAGAATTGCGGTGTACGACTGGTGACCGGCCGACGATTCGCCGTCGATTTAGAATTAATTCTATTTTTACGTCGGATCAGTGTTGCATTTCTTTGTCATTCTCTTTGCCAATAGGATTTTCTCAGCAAAATTTATTGCTTACAAATTTTGTTTTTGTCACCCTCTTTTCCCTATACGATTCTCTCACAAGAAATCAGACGTGAAAAGCAGTCGTCCGCCGCAATTGTGTTCATTCAAACGAATTTTCGTCGCGTTTTTTTTTTTGACAGCGCTTTACCACCACCGCTCTAATTGTGTTTAAAGCAATACGCCATATTTTTTGTTATGGGTACATAGTTTTTCAAAACTGAAATACAAACATATCATCATAATTTCTGTGCATTGTGGTTGGGAAGTTACCGATGTCTATTGATAGTTACAGATAGTTTTTTGGAAACTATCATTAACTATCGATAGTTTGTCTTACCGATTTTTCCCAGCCCTATTAAAAATTAAGAAAATAATGAAGAAAAATGAAAGAGGTTGAAAAAGTCAAACGAATACATATGAGATATATTGGAAAAAGTTAAAAGGTTGAAAGAATGGTCAAAAGAATATGGACAATATTGAAAAAAATCGAATAAAAACTAAGAAATTTGAATGTGCCCACTTCTCCAATTCAGCCTTCTTTTGGGTTACTAAATCATATTCGTCATTGACATCCACATAGCAAATCTTAGCCCAATAGGTTGTATAATTTGCTATATATGCAGTAATAAGTCTTAAAATTTAGGGCGGTAACACACCCACTGGTGTAATGTGGTCCGATTTTTATCCAGAAATAGCTTTTTATAAGCAACACTCTTTCACCAAATTTTAGTATGATTGATCACAAATTTCGAAATATATGCCACTTAAGGTATTTCACTTGTATGGGGAGTGACATGCCCACTCGTGCTATTTCGCCCACTTTTGACTCAGATATACCTCATAGCAAGTAAACCACCTAAATTCAATGTCATACCAATTGCTGCAATAGTTCAATCAATAAAGCGATTGTAACTTTATGGTAATATAGGAGGTGCCACGCCCACTACTGCAATCTCGTCAATTCTCATTTAATTTCAAAGCCCATAGCAGCCGACACCTCTAAGCCAAATTTTATGAAGATTACTCTCATAGCACACTATCTATAACAGTAAACGTTTTTGGCTTGTATGGGAGGTGCCACGCCCACATGCTCCATTGCGCCAAATTTTTGCAAAAACATACCTTCTAGAAAGTATATCTGCCTTATTAAATTTCATAACGATTGCGTTGTTAGTTCTCTCAATATAACGTTTATAAATATTGTGGGCTGTGCCACGCCCTTCAACGTGTTTTTTCAGTAAAGTGGCAGAGTTTGTGTTGATGACTGCTTTCAGTGGCATGATCTCTAAAATTTTTATAAAAATCGTTTGAGCCACTTTTGAGATATATGGAATCAAAATTTTTATCTGTTGAAAACAGCCACGCCCACTTTTACGAGTCCGCCCACTTTTATCACAATTCAAGATATATTTGAAATGTACCCGTATACCAAATTTCATAAAAATATATTGCACGGCTTACGAGATACGGTGGTATAAAGGTTAAAATTTAGGGCTGTACCACGCCCCTGTAGGAAGCTTTGAAAACTTGAAACCTAGCCTAATCCTAATCTTGTTTACATGTGCATAAAATCACCAAGTTTCATCGAAATTGCTTCAACTTTTTTCAAAATTGGCCTGGGTATATATACATAGGATATGGGCGGTAGACGTGTCCGCGAACCGATTTCGCCAATTTTCAATAGCAAGATGTATGCAAGAAGATGTGACCTGTGTGTGAAAGTTCCATTGAATTAGCTCTCTTGGTTTTCCCGTAAACCTGATTTCAACAGACAGACAGACAGACAGACAGACAGACAGACAGACAGACAGACAGACAGACAGACAGACAGACAGACAGACAGACAGACAGACAGACAGACAGACAGACAGACAGACAGACAGACAGACAGACAGACAGACAGACAGACAGACAGACAGACAGACAGACAGACAGACAGACAGACAGACAGACAGACAGACAGACAGACAGACAGACAGACAGACAGACAGACAGACAGACAGACAGACAGACAGACAGACAGACAGACAGACAGACAGACAGACAGACAGACAGACAGACAGACAGACAGACAGACAGACAGACAGACAGACAGACAGACAGACAGACAGACAGACAGACAGACAGACAGACAGACAGACAGACAGACAGACAGACAGACAGACAGACAGACAGACAGACAGACAGACAGACAGACAGACAGACAGACAGACAGACAGACAGACAGACAGACAGACAGACAGACAGACAGACAGACAGACAGACAGACAGACAGACAGACAGACAGACAGACAGACAGACAGACAGACAGACAGACAGACAGACAGACAGACAGACAGACAGACAGACAGACAGACAGACAGACAGACAGACAGACAGACAGACAGACAGACAGACAGACAGACAGACAGACAGACAGACAGACAGACAGACAGACAGACAGACAGACAGACAGACAGACAGACAGACAGACAGACAGACAGACAGACAGACAGACAGACAGACAGACAGACAGACAGACAGACAGACAGACAGACAGACAGACAGACAGACAGACAGACAGACAGACAGACAGACAGACAGACAGACAGACAGACAGACAGACAGACAGACAGACAGACAGACAGACAGACAGACAGACAGACAGACAGACAGACAGACAGACAGACAGACAGACAGACAGACAGACAGACAGACAGACAGACAGACAGACAGACAGACAGACAGACAGACAGACAGACAGACAGACAGACAGACAGACAGACAGACAGACAGACAGACAGACAGACAGACAGACAGACAGACAGACAGACAGACAGACAGACAGACAGACAGACAGACAGACAGACAGACAGACAGACAGACAGACAGACAGACAGACAGACAGACAGACAGACAGACAGACAGACAGACAGACGGACAGACAGACAGACAGACGGACATCGCTAAATCAACTCAGGTGGTGATGCTGATCAAGAATATATATACTTTTTCATACCTGCCACGCCTCCTTCTATGTGTTACAAACGGAAGGACAAAGTGAATATACCCTCGGTGTAGGGTATAAAAATAGTAAAAACACAAAAAAGTTTATATTTTATTATATATTCAAAAAAACTATATAAACAAAAAAAAAAAAAAGAAAATGACATTAAAGGAAATTGAATTAAAGCAAAATTAAATTTTTTTTATAAATGAAGATCTGCTAGACGGTAGATTTAGGAGGGGATGCCAGGGTGGCAAGCCTGTGATGCCATCGGGAGGGATTTAAAGAAGGGACCTGGGGTTTTTCTGCTCCCCGTTTCGGTAATTTTTTTTTTGTATGTAAAAAAATTAAAAGTTTTATGTTCTATGTCACGCTACAGGGGATGTAGGGAAACCGCGACTCTAGCCGGGTATTCATAGCGAGTGATTCCGTCTTTGTATGCCGCGCGTAACAGATCCAAAGTGAAACCGTGTCGAATCATGAAGTCTACGCCAATGATAACCTCATCGGTGATGTTTGCAAGAATAAAATCATGTTCCGCAGTTTTGTTGCCGATAAGAATACTCGCTGTAACTTTTCCTACTATTTGCACAATTTCTCTTGTCGCTGTTCTCAATTGGATCCCATTTAATAGCGTTACTCGTCGTCTGTCAAATAAGTCTCTCCTCACAATTGAATGCGATGCGCCTGTATCCAAAGTAAGCTCACTTCGTCTATCTTTGATTTTTCTCGAAACCAAGACTATGGGGCAATCATCTGTGAGAGTCAGCTCACGCCCCGCTGTACTGAATCTCTTTAGTTTAACGACTGCTGCTCGCTACCATTTTCGCCATCGTCCACCCTATTTTCAATTCTTCTCCTTGGTGAATGTGATGTAGATCGTTTACGACGTGATTTGCAGTCACGTTCCATATGTCCCTGCTTACCACAGTTGTAAGCTTCTGCTGAAGCTACTGCTGGCGAACGATGAATTTATCTTTTCAACTTCCACCTCCATCCGACGAGTTTTCAGTCATGGGCGGCATGTCAACGCAATCGTTTCCTGAGTTAGGGCAACCGTTACTGTTTCGTTAAATGTTGTCTTTGGGTTCCTCATTGTCTCGCGTTTTGCATCTGAGTTACGCATGCCGTCAATAAACGCCTCTATTTTGAATTTTTCAGCTACGACACTAAACTTGTCAGGATAGGAAAGGTGTGCCAATCGCTCAATATCCGCAGCATACTCCTGCAAGGACTCACCAGATTTCTGGATACGACTATTCAACGCCAATCTGTGAATCTGCTTCATGTGGTCATTGCCATATTTTCGCTGTAAAGCATCCATCACCGCCTTGTAATTTTTCTGATCCGCCACTGAAATCGTTTGCAATACTTCTGCAGCTGCGCCTTTTAATGCCACAATTAGTGCTGCAGCTGCGCTTTCGTTATCCCAACGATTGTGACCAGATGTTGTTTCGAACTGGAGCTTGAAGGTGCCTTAAGCCTCTCTCCGCTGATTTCTCTTATTACTTGAGTGGTTGGTTCGCTTATTTCCAACTGTTGAATCCTTTTATTAACGTCCTCAAAATTATTTTGAACTTTTTCAAGATTATTTTGAACTTCTTCATTCAACGTCATCTCGTAACTCAGTCATTTTTGCATCGAGGCCATATACCATTTTGGCAACCTCCGTTCGAACAGCCTCAATGTTTTGATTCATTGCGTGGATCTGCGTCGCGTTCTGACTTAAGCTCTGATCTATTTGCAGTGCATTTTGACTTAAGCTCTGAACAATTTCTTCCCGAACGGCCTGGATGTTGCTATTCATCTGTAGATTTAATGTCTGCGTCATCGCCATTAACATTTTCTCAAACTTTGACATATCTACAACTTCACCACTTGCCTCCGGTTCAGAAGCTTCTTCCACTTTCGCTGTTGATTCTGATACATCACTACAAAATTCATGCTCTTCCAGGTTTACACCTTGAGCCTCAAGAGACTGCCGTAAGCGTTTCTGTAACTCCACCTTTCCGCCAGATGATTGCAGATTCAACTGCTGCAACTCCTTCTTCAGTTGATCCACTTTCAGTTCGTCAAACTTAACCATTTTTTTTTTAATTGATTGTTAATTCTTTTAACACAATTCCACTTCTGACACCAATTGTTACAAAATTTCTGTCTCTTAGACGATAATTTCGATCTCTTACACTTTTCTGAGTTCGATCACTGGATTATGTAGCAATCAAAAACACACACCTTATTTTATTATAAAATGGTTTATTTAAATCACAAAAGTTAGGTTTTATACGGTACAATTGTTTATTTCATTAACATTTAAACTCTAATATTAATCTGGCACTGTATAGACAACTATTTTACTTAAAATCCACTGTGTTAAAATCAAATGTCTTACTTTACTACTTAAAGTCAACTGTGTTACTTTATTGCTTAAGTTCAACTGCAACTCAACTACTCAGATGACAACCTTTTTATACTACAGTTCTCGAATAATCCAGTATAGACGTGGAATCCACAATTATCCAGAATGTTACCAATACCTTCTAGATGGCGTTTTACGACGGCGACAATTTCTCTCGGTTGTTGACTTTTGTAGTGTACTGCAGCGCCTTTTCGGTTTATCATTTTTATTACTAAAACTACACTTGGCCGCTAGATGGTGTACAAGTATTTTTATACAGCCAGTGATGCTAGCTAGTATCGTTTAGTTTTCTTTTGTTGGTTTTTATTTCGAGAATTTTCTGGCATAAACCAAATTTCGCTACAATACGATTTGTGTGTATTCGCACACTTGCATAAGTTGACTGTAGTCAAAGCATGCATGGCTTAGTTGGGCCTTAAACAAATGATGGTGTCAACACAAAAGGTAAGAATTCTCTTTTCTTTCAGATACAGACAAATCTACCCAGCAGGCAAATGAGCAAGGCCTGACTCGAAGAAGGCCTGCTAGCACTGCTGCGATTATATAAGGACTTCTCAAAACTAGATTTTCATGCAAATAAATCACAGAAGGACTCCATTTGCTTTAAAGCATTTCCGTTTCTTTTTTTATTTCATATATTGCAATGTTTTATGATTCGGCATTACTTTTTTGTCATATGCATTGTACATATACGACATGAAAAGTAGACACATGGTTAGAAATTAAGAAAGGCGTGCATATTGCCAGGCTAGCCTTCTGTTCTTTCATTTTATATTAAGAAGGTATAGTTTTGTGTATTCTTTGTCAAATTGTAAATTAAGAAACATCACAAAAAAAAATCATTAAAAAAATATCAACGCTAGTGAGATGGCTTACTTACTTACTTAGATGGCCATAACAACCCGTTGTCAGGTTACGGCCGACCTCATTAGCTCTCGCCAGGCGCCACTTTTTTGCGTGCGTCTTCTCCAATCGTTAATGCTAAGCGTGGTTAGGGCTTCCTCAGCTTGGTCTATCCACCGGAGGCATGGTCTCCCTCTTCGTCGTTGACCGGGGACCTTCCCTTCGAATACTTTTTTCGCTGGAGCTTCTTTATCCATACGATGGACATGACCCAGCCAGCGCAGTCGCTGTATTGTTATACGCTTAACTATGTCAATTTCGGCGTAGAGCTCATACAGCTCGTGGTTCATTCAAATACGTAGTAGTCGCCAACTCGAACAGGACCAAAGATTTTGAGGAGAACTTTCCTCTCGAACACCCCAAGAGCGGCTGCGTCTGTTGTCGAAACCACCCATGCCTCAGCGTCATAAAGAAGCACAGGTAGAATGAGCGTCTTGTAGAGTGTTAGCTTTGTCGATCGAAAGAGACCTCTGCAACGTAATTGCTTACTGAGACCGTAGTAGCACCTATTACCAATTGTTATTCTCCGCTTAGTCTCCAGACTGACATCATTGTTGCTGGTTACGGCAGTGACAAGGTAAGTGAATTCCTTGACAACTTCTAATTTACAATTACCCGCTGTAACATGAGAGACTAGATCCCGTGCTATTTTGTTGTTGTTAGTAGACATCATGTATTTAGTTAACTGACCTTAACTATGCCCCTAAAAAAGTTTGCTTTAATTGCTATTCAACTCTTGTGCAATGGAAAAGTGAAAAGAGAAGGCTATGCCTTTTGGTATACCAATGATGTGGTTAGACAACAGCCCGCATCAAGAAGAAAATTGCTATGGATGTTTCAACTACCATAAAACTTTGAATAGAAAGAAAGCAAAGAATAAAACTTATGTAGGAGTGCCAAGTGCCCAATTACCATTACCGCACTCAGAATTCGTTCCAGTACCAATATACCGAAGTATTGATCTTCAAACAGATATCAGTACATCAGCTACATCCATGTATTTCTTCTCAGAATACGACCCTGGTGAAGGTACATCCTATGAAACATCAAAGGACCCAATCCTAGTCACACAAAACCAATTGGATGGAATTGTTGCAAATTTGTGTTTGAATCAGAAAAAACCAGAACTAATGGCTCCATTTTTGAAAGGAAATAATTTGCTGGCGAAAGGTACCAAAGTAACAGCATATTGAAAACGCCAAAAAGAGTTACAAAAGTTGTTTAATGTGAATGATGCACGACTTGGACTAACCCGCGCAATCACCGAGCGACGCTGTACAGCACCCGCATGGCATCGGCGCAGTTCCCGCAACGCGGAAACTAATTATTATATTGAATTATTTATTATTATTTTAAATAAAGTTAGAATCTTCAACAAACTCCAACCGGTCTAGGGGATCCGGAAGTACGTGTAACTCTGGCCCAATTTTCGCGTTGCTGTTCTCTGTAATATTGTTGATTTCTTCGTAGGATAAAAATTCGTAGAGGTGACTGCGCTTCACGTACGCGTTCAACAGTCTGTTGTATTTTGTTTCCACTTCTCTTATGTAGCTTGATGCTACTAGGTAGGAATTCATTAAGTGTACATTAATTTTGTTGTTTTCAGAAAGCTCGTGAAATCCTTGCATCTTGTTGATTGCTTTTAAACCATCATTCAGTTTCTTGGTAAACAAATTTATACGGTTTGTAATTCTTGCTTCGGTATTGTTGACTGTGGCTAAGGTGGATAACATGAGTCTTGCATTTGATTTTGTTACCTTGATTAACTCTTTCTGGTTCTGATCTAGAGATTCAATGTCGTGGTAAACTTCATCGTTTACTCCGAATAAAGATGTGAGTAGTGTTCCAACCAAGCCTCTTTTTTGTCTTCCATGAGTAGTAACTACCTTCAGCTTGTTGAACATTGTCTGCAAATTGCGAGTGTCATATTTCATGTGTGTGACTAGCTCATCGCACTGAACTTCCGCACCTCCGAAAGTCTTTGCTCTGGTACACAGATTTGTCATTTCGGATACTGTATAGTTTATGTTAGATTCGTCTTTTATAACGCCTTCCATTGGAAATCGAGTGGTTGTACGAAGAATTCCGCGCTGAATTTTTGCCACTCCTAGACTTTCAATGAATAATCCTGCCTCCGGAAACTCAATGGTATGTTTAGCCAGCGTGGCTGGCATAGATACGAGCAATAGTAAGATCGTTAGAGCTGTGGATATAACTTTTGAGACTGTCGATTTTTTTCTGTGGACTTGCTTAGGTTCCGCCTTGGCTAAATTGTCTTCATGGGGTAGTAGACAAATTTTTTGTATGGACCGTTTGACTATACCCCTGGTTGTTTTAACGGTGACCACACGCACCAGATTGTCATCTCCTTTATGGAGCTGTACGATTCTACCCATTGGCCAACCGGAGCGATTTGTTGAATCGTTTTTTAAGAGCACTAACTGTCCGACTTCTATATTTGGCTTTTCTTTTGTCCACTTTGGCGTCCGTTGAAGCGTGCCGCGCACGTACTCACGTTGCCATCTTTTACAGACGTCTTCTTGAATTTTTTGTGCCAATTTCCATCTTTTAAGACTACCGCTATTTACCTCCAAAAGTGTATCATGTGTTGGAGTCAATATGGTAGATCCTATGAGGAAATGACCTGGAGTCAATGCATCTAATTCTTCTATGTTGTCGGAAGATGGACATAGTGGTCTCGAATTAAGACATCCTTCTATCTGCACTAAGACCGTGTTGATCTCTTCATATGTCAGAACATGATCTCCAACAACTCGGACCAAGTGATATTTTACAGACTTCACCCCTGACTCCCAGATACCACCAAAATGAGGTGATCCTGGTGGAACAAAGTGCCACGTTATACCATCGTCTGCTAGTTGTTGCTGTAGTTTGGCCCTCTGAATGATGTTGTTTGCTCCTACAAAGTTTGTGCCATTATCGCTATAGATGTGGCTTATAGCTCCCCGTCGACTCATCATTCGTTTTAGTGCAGCCAGAAATCCATCCGCTGTGAGATCTGAAACAAGCTCAATATGAACGGCCTTTGTTGCTAAGCATACAAACAGAGCTATGTATCCTTTATATGTACGAACACCTCGGAGATGTGAACTCTTGAGTTGTACTGGACCAGCATAATCGATACCGCAGTGGGTGAAGGGTCTTGAGTATTGCACTCGTGGTGTGGGTAACTGACCCATTAGTTGAGTTTGTATTTTTGCCTTGAATCGGCAACACCTTATGCACTTGTTAACACATGCCTTGACAGCGTTGGTTCCGCGAATAATCCAAAACTGTTGCGAACTTGATTGAGTGTCAGTTTAACTCCGCCATGTAGTGTCTCCATTTGTGCCTGATGAATTATTAGGTTCGTGAGGGTACTTGATGAAGGTAAGATGGCTGGGTGTTTCTTTTGCATGGACAATGATGATAGTTTAAGCCTACCACCTAATCTTATAATGCCTTTCTTGTCTAAGAATGGATTCAGAGAGCGTAAGTTGCTAGAATTGCTAAGCTGCATGCTATTTTGCAACCGTCTTCGGTCTTCATCAAAGACTCGCTGCTGCTCTTGTTGAATGATCATCCATTGTGCGTTTTCAATCTCTTCAGTAGAAAGCTGGTCAACCTTTCTGTTTCCTGTCTTGATTTTCATGTTGTTGGCAAAACGTAGACAATAAGCTGTAATTCGAAGCAATTTCTTGAATGATGAGAACCAATTTATGAGTGTAAAGTCGTCCTGGGGTGGCTTTTGAATTGACGCACAGGTAAATGCCTTGCGGGTCTCAGGAAGGTGACTTAAAGTCAGTGACTCAGTATAATTTGGCCATGAACTCTTGTGCTGCCCTAACCACTTTGGACCGTGCCACCAAAGCTCATTGCTGACCAATTCATCTCCAAGTTGTCCTCTTGACGGTATGTCTGCAGGATTTTCTTTACCAGGAACATGCTGAATTTGTCCCTTAAGTGTCTCTTGTATGTATGAAACTCGGTTTGCTACAAATGTAGTCCATTTGACTGGATGTTGCTTGATCCAATTTAGTACAATTTTTGAATCTGTCCAGGCAAAAATGTTACTCCAATTTGTTATTTGGTTCGTTTGGATGTAGCCGATCAATTTTACTAAAAGAGCTACGGCACAGAACTCTAATCGAGGAAGCGATATTTGTTTGACCGGTGCTACCTTAGTTTTTGATGCAATTAACGAAACTGATACGTTATTTCCGTTGCAAACTCGTAAGTAGACCACAGCTGAATATGCCGCTTCGGATGCGTCAGCAAATCCGTGCAACTCGACTTTTGCGGATTTAGAGTACTGTGTCCATCTAGGAATTCTTATTTTTGAGATTGCTGGTAATTTCAACTTGAATTCTTCCCATTCTTGTTGAATCATTTTTGGAACCATGTCGTCCCATCGAATGCCTAGTAACCAGAGTTTTTGGATCATAATCTTTGCCTTTATAGTTACAGGTGAAAGCCAACCAAGTGGATCAAAAAGTTTTGCTGCATCGCTTAGAATGGCTCTTTTGATATTCTTTGTATTGAATGAAGTCATGTTGATGATGAATTCGAAACTGTCGCTGTTAGGGCACCACCTTAGCCCTAATATTTTGACTATTTTGCCGTGTTCTAAATCTAGGTCTAATTTGTAGTTCTTATCTTCTTCTGGCAACGTTTGCAGTATCTCTAGATTATTTGAGGTCCACTTTCTTAATTTAAGACCACCCTTGTCTAGAACTTCAATGAGTTGTTGTTGTTTTTCTAAACACTCCTGCAATGTATCTGCTCCTGCTAAGCAATCGTCTACGTAAAAACACTGTCTTAGTGTTTGGCTTCCCAACGGAAATTCATTTTCATGATCTTCTGCAAGTTGATACAAAGTTTTGATTGCCAGAAATGGTGCTGATGACGTTCCATAAGTGACCGTATTGAGCACATACTCCTTAATTGGTTTTGATGGATCCTCTCTCCAAAGTATGCGTTGCAGATCTCTATCCTCGGGATGCACCCATATTTGTCGGTACATTTTTTCTACGTCTGCCGTAAAAACCACTGCGAACATCCGCCAACGCATTAATAGTAGAAATATATCCTTTTGCAAAGTTGGACCTACCATCATGATGCTGTTGAGCGATTGACCTGTGGACGTCTTTGTTGACGCGTCAAAAACTACACGAAGCCGCGTCGTCGTGCTGTCTAGTTTGATAACTGGATGATGTGGTAAGTAGTATTTTGTGCTAGACTTGGTTGAGCATGCTTCTTCCATATGGCCAAGTCTTGAATATTCTTCCATAAACTTGATGTATTCTTGACGAAGAGCATTGTTTCTAGCAAATCTTTGTTCAAGTGACAAAAATCTTGCCATTGCTGCTCGTCTAGAATCCCCTAATGCTGCTCGGGATTGGTGGAGAGGTAATCTAACCATGTATCGTCCAGTGGTGTCTCGTGTATGGGTGAGCTTATAATGTTTCTCACACTCTTTCTCTTCAGCCGTCTGTAAATTTGCTGTTGGCACGTCTTCCAACTGCCAAAATTGTCTTAGAGTTTCGTCAACTCCTTCCACACTGAGACAAGTGACGATATTGGTTGATGCGATATCTTGGTGCCTTGGAGGTGTTAGAGCCACTGGACCAGAAAGGATCCACCCAAATATTGTATTTTGTGCCAGTGGTGTTTGATGGGGACCTCTTATGAGTCCTTGCGTCATTATTTCTGGGAATATGTTAGCGCCAAGGAGTAGTTCAATGTTTCTGGGCTTGAAATACCATGGATCCGCTAGCTGCAAATGATGAATGTGTGGCCACTTTCCTGCGTTTATTTGTGCACTGGGCATCACTGATGTAATCCTTGGCATGACCACGGCCTCAATTTCACACCATTCGTCCGACTTGTATACGGACTGGATCGTAAGCGACACCTTGAACATTGTATCCGTTGAATGACCATTGACTCCGTTTATCTGATTTTCACAACGAATACATGGAATGTTTAACTTGCGAACAAGATCCACGGTAATCAAGCAGGCCTGTGACCCAGAATCAATCAACGCTCTTATCGGTCGAAGATATCCTTTTCCTTGTGCGTGTAAAATTGCAGTGCCTAATAGTACTGTTACTGTTGGATTGGTAGTAGTAGCAGCAGCTGCTTCAGTGGATGATTGCTTTGCCCCTTCATAGTTTGCGTGAAGGAGAGTATTATGTTTAAGCTTGCAATGCTGGCACTTATATTTGCTAGTGCAGTCCTTGCTGTTGTGTCCTTTTTTGAGACAGTTAACACATAATCGGTGAATTTGAATGTGTTTTTGTCTCTTTTTTAAGTCCATGTTGACAAACTGAGTGCATCTAAATAGGGAGTGGCTCTCTTTGCAAACTGTGCATCTTTGTCCAGAAATCGCAGTCACATGACTTGTCGTTCGTGATGTAACCTTGGCCTGAGGTTCCCTTTTTTCATTGATATTTTCTAGACCTCGAAATCTGGCTTCAATGAAGTCAAGAAATTCACTTAGCCCTGGGATGTCAGTGGATGTCCCTCGCTGTTGCTGGTAGGCTCGCCTGGCCCCGATATCCAATTTTGGTAGTAAAAGCTGTATAACTAATGGATCCCAAGACGTGACATCAACACCCAAATTCTGTATGCCGTGAAGAATTTCCTTGGTGGTGTCCATCAAGCACTTGAGATCCAAGGCATAGTCTGCCCTTACCGACCTCAAATTCAGCAATCTTCCCATGTGATTATTTATGAGTGCTGCAGGATTTCTAAACCTTTTTATCAGTAGATCGATTGATGCTTCATAGTTGGCTGTAGTTGGGGGAAGATGATTTACAAGACGTGCTGCTTCCCCACGCAGGTTGGTTTTCAAATACTGCATTTTCTCGACGTTGCTCAGCTGCTTATTTTGGTGAACTAAATGATCAAATAGTTCCCAAAATGTAGTCCACTTTTCATACCTTCCACTGAAGACAGGGATATTGACAACAGGAAGCTTAATGGGTGTCGCCGTAGCTGCAACTGCAGAATTGCTGCGTTCATCAAGGACTTCTTGAATTGTGATGTAGGCATATTGATATGTCTCTTCTAACCTTTGGAAATCATTGTTAATGACGTAAGGATGGTTAAGTTCTTCTTCACTGAGCGTCAACATCACTTCTTCATTTAGTGTTGTGATGCCTGACCAGCTATCCTTGAGTTGATCAGCCTTAAAACGTAGAAAGATTTCACTCCTGTTGGTATCAATACTTTCCGTTAGACGAATAAAGTTGGCGCACATAACTGACAGTCGCTTGTATATCAACATTTCCTTGACGTCTACTTGCTGTTGCTGACTAGGTTGTTGAGTAGTTTGCTTTGCCTGTTTCTGTAATGGCTGCGCTGCGCTATCCCCTTTTAATATGTCCAGCTTGTCGGTGTAACCTTGTAAGAGTTCATAATCACCCCTATCATCGATGTCGAGCGTCGACATTTGTGACTGTCGACTTTTCGTTCGAGTCGACATAAAAAAGCGATCATCGAACTAACTCGACTCGATGATGTTTGTAATAGATTATTTTTCCGACAGTAATTTGTGCGACAGGTGACTTATACAATCTGAGTGAATGAAATTCAAAAATATTTTTAAATTTGCTGTCAATTGTCATACATTTAGCAAACGATTTTTAAAATACACATTTTTTTAACCAGTGATGAAGAGGACGAAGTCCAAAAACAGAAATATGTGCCTAAGACCATGCCGACTGGGTAAATTGAAGCACATGATATTGGCGACGGTTGCTTCCAGCTTTTTTGTTTAAATATTCCGTTTCCAGTAGCGTGCAACGGTACCATGTCATTGGCTCCCCAAAATTATTTTGGGAATTATGATCACTCATAACAATGGACATAACTCCCATGGGTATTATGACTATTTTCGTTTTGCTTGTAAATACAAGAGAAATTTTATATTTATTTAAACATTCACTTTGTTTTGTTATATGCAATAAATTAAAATAGTCTAACTAATCGAAAAGCGATACAAGTCACCGATGACCTTGAACCTCAAATGTTTTTGGGGTTATTCATAGCAAGTGTATAGGGCGCCTTCAAATTTTTGGTTAAGCTTGAAAATCGCATTGAATTCTATCGTATGCGTATCCAATGCTGGCTTCGCTAGCTACATGAATTATGTATAAAAGTTAAAATCACCGCTGTTAAAATAAGTGGATGGCTTTCGGTTTCTACTCTGGACTTGCATCCTCCAATATATCCAACACCAGCTTCGTAGCAGCTTTTGGCCATCTATTGTCAACGTAACGCTCAAGACATTTGGCGTTATATCCGTTTTTGAGGACTATGTGCGTTTTTAGAAGTGGTCATAAGCCCAAAAAAAAAATGGATATTATGACCGAAAAAAAACGGACATAAGGCCCAAAATTGTGTTGGGAATTATGACCATTGGGGCTATGACCGGGTACCTCGTGCAATTCACGTTTATTATGTGGAGTTTTTTTTACCCTTCCTTTTGAGTCTATCGAAACTTATAATTATGCGTTTCACCTTACTAACAACAAAGAACTTTGATAAATTTTTTCTTACTTTTTGCCTTCATTCATTGGCGGACCCAAGCTATTTAGCTTCCCAGCTAGAGAGTTGGAACTCTTGGTTAACATCCAGTTTTGTTAAATCTTTATTAAAGTTTCTTGCAAATTCTTCATTTCTATCCATGTGGTATACTAAAACTTCAAATTGATTTGAATTGGTTATCTTCATTTTTTCCGAGTATTTTACTTAACTTTTTCGACTGTTTTACTTTAATTTTTCAAGTGTCGACTAAAGAAACGAATTCGACAAAAAATTTCTACTTTCGTCGACACTCAGTTCTCACATCGACATTTGAAATTCGACAATTGTAATAAATTGTTCTATTTTTGTCACTTGATATGTCGAGTTCGACAATGGTGATGCGACAATACTGCTGTCGAGCATTTTAGTGTCGACTTCGACAATGATGATAGGGGTGAATATTTCGCTTCTACTTGAATGTAGAAGTTTTTCGTGAAATACTCATGCGTGGGATAACGCGTTCGATCGTCCTCGATTTTCTGGTCGGTTGACCAGAACGCCGACCATAATTTCTCTAGCTCTTCTATTCTTTTTGAAAAATAGGTTACAGTGTTCCTTTCAGCTGGTGTTTTCCTGAAATTTGTCCACATCTTCTGCAGCTGTTCAGACAGTTTAAGCTGACTGGAGGTCAGCTCATTGAATTGAGCTTCATCTGCCATAGTGTGTGACATCGCACTCAACAGGCTATATTACTGCTATTTAGGTGGAGGCTTTTTGCTGGTATTTTGGAGGCTGCTTGCTCCTGATTGCAGGTTTCTATGCTGCTGGTATGTTGGAGGCTGTTTGCTCCTGGTCGCAGGTTTCTAAGCTGCTGGTAAGTTTGGAGGCTGTTTGCTCCTGGTCGCAGGCTTCTAAGCTGCTGGTAAGTTTGGAGGCTGTTTGCTCCTGGTCGCAGGCTTCTATGCTGCTGGTATGTTGGAGGCTGTTTGCTCCTGGTCGCAGGCTTCTAAGCTGCTGGTAAGTTTTGGAGGCTGTTTGCTCCTGGTCGCTGGCTTCTAAGCTGCTGGTAAGTTTGGAGGCTGTTTGCTCCTGATTGCAGGCTTCTATGCTGCTGGTAAGTTTGGAGGCTGTTTGCTCCTGGTCGCAGGCTTCTATGCTGCTGGTATGTTGGAGGCTGTTTGCTCCTGATTGCAGGCTTCTATGCTGCTGGTAAGTTTGGAGGCTGTTTGCTCCTGATTGCAGGCTTCTGAGCTGCTGGTAAGTTTGGAGGCTGTTTGCTCCTGGTTGCAGGCTTCTATGCTGCTGGTATGTTGGAGGCTGTTTGCTCCTGGTCGCAGGCTTCTAAGCTGCTGGTAAGTTTTGGAGGCTGTTTGCTCCTGGTCGCAGGCTTCTAAGCTGCTGGTAAGTTTGGAGGCTGTTTGCTCCTGATTGCAGGCTTCTATGCTGCTGGTAAGTTTGGAGGCTGTTTGCTCCTGATTGCAGGCTTCTATGCTGCTGGTAAATTTGGAGGCTGTTTGCTCCTGATTGCAGGCTTCTATGCTGCTGGTAAGTTTGGAGGCTGTTTGCTCCTGGTCGCAGGCTTCTGTGCTGAAAATTCCCCGTAGTTTCCTGCTGGGTAAAGCTGCAGGTCTTAGGAATGAAAATTCTGTGGGTCAGCTGCTGGGTAGAGTTGCAGGGTTAAAGTTGATTATTTTTTTTTTTTTTTTTTTTTTTTTTTTCACTGTTCCGTTCTTAAAGCGACGGGACGCTTGTCACAAAAAAAATAAATCCTTAATCAGACATCCGGTTCGAAGGACCATGAAATAAAACGTTTTACGGTTTTATCCTTTACAAGTAAAACTGCTTACCTCTGGTGGGGGCAAGTTTTACCAAATTGAAACACGTACTTTGCTTTGAAGAATAGTGAATGATTTTAATTGATTATGCGCTACTTTATATATAATTAATTCTTATTATAAAAATTGCTAAATGAGCAGTAATTAATTTACACAAAAAAAATGTTCTACATTAATATTTGCTTACCCAGAAGTAGTAAATAATGTAGTTTAACTATATGCTAGGTAAGCAGTAGTAAAACATTTAATTTAACTTATGCTAGGCAAGCAATAAAATATTTAGCCTATATTAATTCTTGCTTGTTTTGCAACTAAATGCACTGTGCAACAAAATATTACTCCTATTTTGTCACTCAATACACTTGTTAACAAAATACTTCTTATACAAAAATATTTAATTTATTAAATCTTAAATTATGTTGAATCATCAACACAGACATTTAGTTGACAATTAGGTTAGTTTAAGTTTAGCTTTTCTATAATTTTAACGTAAGTTTTGTTTTGTTAATTTATTCAATTGTGTATTGTTTTAATTATTATTTCTTAGTCACCTCTGAGGATAAGGAAGGATCTTCCTCGAAATATTGGGAAAAATTATAAATAAAACACTGACCTAAAACCAGAAAAAGTGTTTTATTTTAAAAAAAAATATAAAAATACGATTTATGTACAACTATTTTCTGTAATTTGCTAGTAATTGTTTTGATGGCACCCAATTCTTAAAATCTTCATTAGGAAACGTTCCTTTAATGAGCATGATCGAATTAACCGTCTCCACTTTTAAACCATTTCAAGTTGAATTTTTTATTTGATTTGTAAGTGAAAAAATGCGGTCTTTGGATGCGCTACTGTGAGGTAGGCATAATAGTGCGCCAACAAATTTCTATAAACCAGGATACAGTAGTTTCGCCTAAGGCTTTTTTTAATGAAATATAGCGAGCCAAAATTCTTCTGGCTTCGACATCATCTATGTCATCATGATTTATCAGATTAGGAAAAAGCAGAATCAGTGTCAACAAGCTTACGAAACTGGACTTTTAGATTGAAACGCTTTTAAAGCAGGATCTTTAAAATTAATTATTTTTAGCACTTGTTTGCATAAAATCATATAAAATTGTTGACATTTCTTTTTGATTTCTGTAGCTTCTTTCTCACTTAACAAGCCATCGTGAATGAATGAATTAGCTCTCGGGCCAAGGTACACACCCCCAATGGCTTATACTTAAATGGAAATGGCTTATGACTGAAAATTTATAATTTGAAAATTTTTTGCTAGATTACTTTTGCGACACTTTTTTCTGAAAGTGCAGTGTTTTCAAAAAAGATGCAGTGCTGCAGTGTCATACTTTAAATCGCAGTGAAAAACTGCGATTGAAGTGACAGCGACAGCCCTGATTTTCAAAACATGTCTGGGATACAAACTAAAACCAATGCTGTTCTTGCTGCTAGTTTGCATTGTGACTACGATGTATATTACCTTGCTTACACGCAGCGTCGACTTGTAACACCGACTCACAAGTTCGATCTTATTCAGGCATTTACACACAGATACGTCGACGTTCAAATGTCATTCTTTGATGACAAAACGAACAACAACAAAATAGTTTGCTGCGACGTAGTCTAAGATTAAGAAGAAAAATCAATATTGATGGATGTTTTCTCTTATTTTTCTTTTGTTTTCGTATTTTAAAACTTACTTTTTGTTAAATTTTAAGATTTATTTTAGCTTAATGCTGTCAAAAACAAGCATATAAGCATATAAGCATTTTTGACATTCGAACGTCGACGCTCAAATCTCCATTTACACAGCAGCGAACTTGTGCATCGACTCACCACGTCGACGAAGAAGTACCGAACTACCACTCCGACGTATGTCGCATTTACACAACAAAAAACTACTCCGAAGTCATACGTCGACGCTCAAATTCGGTGTGTGTAAAAAGCATATATGTTTTAATTGAAACTTGGCTAAATGCTGATTTCTATGATAGTGAGGTTTTTGATTTAAATTTATTTATGGCTTATCGTAAAGATAGGGATCGTATCAAAACTGGTTGCCTTAGAGGTGGGGGGGTTTTGATAGCTATTAGGCGCTCTTTAAACTCTAATTATGTTAAACTTGATAATGCTGATTCCCTTCTGGATCAGCTTTGTGTGTCCATTCAGAATGGGAATAATTTGTTTTACATTTGTGCTTCTTACTTACATTCCACCAAATAGCTCTTGGATCTTTATGCAGCCCATATTGATAATATTTTGCAATTGCCTATGGAAAAAAGTGTATCTCATATGTGTATTTTGGGTGATTTCAATTTATGCGATATTAATTGGACATCAATGAATGATGATCGGTATTTAATTCCAAATAATGTAAACAAATTGCATGAGATTTATGCAATCGATGGCTTTTTCAGCCTTGATTTGATGCAGATAAGCTTTTGCAGCAATAAATTAAGTAGGATTCTTGGGTGTACGCCCGTTTCTCCGACTCCGTTTTTCCGACGGCATATTTTCCGAACGACACAAATTCCGATCGCCCCAATTTCCGACTACAGTTTTCCGATGACTAATCTTCCGTGTCCGTTTCTCCGATTCCATTTTTTCCGACCGGACATTTTTCGAGGCAGGAGAAGAGCGCTTGCTCCACGATATGACCCTAAACTGTGGAACCAATTCAATGCTGCACTGGAAAATTCGCACAAGACGAACAACCTAAGTGAGGGGTGGCATAATAGATTTCGCATCGTCGTCGGAAAACATCACCCAGATCTATATTCCGCACTCATCGAGTTACAAAAAGAGCAGGCAGACACCGAAATAATGGTAACAGAACTGTCTCTTGGGCGAAGAGTAAAAGCAGCACCCAAACAAAAGTGGATCGACTTTCACAATAGACTGCACAGAATTGCAGAGGATTATGAAATGTACAAAAGAAGAGGAGAGGAAATTCGGTATTTGCGATCTATTGCTGCGAATCTGTCCATATAACATATATGTCACACAACTATTTCGACGATAAATAAAAACTCAGACACTAACACGTGTACCATAATTTATTGAAATTGTTAGCGGAAGTTGTCCTTTCGGAAAATTGGCAATCGGAAAAATGGATTCGGAAATGTGTTTTTCGGAATTTCGGGCTGTCGGAATATTAGTTGATCGGAAAATTGCTGTCGGAAAATTGACCGTGAATCGGATTCTTGATCTCATTTTTATTAGTAACAATGTTAAATACAATTTGATTGAGTGTCCTTTCCCAATTTCAGAATCGGATATGCATCATGTTCCGATTGTTGTTACAGTAGAATTTTATAATTTTAATAAAGTCTGTGATGCAAACCTAAAA
Source organism: Tricholauxania praeusta (assembly GCA_949775025.1). Classification (NCBI taxonomy): domain Eukaryota; kingdom Metazoa; phylum Arthropoda; class Insecta; order Diptera; family Lauxaniidae; genus Tricholauxania; species Tricholauxania praeusta. The sequence continues at coordinate 16,655,146 of OX459032.1, forward strand.
ATTTCAATTTTCATAGTTGCAATTTTGATATTTTGGAAAATGAATTTGAATCCATAAGCTGGTCTAGCATTTTTGATTGCAATGATTTAAACTTTTGCTCTAATAGTTTTAAAGATAATATTTTTACTATTTGCTCTAGACATATCCCTTTTGTTCCCAAAAGAGTTCATAAATTGCCATGGTATTCTAAGGGACTGAAAAAGCTGAAAAATTTACGTAATAAATTTTGGAAACTATTTAAAGAGACAAATGATCCATTGCACCAAAGTAAATACCTCCATCATATGAAAGAGTTTAATTTTTTAAATAAATTTTTATATAAGAAATATGTAACAAATTTTGAGGCTAATATAAAAAGTAACCCAAAATCATTCTGGAATTTTATAAGCTCGAGGAAAACTCGTTCTTCTGTTCCTACCAGTACGTCATTTGATGGTGTTTCATCAAACTCGCTGATTTATTCCGTGAATCTTTTTGCAAAACTCTTTGAATCAAATTTTGCAACAAGTAATTCTGTCTTTGATCCGATAGTCCTTGAGAAAATCGAAACATTAATTGATTTTGGCATGCTCCAGCTAAAGTTGGAGGACATTATCTGCGGTATAGCGGACTTGAAAAATTCCCAAAAATCGGACGTTGATAGCATATGCCCTTATCTTTTTAAAAAATGCTCTAAAACTTTGTCCGTTCCTTTATGCATGATATTTAATAAATCGTTAGAAATTTGTAATTTTTTTGATGCCTGGAAGGTAGCATTTGTCAATCCTATCTATAAAAGTGGCAACAAAAACAATGTTTCCAATTATCGACCGATATCAAAACTGCCGACAATTTCTAAACTATTTGAAGGTGTTGTAAAAAAGAAAATTTTCTTCGCTGCTAAGAACTCTATTAGTCAAATGCAACATGGCTTTTATCTTGGCCGCTCTACTGTCACTAATTTGGCAGTTTTCTCCAATTATTGCATTTCTGCGTTTTCAAATGGTCTTCAAGTTGACACGATTTATACGGATTTTTCGAAAGCTTTCGATAAAGTTCCACATACACGGTTCAAAATTTAGGTTTAATTTTTCAACCGTTCTCAAAATTGTTTGGTTGAAAACAATATTTTTGTTTTTTTTTTCTTCAAGTTTTCAACTTTTAAGTATAATTTTTCATCCTCTACTAGTTGAAATTAATACATAATTACTGATTTCAACCTGAAAGATGAATATTTCGACGCCTAAGTCAATTTTTTCAACTTTTTAGTTAAATTTTTATACTTATTTGGTTGAAAATTTTCAAATTCAAATAAATTCAACTCCGAAGTTGATTTTTTGAACCAAAAGTATAAAAACTAAACTTCATGGATGAAAAAGTTTTTCTTTTTGGTTGAAAAATTGTTTTCAACTTTATTTGACAAATTTTCAACATTAGAAAATATTTTCAACTTCTGTCGTTCTGACGTCTGTTTTTTATATAGAACTAAAAAGTTCAAGTTTCTTTAATTTAATAAATAATAAAAATATCAACGGAATCCAACGGAAGGCTAGTGTGAGTGAATTTCGTCAGCGAAGTCAAGATACGTGGTCATGCAAAAGACACGTCAATTAGGAGATTTTACTTCTGAAGGTGTCTTAGGTTCGGGTATGTGTACTCTTTCACAATTTGTTTTGAATATTCTTAAATGTAAGTACATCCATATCTATGTACATTAGAGTGACCAAAAAAAATCGAGTTTTCAATTTCTATGTTGCTTATATGAAAAGTAGTTAGTGTTATGTCAAAAAATTAAGCTTTTTAAATTTCATTAAAATATATTGATATTTAGAGGTCGCTAGTGTTCGATTTGTGAATTAAATTCATTTTTTTTTTATTTGCGAGTGATTATAGCTCTGCCCAAAAGACAACTCCGCATGAGAAACGGGCTGTTGGAATTGATGCTTATATTTTAGGGTCTGCTGAATACGATGGTGATGGTTGCTTTGCTATACAGTGGCTAGATATATTGGTAGCATCGAAAAACTCCGAGAAAACACCAAAAAAAAAACAGAGCAAATTTGGGTTTAAGTGAGGTAAGCTCGAGGAATAAATTTTTTTTCTTGGTCTAATATTCTTGAACATTATTGTCCGAAAACAGACTAAGAGATTCTGGCTAGTCCCGATGTTCCAGTATTTTTTATCAGAACACCATAGTAAAAGAAAAATGAAAACTTCTCGAAAACAGGCCAAAATTCAAGCTTAAGGTAAATTTGGGTAATATATTTTTTAAAGTTTGATTTCCGAAGAAATTTTTTGCACTGAATCCGAATTTGGCCTCAAAATTGACTCATCATATCAAAATTCTGAAATATTTGAGGTGAAGTACTTAAAAAATTAGTTTTTTTGTCTACTTTTGAGGCCATGTAAAGGTTTCTAAAAAATGTGTTCAGCTTAATTTTAATAAAACCATCAGTACCGTTCTTCCTCTTTAAAATTAGCTTTTAAATGGTCATCTAGCTTGCGAATTTTCAACTCATTGCGTTGATAAATTCAACTTTGAAAACAATATTTTTGTCTTCTTTGAGGAACTTTTTCAACTATTTCGGATGAAGAAGTAAACTTTTCTGCGAATTTTCAACTCACTGCGTTGAATAATTCAACTTTGAAAGCAAATTATTCATCTTTCTGTGGAGCTTTTTCAACTATTTCGGTTGAAAATGTATACTTTTGTGGAAGTTTTCAACTCACTAAGTTGAATAATTCAACTTTGAAAGCAACTTTTTCAACTATTTTGGACGAAATAAAATTTTTTCGATAGAATTTTCAACTCAATACGTTGAATAATTCAACTTTGAAAGCAATATTTTCATCTTTTTGCGTTACTTTTTCAACTACTTCGGACGAAAGATTCTGTTTTTATTTGCATTTTCAACCGAAAAGATTTAAATTATCAACGGATGAAGTTGAAAATGCCTTATGTATAACGTTTTCAACCTAAATAAGACAAAAATTTCAACTTTTTTGGAAAGAATGTATATGTCAACTTAAAAAGTTGAAAAACTATACTTAAATTTTGAACCGTGTAATGTGCTTATTGCGAAATTGTCGAAGCTGGGTTTCCACTCCAAATTTTTGAATTGTCTTAGTTCTTATCTGCGCAATAGAGTGAACTTTGTGCAAATTGATGGAGTCAATTCTAAATCTTTTATTGCGACATCCGGTATACCACAAGGTAGCATTTTAGGCCCGCTTCTATTTATTTTATTTGTAAATGATATTTGCTTTTGTTTTACGAAAGCGAAATTCTTACTCTATGCTGATGATCTGAAATTATTTCTTGAAATCCGTAGTAGTTGTGATAGAGTTGATCTTCAAAATGATTTAAAGAATTTATCTGATTGGTGCATTAGAAACCAATTTTATGTAAATACTGATAAGTGTTATCAGGTTACTTTTTGTAAGTCTGCAATTTCCTTTACATCTAGTTATTTTTTCAGTAATACCAATTTAAGAAAAGTTAACAATGTATTAGATCTTGGTGTCTTATTCGATTCTAAGTTTACATTTGTCAGCCATATCGATTACATTATTCCGAAGTGTTACTCGATGCTGGCATTCGTCAGGCGTAATAGTTCAGAATTTATTGATCCATATACACGGAAAATTTTGTATATGTCGTATGTTAGATCTAGACTCGAATATGCTGCAATAATATGGTTCCCGTTTTTCTCTGTTCACTGCAATAGATTAGAGAGAGTCCAGAAAAGGTTTTAAGTTTGCACTTAGCACTATTAACTTCTCGGAACCTATTCCCTCATATAACTCACGCTGCTTGTTAATCAACCTCAAATCACTGCATTCGAGACGAATCATTGCTTCCTTGATGTTTGTTTATGATATTGTATCTGGGCTTATAGATTGCTCATATTTACTTGAGTGCATAAATTTCAGGGTTCCTTTTAGAATTTTGCGTCATTGTAATTTGTTCACAGTTCCTTTATGTAAAACAAATTGAATGAATCAATTACCAGAGCTCTTACTGAATATAATAAATTAGCTGTAAATAATATTATAGATTTTTCTATGCCTAGGAATGAATTTAAGAATTTGTTAACTAATTTGTATTCTTAAATCAATTTTATTAATATTAGTTTATTTAATTTTCATTTTTTATTCAATTGTTATTTTTACTTAGCATGTAAGTCTGTACGAACTATTTCATAGACTGAATTAAATAAATATATAAATAAATAAGACCCCTGTAGTTGGCGCAGATTGTCGGGTCTCCTTTCTTTATTACAGAACAAAGCACGCTGAGATTCCAATCGTCGGGCATGCTTTCCGCTAGCCATATTTTGCTGATGAGTTGATGCATGCACCTTATCAATTCATCGCCACCAACTTTAAACAACTCAGCTGGCCGTCAGCACCCGCTGCTTTATTGTTTTTGAGTCGCTGAATAGCAGCTCAAACCTCTTCATGGCTAGGTGATGGTACTTATACTGCGTTATCATCGATTGGTGGTATCGTTCTCAATTATCTCTGGGAGGAATTGGTGGAATCATCGCCTGTAAGCAAGTTGGAGAAATGCTGCCTCCATAACCTCAGTACACTCTGTATATCTGTAACCACATTTCCATTTTCGTCTCTACAAGTGGATGCTTGAAACCCTGAGTTAGACGCTTAACTTGTTGATAGAATTTTCGTGCATCCTTCTTGCCTTGGCACACCTCAAGTTCCTCACGCTCACGCTTTTCCTGCTCCCTTTTTTTACGTCTGAAAATGCGCCTCTCTTCCTTCCTCTTTTCGCGGTAGTTTTCTCGCACGGCTCGCGTTGCGGCTGACTGCAGCGTCTTCTTGTATGCGGCGTTTTTTTCAGCAGTCGCATCGCGACACTCCTGGTCATACCATTGGTTTCGAGGTTGTGGGCGTCGAAAACCAATGACTTCCTCGGCAGCAGCGCGCATGGAGTGGGAGATGTGTGTCCAAAGTCCACCGGCGTCGTCGGTTCCAGAGGTTGGTTGGTTGAGCTTAACCGAGAGTTGAGCGGAGTGCGCCTCGGCAGTCCGTTGTGATTGCAGCTTGGCAACGTCCAGCTTTCGTTGCATGCCCGAGCGTACATTCTTCGCATTGCATAGCCGCATGCGGATCTTAGCTGCAACAAGATAGTGGTCGGAGTCAGTGTTGACCCCCCGAAATGTACGCACATCCAGAACGCTTGAAGGGGGCTTTCCTTCGATCACAACATGATCAATTTGGTTTTTCGTTTTTTGATCCGGGGATAGCCAGGTGGCCTTGTGAATGTCGAGGTGTTGAAATCTGGTGCTACTAACTACCATGTTGCGCGCCGCGGCGAAGTCGATCAGTCTCAGACCGTTGTTTGAAGTGGTCTCGTGGAGACTGAACTGACCGACTGTAGCGCCAAAGATGCCTTCTCTTCCGACCTTCGCGTTAAAATTGCCGAGGACTATTTCTACATCGTGTGTCGGACAACGGTCATGCACGTCCTCTAGGCTCGCATCGTCCTTTTCCTCCGTCGGGGCGTGCGCGCAAATTAGGCTTATGTTGAAGAATTTTGCCTTGATACGGATCGTAGCCAACCTTTCGTTTATCGTTTTGGTTTTGGTTTTCATTGGAAATGATGATAATGTGTGGTGGGACCCAAACCCTACGCACACATTCCAAGTTTTAAGTCTAGGAGAGACTCCAGAGGATACTTGGCCAAAAGGCCGAAAGTTTGTGAGCTGCTTGAACTGCTTGCAAAAGAATCATCCCTAGCCACTCCCAGGTGAGTGGCGATCAGTAACTTTACACACTTACGTGGACTTCTACAAGCAGCTCCATCCTCCACTGTATGAGTGATCCTAATAAAATTTGGTATAGAGATGTCGGTTACTATAACCTTTTAAGTTTAATTAATTTTGATGGAATTACATCGGTGGGCGTGGCACCTCCCATACATACAAAAAACGTTAAAAGTTATCTTTAATGTGCTGTGGGAGTAATTTCATTAAAATTTGGTGTAAAGGTGTCGGTTACTAAAAGCTTTGAAATTAAATGAAAATCGACGAGATTGCATTAGTGGGTGGCACCTCCCATGTAAGCAAAAAATGTAAAATGCCATATTTAGTGTGCTTATGGAGCAATATTTCTTAAATTTGGTTAGAGGTGTCGGCCTCTATAAGATCTAAAATTATATGAATTTTGACGGGATTTCATAAGTGGGCGTGGCACCTCAGATTCAAGCTTAAAACATTTTTCAAGCTCATTAAACTTTTTTCAAGTTTTTCAACCTTACTCAAATTTTCTCAACTTTTTCATATTTTTTCGACATTTTCAACCTCATTCAACTTTTTTCGAGATTTTCAACTCTTTCAACTTTTTCAACATTTTTCAACCTCCTTCAACTTTTCTCAACATTTTCCAAGTTTTTTCGACTTTTTGAATCTCATTCAACTATTTTCGAGTATTTCAACCTCCTTCAACTTTTTTCGAGTTATTCAACCACTTTCAACTGTTTCAACATTTTTCATTTCTTTCAATTTTGCTCAACATTTTCAATATTTTTTCAACTTTTTCAACCTCATTCGCCTTCTTTCGAATTTTGTTAACTTCAAACTTTTTTGAGATTTTTAACTTTTTTCAAAATTTTCAATTTTTTCGAGTTTTTCAATCTCTTTCAGATTTTTAAACACTTTTCATATACTTATTATCGACTTTATCAGTCTTTTTCACCTGTTTCAACCTCTCTCAATTTTTTCCAACATTTTCGATATTTTATCGGCATTTTAAACCTATTTCAATTTATTTCGACGTTTTCACCTCATTCAACTTTATTCGAGTTTTTCAACATTTTCCATGTTTTTTGACTCTTTCAGCTTCTTACTGTTTCAAAATTTTTTGAAGTGTGTTCAATCTCTTCCATATTTTCCGAATTTTCGAACATTTTTCAGCTTTTTAACCTCTTTTGCCGTTTTACTAGATTTTCCGTTTTACTACAAGGTCTTTCATCTTTTTAAATATTTTCTATATTTTTCGACATATGTAATTTAACCTCAATTCACTTTTTCAAAATATTGCATATTTTTTCGACTTTTTAAACGGAGAACGTAACGGGTCGGTCTCCTGGTACTTTTACCATTATACGTAACGAAATGTTGCTTTGATGCAAAATCAGTTTATTTAGTGCGATCTTACATTGCGGTTATAAGTTCAAAAAGTGTGAATGTAAAGCGAAATAAATTTCGTAAAAGTAAAGTTTTTATAGAAAAAAAAAATATTTCCACATAAGAAAATAATTTAATTTTTATTATTTATCTTCGGCAAAACATTTAGTAAGTACTAAATACAATTTATATAGCGTTTTCTCTGGAAGCCATATATGGCCTTGTATGTATTGTATACTAATTTTTATGCACGATTTCAGCATAGAAATGTGCTCTGGAAGAAGTGTAGCTTTGTTCCATATTGCAAAGAAGAATTTGAGTTTAAAGGTATTTCTCCGTACCTCAATTCCTTGAGCAAAAATATATCGAAATTACATCGCTTCAGGCAGTGGACGTCTACAACCAATATGTGAGAGGTGTAGATCAACTGGATTCATTGCTTGATCTTTACAGAAATCAGTAGTAGTTGATTTGTGTGTAGTGATCGCTTGGATCTTATGGCGCCGTAAGTCTAAAGATTATATGTCATTCTATGATTTTTAATGTCAATCACTTAAAATTTGTGTAAAAAAGGAACAGTTTTACGAAAGAGGGACGTCTAACTACATCTGGATCAGCCACGACAACGACGGGCTCGCCTAGAGTGACGAAATCGCCTAGAGCGATGAACTCGCCTAGAACGATGAACTCTCTTAGAGACATCGAAAGCACGCCAATTAAAAAAAAACGCAATCAAGATTTTCCTCCAAACTCCATAAGATCGGGTCTCACATTGGGCATTTTCCAAAGTGGATGTCAAACAGACAATTATGTCAAAACAAATACTCTTACCGATCATTTACATATTGCCAAAAGTGCAAAATATATATTTGCTATAATGACAAAAGAAATTGCTTTTCTTCATTTCACAACGATGCCTAAAGCGAAAATTTCTCCACCATAATTTGCACGGAAAAAGTTCTTTGTGTGCATACGGAGCCATATATGGATGCAAATGATAAAAAGCACACTAACAGGATAAACATTTTATTTTTTTTAAATTCATGTGTAAATAAGCGTATATTTAAATAGAAATATTTTTTTTTTACTGACGATTATATGCTCATGCAGTGGGTTAAGTATAATTTTTATAAGCTTATATTTATAAAGCGCGTAAATTCAAATTAAACGACTGAATGCGGTATAAGACGAAAAAATTTTGCGCAAAGTCTGAGTAAATACTCTGAGTCAACAAAATAGCAAACTCGAAAATACGAAACTGAGTAAAAGCTATCGTATAACAGAATAAATACTCCGAGTTCCATTTTGTTCGTTGAAGTGGGTAGACGTGCCCCGCTGTCGTGTCGCGTGCTATTCATTAAGCTGAAAATTAAATGGCGGCTCCCTTTCACGCTGTTTTTATAACTCGTGAAATGTAATCAAATAGTATCATCGGCATCACTATTTAAAAAAAGAATTTTTTAATATAATTTTAACTATCGACGATTTGTAATAATTTAACGATTAAAGTTCCCATATGGAACGCACGATAAGGACTACAATAAAAACCTCGTGTTTCTCGTAGTCCTTTTTTAAGTATATGTATACCTTTCGAAATGACTGGTATATCCTGAGAAGAAGAAGAAGAATAAATACTCCAAATGACATTTTGAAATTTTTATTCATACGAAATTAATTTTTCTGAGCAAATAGTTCAAGTAAAAGATTTTACTCAGTTTATTCATACCACCACCATTATTAAATGGCATAGGGAAAAGGTTTGGAGCACTTCTGCACGACGGACAGTGCCAACTTGCCGCATCTTTTGACTTGAAGTTCCGGTTGATATGGCTGGAAACGTATGACAGCAGTCGAGTGGATGCAGTAAAAAAATGCATGGGAAAAAAGGAAGAAGAGGCGTTACGACAAGAACGTCTTTTTTCCACGGGTAAAGATATTTTAACTCCAAAACGATCCTCGCTTTTAGACGAGAACTTCAACATATTAATGTTCATGAAAGGGGAATATCCGCATTATGCCAGATGACTAAATTACACACTCCAATTGTACACGTCTTTTTTTGTTCCTAGCCTGTTGACTTCCAGAACCCAAACCAACAGTTTTTATAAGAAAATCACTAACGCAACGATATAAACAATGCAATTTTTATCATGTGTTAACGGATTAACTTGCGTTAAATCTTTCGAAATGTAATGCTTTAACGTTTAACGAAGTTAACTTTTTTAGTAACGGATTAGCGATTAACGAAGTTAAATATTTGATTAACGGTGCCCAGCTATGCTTTTCTATGTGCTCAAACATAATTAATAGGGTATTTATGTACATAATAGGTTTGTTCGAGTCAGAAAAAATAGGTAAATATTTATAAAGTTTTACCACAAAAAGCGTTCGAGCCAGAAAAAATGTGGTGTTTGAGAGAGGTAAAATGAGAGTAAGAAATATCTGATCACTTCCCCTCCCAAAAATAAGTTCAATTTTCACCCAGATAAATTTCTTGTGGCTAAAAATTGAAGACTGTCAAAATCGTAGGCAACGAGACTGGTGATGCATGCGAGGGAAATAAAATTTCCTGTCTGAATTATACCTGTCAAATAATTTCCATCTAAAATAATTTTCAGCGTTGTTTTTTTTTTCACTTCTTATAAGGTTGTGTTAAGAAGGAGCAACATAACAAAAAGCTTGAAATCAAAACCTTTCTTGGTAAATACTCATTTATTTAATTAAATAGCTGAGCGATTTTTTATTGAAAAGGAATCGTAAAGTTGAATGTTACCTGAATGGTTGTACGGTAGTCAACCAAATAATTATTTTAAAGATACTGTTTTTCAAAGTGCGCAGTTTTAATATAAGGAATTGGAAGTGTTGTCAAATGTAAGTTGCTCCATTTTTTTGTTGTTTTTACAATTCCATCGAACATAACTCTTTGTTTGAACAAAAAAAATTTAGTGCACAACTTTTCTGGACTAACTAGCTGTTAAAAACGTTAATTCCGTAACAGCGTATGCGAAATTTAAAAACAGCTAAAATTTACTTAACGTCAAACCTCTTATTTTTATCCTAAGCATTGTTTTAAATGCATTTAAAATAAATCAAAGTTCAAGATAATTTATAAAGCTATAAAAATCAGGCAGAAAACTTTAAAATCGAACATTTACTTTTTTAGTTATTTCAATAATATTCTCGAAAATGCTTCACTCGCCTTGCATTCAGAATGTCTTAACCAAACGGTTATGCAACTATGGTGCTGGTTTTAGCTCCTAAACTCTGCCATTGTTTGCTTACTAAAATACGCGCAACTTTTTGACAGTCTTCAATTTTTACCTATTTTTCCGTTCTAGCCAGAATTGTGGTGATTCGAGTAGTCAGCAAAGAATATAAAAGAAGTGAAAGTCTTTTGCGCCAAAATTTTTCACTCTCACGTATTGATTGTCAAAGTCTGCTAAAAACAAATGTAACTATATTATTTGGAAATTTATTTCCGATTTTGGGCATTATTGAGCGATTTAGGAAAAGCTTGGGGAATTAAAAAATATTAATATGTACATAGCACAATAATTAGTTCTTACATGGATTAATTGTGATAATGCGAACATATGTTGCATATTAATAAAATTTATGTATCACCATCTATGTGTCTTGTTTTTTCATATATATATGGTTTATTCTCATAATTAAGAATTGCTTTGAAAGTCCCTTATATTTGTTTTACAAAATATGCAAACGGTAATGAAAGTTTTTTTCTTTGTCGCTGAAATAACTTCGCGTAAGAAACTGACATAAAATAAAAAAAAAAGATTTTAGTATGAAATAACCGATGTGGGGGATTATCGCAATGGTCGCATTTTTATTTTTCAAATTCAATTTCAACTTGCAATTTAGTTTTTGTTTATACGTCTATTTATGATTGCGATTATAAGCAAACAGATTCTCAACTTTTTTTCATCGGTGTCTGCTTAATTCAGAAATACTGATTAGTTAATAAATGGATGACTTGTCAAATATGCATACAACATGCCAAATAGTGGAATCCGCGCATTTGCAAGACACACAAAGTTCTAAGTGCAAATATTAGGTTAGGTTAGGTAGGAGTGGCAGTCAGTTACAAAAACCGACTCACTTAGACCAAGTTTGGTCCATTGTGATACCACAGGGTACTTGACTATACCCTCTCATTGAACCATCCAGATTTCGTAATGAAACTAAATAACTGACCTATGCTAACATGTCTAAGGTCCTCCAGGTCATCAAACAAAAACGAGCCAAGTGTTTTGTGGCGTTTTCTAACAAGTGCAGGGCAGGAGCAAAGAAAATGTTTAATGTTTTCCTCCTACTCCACATCCCCACAACTTCTAAAGAGAATACCTAATCTCTCCGCATGTCTGCCGATAAGCCAGTGGCCAGTTATTACTGCAACAACTGACGAGACACTGTGTCTAGTGCGGGATATCAGTTCTAGAGATCGCTTAGCGTTCCATTCCGGCCAGATTTGCCTTGTTATATTGCAAGTTAACCCTTGGGTCCATCTTATGTTAGCCTTTTTTATCATGTCTTCTTTAAGCAGTAACTTGCAGGTAGCAAGTGGCATGCCAACACCTTCCTTGTCTTGAGGAATTTGTGCAGTAGTCCCCTGCCTAGCAAGTTCATCAGCTTTGCAATTGCCATCAATGTTCCTATGCCCAGGCACCCAGATGAGGTGAATGTTAAAATGCTGAGCCATCTCATTTAGAGACGAGCGGCATTGTTGGGCCACTAGTGAGCTTAGGAAGACTGATTCTAAGGATTTAATAGCAGCTTGACTGTCTGAATAAATATTAATACCCTTCTTGGATACCACATTTATTCTCAGCCAGGATGCTACTTCTTCTATTGCTATAACCTCTGCCTGAAAAACACTACAATGGTCTGGTAACCTCGCAGCAATACTTATCTTCAGTTCCTTAGAGTAAATACCATAACCCACTTGGTTATTTAACTTGGTGCCATCCGTGTAGAAATCAATATGGTTCCTTCTCCCCGGGATTCCTCCCTTCCAGTCATCCCTAGATGGGATATGGGTTACGTAATCTCTCTTGAATGAGATTACTGGAATAGTGTAGTCCAATTTAGAGGGTACGGAATTCAAGCTATTAAGGATAGTTGAGTGTCCTGTACTTCCCTCGGACCAGCAAGCAGTTTCCCTGAGTCTAATGGCGGTACATGCTGCCATTCGTTTACCAAACAGGTCAAGGGGAACGAGATGAAAGAGGACCTCCAAGGCATCAGTCGGTGTGGTCCTCAGTGCACCACTGATGCACATGGAAGCAGCTCTTTGAACCTTCTGCAATTGTCTGTAATAAGTGACCTTGTCTAAGACCACCACAACACAATGCCATATAACAGAATCGGTCGAATTACTGCTGTGTAGAGCCAATGAATAATACGAGGTGATAGCCCCCATCTTCTCCCCACAGCTTTTTTACAAGAGTATAGTGCTACAGTTGCTTTCCTTACTCTCTCAACAACATTTATTTTCCAACTTAATTTCCTATCCAATATCAGACCAAGATACCTTGCACTACTTTTTAAGACAAGTCTAACGCCCTTTAGCGAAGGTGGTACTATAATTGGAAGTTTGTGACTCCTAGTAAAGAGTACTAGTTCAGTTTTGTTCGGATTTACGCCTAAATCAGCCTCATCTGCCCATGAGACGAGTCTGTTTAAAGCATTCTGAAGAATTTCACACAGTGTGTTTGGGAATTTACCACATGCAATTAATGCTACATCGTCGGCATAGGCAATAGCTTTACAGCCCAGCCTTTTCAGTGACATGAGCATCTTATTTATTGCCAGATTCCACAGTAGAGGAGATAGCACTCCACCCTGCGGCGTTCCTCTGCGGACAAACCTATTAGCTTCGGAAATGCCAAGATTTGAGGTAATGGCTCTGTTTGTCAGTAGCTTTTTAATCAGCTCAACTATGGAACTGTTGATACCCAGTTTCTGCAGTTCATTAATAATAATACCTGGGTCAACGTTGTTAAAAGCTCCTTCAATATCCAGGAACGCCACCAGGGCGAATTCCTTACATGCAAAGGATTTTTCAATGCTGCTCACTAGTGTGTGAAGTGCGGTTTCTATAGATCTGCCTTTCGTGTAAGCATGTTGAGAAGTAGACGGCAGATCAGGTTTGATACTGCTGCGAACATAGATTTCTATGAGTCTTTCCAAAGTTTTTAAAAGAAAAGAGGAAAGACTTATTGGTCTAAAATCCCTTGGATTTATGTAAGAGCTCTTCCCAGCCTTTGGAATGAAAATGACTTTAGTCATCCTCCAGGCTAGAGGAATATAGGAAAGGTTAAGACAGCCCTTGAAAATAGCTGTCAACCAAGGTATAATTAAGCGAGCAGATTGTTGCAGCTCAATTGGTGTCACACCATCAGGTCCTGGTGATTTATAGGGTTTGAAGCTATTTATCGCCCATCGAATTTTGGTTGCCGAAACAATGTCCCCGAGAATAATTGAGGACATCTGAGGTTGAACATTCAATTCCTCTGGTTCATGCAATGAGTTACCAGGGAAGTGAGTATCTAGTAAGAGGTCTAAGGTCTCTTCGCTAGATGTTGTCCAGGAGCCGTCAGGCTTTTTTAAAAGACCTAGAGTAGTGGGCGAGGTAGATAAAATCTTCCTTAGCCTAGATGCTTCTGAAATCTCTTCAATGTTTCCACAGAAGTTCCTCCACGAGTTACGTTTAGCTTTTCTTAACGAACTCTTGTAAATTTTGAGAATAGATTTATAATCATTCCAGTCATTGTCCAAACCTGATTTTTTGGCTTTGTTAAATAAATTCCTACTTCTTCGTCGAAGAACCTGAATTTCATTTGACCACCATGGGGGTTTCTTCTTTCCTCGAGGTTTACTTACAGGACAAGAAATCTCCAGGGATTTATTTAACCCTCCCGTTAAGTTTTGAACCAGCCTGTCTATGTCGTGGATAGTTGACGGCTCTACGGGGGTTGAGATAGGCAGATACTCTGCTATTTTCCTGTTATATATTCCCCAGTTTGTCCTTTTTACATTTCGGTGAATAATCGGTTCTGGGGGGTTAACAGTGAGAACAAATTCTATATAACGATGATCTGAAAAAGAGTGCTCGCTTGAGACTCTCCAGTCAACGATACAATCAAAAACAAAGTCCGAGACCAATGTTATATCCAAGACTTCTTCCCTGTTCCTTACTATAAAGGTTGGCTCACAGCCTTTGTTGCAGATAAGTAAGTTAGTGTTTAAAATGTATTCTAGAAGTGACTCACGTCGATCATTATCATCTGTGCTACCCCAGACAGTGTGATGCGAATTTACGTCACTGCCTATGATTAGCCCGGTTTTGTTTAAGCGGGCCTGCTCTACAGCCGCCTTTAAATATGTCAGTGGTAAACCACTCGCCATGTCGTGAGCCATGTAACACGATGCTAACCAAAAGCCTCCAGCTTTTATCTCCAGGCTAGCAACGACTGTATCTAGGTCACTGTAATTAGAATGCAAAAACAAGTTAAGATTAGTCTTTGCCAAAATGCACGCTCTGGGGTTACCTTCCACATTTGCCACCAGTAGCTTATAGCCAGGCGTCCTCAGACCACAGACTCTCCCGGCATGAACTCAGGGTTCCTGTATGAGGACTACATCATCTCCGCTTTTACTTAAGTGGATCAGTAATCCGGCGGACGCCGCTTTTGAGTGGTGGAGATTAATTTGGGGGACCCTCATCGGATTCCAAATCAATTCCCCTCTCTACGACTGTTATGTCCGCCTCGTCTTCATCATCCTCTTCTAAAAGAAGAGCTTCTTCCAGGATTCGGCTTCTTCAAGGGACGCCTCAGGTTGACCGCTTGGAGTGCAGTTGTCCCCCTTTGGCTCTACCTCTTCATCCCCAACCTCCATCTCCACTGGCACTGGTGGTGCAGTGGCGATGGTCTCCGGGGAGGGAGAGATAGCACCTTTGGAGGCCAGCTCTTCGTCCTTACGGTAAACCTTGAGCGTCACCTTGTTGAATCCATACTTGACGACCCCCTTAGTTGCCGCCAGTAACTCCACGGATTCCTTGTTCAACAGGACCATGGCCTGCATGGATGGTCCGACTGGTGCTTCTAGCTTCCCAATCTTCCAGTTTTGAGTTGGAAGATTGGGATTGCATAGTCGGAGCATCCGCAGAACTGCGTCCTCACCCGACGGTGTGCTCGGTAGCCAAACGCGAGCCCGGGGCCTGGTAGGAATTTCATCCTTCTCCACAGCCTCCAGTTTCGCGCCTGGATACACCTCACCTAGCCTACTCCCATCTACCTTGTACAACTTGGCAGACCGTTCATCATCACAGGAGATGAGTTTAAAAAGGCCCTGATGCCAGCCTGCCTCATCACATGATGGCACAGGACCAGGAAACTCCTCTAATATCTGGAAGAGGGTATTTGCCAAGGCAGCGTCTACCCACTTCCATTTATCCCGAGGAATTGCCCCGTCCTCCGCCGCCCTGTCAAGCACAGCCAAAACTCTCCCCTTACAACCTTTTACAACGTCACTAAAAGACAGAGATTTACCAGTAGTCTTTTGACGTTTAGACTCCAACATCTCGTCCTGGGATCTCTGCCTTTTGTAGTTTTTCTAAAGCGGCCTGTTCATGGCCTTTTTGTTCAAGGACTCTCTTCGCCCATGGAAGGGAGTCCTTGTCCTCCTTGGACAGAGAGCTGGGATCAGCAGCTTCCATACGACAACGAATTCTATTCGCCGCCTGCTTGTCCGCGATTTTCATTTTAGAGGGTCTAAGACCCTTAAAACCCTCCCCTAAAGGATTCTGTTCCTTCTTGGACTCCCCAGCCGACTTTAACTGGCTTAGCCGTGAGGCTGTGGCCGATGCCGAACTGGTTTGTCCTCGATTTGACAGCGAAGATCCCCCCTCATGTCTGGATTCCCCAGCCGACTTTAACTGACCATGCCGTGAGGCGGTGGTCGATGCCGAACTGGTTGGTCCAGAAATGGGCATTAAAGCCCCCCCTTTTTTTGAAGGGTTGGTAGGGTTGGACGTGAAGTCCAACGCCCTTACCTTCCCTCCCACCTTCAAGACAGGTCCAGCCACCCGAAGGCCAGCGCCAGTCCCACCTGAGGTGCATGCGATATCGCGGTTGGAATCATTTTGAGTCTCTGACTCAGAAGTTTTTGTTTTTACATTTGTTTGTTTGTTTTGTTTATTTTTCAATAGATTTTCCATATTTGGTCCCACGAGTACAGGGCGAATATGTCCACCCAGAGGTCCAGGTGCGTGGGTAAGGCTACTTAATACCGGAGGGCGCCAGGTATCCGGTATGCTCCGTTAGCGATTGGGTTAATTTTTATGAAAACAGGGCTCCCAACCTGAACGATCCTCAGCACGGGTCGCATAACACTTTGATCCAGCCCTCGCAAGGAAAAAGGAAGGTCCATCCTCACAGAGCCTGCATGTGTAGATAAGGCTAGGTTAAAACGGAAGTTTGCCAGACTACCCGAGTCCGCATATTATCGACTAGATAACCCACTAGCCATTCATCCCTTAGCATATGCTGTTCCACCTTGGATTGGGGGCATTTCTGCCTGAAATACCTTCAGGAAGATACCTCAGGCATTTGAGGAGCTAACCAAAACCCTAGCCTAGCTATGCTAGCCAGCCCTACAGTCAAGACTTAACTTCCTGGAGAGCCGTTTCCAGTGGCCACCAGCTTGGAGGTCATAGCTACACTACCAATTATCACTGATTGTGGCACGACACGCATGTACTAACTGTTAATCATGGTGTAACGCTTTGTTCCACTAATCAGTGCAATCGGCTGACCACCTAGTGCAAATATTAAGTGCTATGAAAAACAATATCGGAAATTTAAATTCTATAATAATGATGTAAAAATCAAAACATTTGCTGATAAACATCCACTAAGTAAATTTTAAAACGAAAGTTTGGACTTTATTTTACACGAAAGAAGAAATACATTCAAACTGAACATATGTATATTAGATACTATTGAAATTAAAAATTTGCTTTTTGTATAAAAGTAAATTGTAATCTCTCAAGCATTTATGTTCCGAATAATTATATGAAATTATTTTTCAAAATCTTAATGGAATACTAAAACAATAATATTGATATTTTTTGTTTAGGGTAATTGAATTGCTTAACGAGAATACCTTTCCACACATTTTACGGCATAGACGATATGTAATTCACAGTAGTGGCAACTTCTTAACACCGTAGTGAAACGAACAAATATTGAAAAATATGCAAAAATATGAAGATTTCAAAATGAAATTACAATGTTTCTTGGATCATGCAAGAGAACTTGGGTACAGTTTTGATTTTTAAAAATCTTTATGATTGTTTGGGTGTATATAAAATTCTTCATATTATTCAGAGTTTTGCATAAAAAGCTTATGAAAGGAGGTAGAATATTAAGAAATTTTGAGAAAAAGGTGTGGTGAATAAATTCCAAGGTTGTTGGTGCGGGGTTTTTCTGAAACGGTGAGGTGTAAAATTTTGTCCAAGCTTGTTCTAGAAGTGGGGAAAAGGAAAAGATTAATGCATACGTGGGTTTGGTGAAATTTTTTTAGCCTTGGTGAATAAGGACAACTGATTTTGAAGTTTTTCCAAATATGACAATTGAAAAATATCCAAACAGCGTGAAAGAAGGTAAGAGATCACATAATTTAAATTAATGAATTTAAATAAATGAATTCTTTTTTACTATTGAAATCACAATTAAAATAAATTTAAACTAATTTGGTTTCCTTGCAGCAGCAATACGGGCGTACTGCTTCGCTACAACTGCGGTTTTCAGGCAATGTTCGTGGCTACTGCCATTCATCAGAAGCTGCTGACGCATGTCTTTACTCATGTACTTGGAGTTATTCCATCAACATTTGCTAAGAATCCTGAATTTGATCGAATCGTAACAGTAACAGCAACGAAATCATCATGCTCAAAGTGAAAGAAATGCTGGCATTAATGTGCGCGTATTCAACAAAATATTTGCTGCTACGACGAATAACAAACACTCATCATCATACTCGTCAAGTTCCACATACGGCAGTGCCATAACCACCACAGTTGGTGGCGGAACCATAGTAACGGGCACCTTCTGTCGCCCCGGTCATACTTGCTGCAAGCAAAAGTAAAATAACGCATCTCTGCCGACAAGCGCTGGTGCCACACCACCACATACAATAGCTACTGCAATCAATCACTACCGCCATTGCGCCGCCGCAATTAGCTGCTGCTTCTACTAATGTTCCTACTTCAAATAATGTAAATGATATGCAGTTACATGTGACAAAACATTGATAAAAGTGTAATTTGATTTTATTGTTTTGTAGCTTATGATTGAATATACTATATTACGAATTTCAATCCAACTTTTTGTTGTTTTTTAATGGAAATAAAAATAATGAAAAAAAAAAGTGACGCTCAGATCTGGTTTCGGATATATAGCCATCGGAAGTTGCGGATATACCTTTTGTAAAAATCTTTATAAGTTGGGAACTCCTGAATAGATATCAAAAATATGGATGTCATAAGATAGATAATTTAATGGCCCACAATAATGAGCTGTAAATCTTTGATATCTAACCCATAGTTTTGGAGATATGACAATTTTCCTGAAATTTTGACCAATTTTTTTTCAAAAACAGTAATTTTTTCCAAAAAATGTAACTATTAATAACTTGTATTTTTTTAGCATGCGAAAAAAGCTCAACTTGTTTCCTTTCAAATGGTGTATAGTTTGTTGCATATTTTTACTATTAATCCCCTTTTTGACCGAAAAATAAAAAAAATACAATAAATTCTTATGGATACTATGAATTTATGGACAAAAACAATGACTACCAACAACAACAATGACTATTACATCAACGACAATTATAATGTCGAATTTGACAGATTAGTAAGTTGCCATATGTGATGATTTAAGGAAAAATCAAAAACTAAATTGAGTATTACATATAAAAACAATGAGAGGTATTGCTTACTATTTTATTTCTTAAGTTTATTTAATAATATCCTATATTTTGTCTAAGAAGTAATTAAATTTTCATTTACAACCAAAAAAAATTCAAGTATATTCCAAATTTGGAATAGAACACCCTAAGTGGTAAAGCCAAATATAAAATAGTCACCACAACGGGGTGAGTTTCAAAATGTACATAAAAAATTAATTTTTGTTTTGCGTTGGTATTAGTATTCTGCCGGGACTTTCGCTTCTTTCGATATTCTTTGGTAGTCAGAGAAATGTTAGCTTTTACTCTCTCGAAAATCGCGATTTGACACTTTTCAATTTTTACCACAAAATCTGGTTCGAACAAACCTAATGATGGCATTTGAGTTTTGTGGAAATGTACTGAATGGAATTTGATATCTACTTTTTCGACATGATCATGAAAAAGTTACTTAAAATGACTAAAATTCAGCAACATTTTAAATTTTTTTACTAAGAACAAAACATAGTCAGCAGAGTTTACTCAATGCATATTTCCCGATCGAAATGTACTGAAAATAGGCCAAATGTATCGGTGATGATTTTTCACGAAGCAAATGTACTGAAAAAAGTACAGATGTACCGAAAATGCCATCACTGGACCATGTTAGATGAACACGGTGCATGGTCGACCAGTTTCGTTGAATTTTTGGCAAAAAACTCTTGCACAAACAAAGAGTTTTCCTTCCACAAATTTGATCGTTTTCGGCGGACATTCGCTTCAGGACGTCTAAATAGTATTGCTTATTTATCGTTTGAAGGTGACAAAATAAATTTTGATAAATAATTTTGTTTCGTTGGCCCGGCGACACAGGACCACAAAAAAAAAGGCTTGTAATTGAAAGTTGAGGTATCATACGGCATTTATTTTGGTGTGCTAAAAACGAATCCGGGGTCAGAATTTGCCCATCGCCTTCAGATTTTGACAAAGCCTCAAAATCGCACTTTAAAATACGTTAAAAAGAAAGTCTCTCAAAAAAGAATCAATTTTGAATTTTTAAAAGAAATGAGTTTTTAACGCTTTCGGGGTATTGTTAGATATTATTTTAGCACACCCAAATACGTAATATAAGTAAGGTTTTGGGTTTTGATTATTTTTTTTTCTGAGGGAATTTCTTTTCAACGCATTTTAAAATGTGATTTTGAGGTTATGTCAAAATCTAAGAGTGATGGGTAAATTCTGACCCCGGATTCGTTTTAAGCACACCAAAATACGTACCGTATGGTACCTCAACTTTCAACTACAAGGCTTTTTTTTTTTTTTTTTTTGGTCCTGTGTTATCAGCCATTTTTAAACTATTAATTGCAACAAAAATTAATCATTAAATTAAATTAATGAAAAATGCAACGCTACCTTCCGCACCATAAGGAAAAGTACCAGGAGACCGACCAAAGTTCGGTTTTTCGTTTTCAGGTTGAAAAAGTCGAAAAAATGTAATGCAATTGAATGAGATGTCGGAAATATTTAAAAAATATTGAATATGGTTGAAAAGCCGAAAATATGAAAAATGTTAAAAAACATTGAGAGAGGTTGAAGCAGGTGAAAAAGTTTGATAAACTCGATAGTATATTAAAATGTTGAAAACGTTGAAAGAGATTGAAAAGCTCGAAAAAAGTTGAAAGTCTCGGAAAAAGATGAATGAGGTTGAAAAGCCGAAAAAACTTGAATGTGGTTGAAAAAGTCCGAAAAATATGGAACGTGTTGAAAAAAGTTGAAAAGGTTGAAAAATATTGAAAAAGTTGGAAGAGTTTGAATAGTTCGGAAAAATTTGAATAAGGTTGAAAAATTCGAAAATATATGGAAAATGTTGAAAAAAGTTGAAAGAGGTTGAAAAATGTTGAAACAGTTGAAAGAGGTTGAATAACTCGAAAAAAGTTGAATAAGGTTGAAAAGTTCGAAAAGAAATATGGAAAATGTTGAGAAAAGTTGAAAGAAGTTGAAAAATGTTGAAACAGTTGAAAGACGTTGAAAAACTCGAAAAAATATGGAAAATGTTGTGAAAAGTTGAAAGAGGTTGAAAAAGTCAGACAAATTTGGGAAATGTTGAGAAAAGTTGAAAGAGGTTGAAACAGTTGAAAGAAGTTGAAAAACTCGAAAAAAGTTGAATGAGGTTGAAAAAGTCAATCAAATATTGAAAGCGTTGAAAATATTTAAAAAATGTAGAAAATCGTTGAGAAAAGTTGAAAGAGGTTGAAAAATAATGAAGCCGTTGAAAGACGTTGAAAAACTCGTTGAATGAGGCTGAATATATTGAGACCAAATTTCATTAGGATCAAACCTTCAGTTTGCTAAATATGGCATCAACGTCATAATTTTGTATGGGAGGTGCAACGCCCACTAATGAAATCCCATCAAAATTCATATAATTTCAAAGCTTATAGTAAGCGACACCTCTACACCAAATTTAAAGAATATTACTCCGATAGCACACTAAATATAACATTTAAAGTGTTTTGCTTATATGGGAGGTGCCACACCCACTGATGCAATCTCGTCGATTTTCATTTAGTTTCAAAGCTTATGGTAACCGACACCTCCACACCAAATTTAAGAAATTTGACTCCAAGAGCACACTAAATGTAGCCTTAAACATTTTTTGCTTGTATGGGATGTGCCACGCCCACAAATGCAATCCCGTCGAAATCCATTTAGTTTCAAAGCTTATGGTAACCAACATCTCTACACCAAATTTAAAAAAAACTACGCCCATAGCACACTAAATATAACACTCAACATTTTTTGCATGTAGGGAAGGTGCCACGCCCACTGATGCAATCCCATCGAAATCCATTTAGTTTCAAAGCTTATAGTAACCGACATCTATGTACCAAATTTAAAAAATATTACTCTCATAGAACAATAAATGTAGCTTTTAACTGTTTTCGCTTGTATGGAAGGTGCCACGCCCACAGGTGCAGTTTCGACCACTTTTGGTTAGCCAGTATATTTGACATGTCAAATTTCATAGCGATTACGTTTTTAGTTCTCTTATTATAACGTTTATAAATATTGTGGGCTGAGCCACGCCTTTCAACGAGTTTTGCCAGTATAGTGGCATAGCTTGTTATAATGACCTCATTCAGCGGTAATGACTCTAAAATTTTTATGAAAATCCTCGGTGCCGTTTTCGGGTAATAACGAGTCAAAGTTTTCAATTATTGAAATATGCCACGCCCACTGTTCCGATTCCGCACACTTTTGATAGCATTTAAGATATTTATGATATGCATCCGTCTACCAAATTTCGTTGCAATACCTTGAACAGTTTGCGAGTTATCACGAAATAAAAATTAAAATTTAGGGCTGTGCCATGCCCCTGTTAGAAACTTGAAAAACTTTAAACCTAGTCCAATCTTAATTTTGTTCACATATGAACGAAATCCCGAAGTTTTATCAAAATCGCTGCAGCCGTTTTCGAAATAAAGTTCAGCCATACATAAATAAATAAATATACAATTTTAGCTCGTTTAATAATAGTAGATAACCTAAATTAAAATAGTACATTTTGCAGCAAGAAGATATTGATCAACTTCGAAGAATATCCCTGTCCTTTAAGCAGATTTTCTCCCATTTTTTCCTTTAATTTTGTGCAAGAAATTTTTTATTCTTTTCCGTTCAGACACAATTTCCGACGATTTTCCTACAACTTTTTGGCTATTTTGTTTACACCTTTTATGTTTCAAGAAATTGTTGTATGTACTTTTATTTCTTAAGTTTATTAATAAAAAATACATATCATCGTAGAACTTTACATCAAAATTTAATTGATAAAATTAAAAAAAAAAATCAGATGCTTCTTATATACATAACAAAAGTATGTTCAGCTCATTTTTTTATTTATCTTCTTACCAACGACCACCTCGACTTTTATTAAAACCACCTCCACCTTCAGAACCGCCTCGTCCCTTATTAAAACCACCACCGCCACCGCCACCTCTATTAAAACCACGTCCACCACCACCTCGACCAAATCCACCACCCCCTCCACCACGACCAAATCCACCACCCCCTCCACCTCGACCAAATCCACCACCTCCTCCTCGTCCACCTCTGCCAAAACCACCACCACCACGTCCACCGGATGCACCTTTCTTTTTAACTCCTCTCGGCAACGGAGGTTTTGGTAAAAATCTTGCGATAGGCAGCAACTTTTGTGGATCAATGAATAGCTTTTGATGGGGTTTAAAGCTGGTTGATTTCATGTTATCGGAGAGTTTCACAGAAACTGAGTAGTCTTTCACAGTGCCAAATATTTCATCTATTTTGCCTATTTGCTCTTTGTTTTCGAGGTAAATGGGTGCATTGAAATATGGCACATCGTCAATTTCAACCTTGCAAACAAGATCGTCCTCACATGGGTAACTGAAGAATCCCAATGGTATCACACGATCTGGCGGTCCCTGATCGAAATTGCCACGGCCACCAAATCCTCCACCACCACCGAATCCGCCAACGCGACCACCACCTCCACGACCACCGCCTCCACGAAAACCGCCTCCACCACCACCTCCACGAAATCCTCCGCCACCATTTCCACGACCACCACGAAAGCCGCCTGTAAGAACAATTTCATTTACTTCAGGAAATTCAATTACTTACGAATTTTGCTTACCACCTCGGCCTCCACCACCACCACCAAACGACATAATTTTACAGTAACACTATTATTCAAAATTATTTAAGTAGATAAGTCGTTTATTTTATTGTTGATTACTTTGTTTTTTTTAAGAAACTAACTTTAAATGATCGCAACACGCGGTTCTCCTTTTAGAGAGCATGTGTTTTTTTAATTGCAATCCTAAAATTCAAACGATAACTAATAGTCTTCACTCTTAAATTCCATACAATCGACTACAACGCTATTCACACAAAAAGAATTTAAGCGCCGGCATATGACTTCAGAATAGTATAATATGTATGATTGCTAATTGCGTCGGAGTCTTAGGCTAAGTTCACACTAACGTTTTTTAAAGCGCATTAGTTATCGCGTTCTTTCATCGCAGGTTTTGGTACATTTCACAAGGGCAGTCAAATTGCGAAAATTATACGTACAGTAATCGCCATTTCTCCTAAATTGTTCGTTAAATTTCTAAATTTTTCCCACGATTATTGTAAACCATTAAATTATCTCTTTCATGACACCCATATAGCTGATATCTTTTCAGGAGCTTACAAAACATTAAAATACAACTGAAACAAACGCACGTTTTAACATAACACCAAACTTGGCAAAGCCAAAGCGCGTTTTTTTAACGCGCGTTGATGGTGTGGCTTACTGCATATAATTAAAGGGCCAACTAAACCATGCACGCTTTGACTGCAGTCAACTTCTGCAAGTGTGCGAATACACACAAATCGTATATCAAAGCTACAACGTACTTAACAAAAAGTTTCGTTCAGTTTCCACAAATGTCATTTGCTTAAGGAAAGAACGAAACTGAACGCACTTTCTGTACGGAATCAGCTGTTTATGCATTGCATACATAAGAAAAAATTTTTGCAATGGAACTGAAGTGGAAAATACTTTTGTTTTAAAATTAATAGAAAATGTGAAAAAGAAGATAATTAAACAGTAAAATAGACGCATTTTATTGAAATCGAAATGTAAAGGAAAGGGCTTGGAGTGAAGTTGCAGAAATATGCATTTTTATGTATACATACAACAATTTGATTGACAATTCAGTGATGCCACGCGCTGCATTTACCAATACTTTTCCCCACATTCTACACGCATAGTACAAAATGAGCAATTTTGTTTTCTTATTTTTTTCTTAAAATTAGTAAAAACAATATCTGGATTACATATTTATTGCTTTAAGTATCTAAATAAATGTCATTGAATAACATTTTGTGAATAAATTCAATTTATTTAGGAAATATAAGAAATAAAATTTATGCAATTGTGGGAATATATTTCACACACTTGCCAACTATGGCTACATCGCTTCTTAAGTTCAACGAAGTACAACATAGCCACTAAAAAGTCTTCTCTGAGTTTCTTAAGCATCTGACAGGCTTTTCGTTCAAATTTGACAGTAGGTTACGCTAGGCGTTGCATGGTTTAGTTGGGCCTTAAGTGTTAGGTCTACAACTCTCTGCGACAAAACAGTTTCAAGAGAGTTTTGTTTTTGTTTTGAGGTTCATGTTGAGTGCGCTAACTAAGACAATTTGTTTCGCGACAAATTGCGTTTTTATGATCGAAGACAAAGAAAAAAACCAAAAACAGAGAAAAATATACCAAATTTTCAATACTTTCAATAATTTTTAATATTTTCGTCGTTAATTTTCTTACCTCCCATTTTTACTCCTGCAAGAGATTTTGCGAGCGTCGGTCACCGATTACCTCGATTATGCAAAGTTTTGAAACAAAAGTTTCAAATGAGCGCACTCTCACAGAATCTGTACATTCCAAAACAGTTTTGTTTCGTAAAAGTTCCACTGCTTCAGCACAAAACGTTTTGTGTTTGTCTCAAAACACAGTGAGGGCACTCCTATATGTACTAATGTGACGAAAACTGTTTCGAAACTGTTTTGTCGCAATGAGTTACAGGCCTTATAGCTTTGCTGCAGCAGCAGCAAAGCAGCAGTGCAGCAAAATCTGTCAACATGAAAATTATAGAGAACTATGGAGGTGAAAAAGAGACAAATAGATAATCGTACAGTTTGCCGTGCTGCCGATATCGAAATTGTTCTATTTTTTATCCGGCAGCAAAGCAGCAAAATATCAGTGTTGTAGTCAAGCTGCCGTGAATAAATATTTTGTTTTTGTTAATTTTCTTAAATTTATCCTGCACTAATAATGAAGTTTATATCAAACATTTTTTTTTTGAATATAGAGTAAATTTTTATTTTGACTAGTTTGTTTGTTTACAATTTTTGGAGTTGTGACAGATTTTGCTGCTGCTGCCTCAATTGTGTTCCATAGAGCGTTTTTCTGCTGCTGCTCCAATTGTGTTCTCGCTATTATGCGTTAACTAACTCTCGTTTGAACTGAAGGACCAACTAAACCATGCACGCTTTGACTGCAGTCAACTTCTGCAAGTGTGCGAATACACACAAATCGTATATCAAAGCTACAACGTACTTAACAAAAAGTTTCGTTCAATTTCCACAAATGTCATTTGCTTAAGGAAAGAGCGAAACTGAACGCACTTTCTGTACGGAATCAGCTGTTTATGCATTGTATATGTACATAAGAAAAAATTTTTGCAATGGAACTTGAAGTGGAAAATACTTTTTTTTGAAATTAATAGAAAATGTGAAAAAGAAGATAATTAAACAGTAAAATAGACGCATTTTATTGAAATCAAAATGTAAAGGAAAGGGCTTGGAGTGAAGTTGCAGAAATATGCATTTTAATGTACACACACAATACATACAACAATTTGATTGACAATTCAGTGATGCCACGCGCTGCATTTGCCAATACTTTTCCCCACAATCTACACGCATAGTACAAAATGAGCATTTTTGTTTTCTTATTTTTTTCTTAAAATTAGTAAAAACAATATCTGGATTACATAAATATTGCTTTAAGTATCTAAATTAATGTCATTGAATAACATTTTGTGAATGAATTCAATTTATTTAGGAAATATAAGAAATAAAATTTATGCAATTGTGGGAATATTTCACACGCTTGCAACTATGGCTACATCGCTTCTTAAGTTCAACGAAGTACAACATAGCCACTAAAAAGTCTTCTCTGAGTTTCTTAAGCATTTGACAGGCTTTTCGTTCAAATTTGGCAGTAGGTTACGCTAGGCGATGCATGGTTTAGTTGGGCCTTAAGCCATGCACGCTTTGACTGCAGTCAACTTATGCAAGTGTGCGAATACACACAAATCGTATATCAAAACTACAAAGTACTTAACAAAAAGTTTCGTTCAATTTCCACAAATGTCATTTCCTTAAGGAAAGAGCGAAACTGAACGCACTTTCTGTACGGAATCAGCTGTTGCATTGTATACATAAGAAAAAAATTTTGCAATGGAACTTGAAGTGGAAATTAATAGAAAATGTGAAAAAGAAGATAATTAAACAGTAAAATAGACGCATTTTATTGAAATCGAAATGTAAAGGAAAGGGCTTGGAGTGAAGTTGCAGAAATATGCATTATAATGTACACACACACACAATACATACAACAATTTGATTGACAATTCAGTGATGCCACACGCTGCATTTGCCAATTCTTTTCCCCACAATCTACACGCATAGTACAAAATGAGGAATTTTGTTTTCTTATTTTTTCTTAAAATAGTAAAAACAATATCTGGATTACATATTTATTGCTTTATGTATCTAAATTAATGTCATTGAATAAGATTTTGTTAATGAATTCAATTTATTTAGGATATATAAGAAATGAAATTTATGCAATTGTGGGAATATTTCACACGCTTGCCAACTATGGCTACATCGCTTCTTAAGTTTAACGAAGTACAACATAGCCACTAAAAAGTCTTCTCTGAGTTTCTTAAGCATTTGACAGGCTTTTCGTTCAAATTTGACAGTAAGTTACGCTAGGCGATGCATGGTTTAGTTGGGCCTTGAGCCTTAAGGGCCAACTAAGCCATGCACGCTTTGACTGCAGTCAACTTCTGCAAGTGTGCGAATACACACAAATCGTATATCACAGCTACAACGTACTTAACAAAAAGTTTCGTTCAATTTCCACAAATGTCATTTGCTAAGGAAAGAGCGAAACTGAACGCACTTTCTGTACGGAATCAGCTGTCTATGCAGTGTATACATTAGAAAAAAATTGTGCAATGGAATCTGAAGTAGAAAATACTTTTATTTTAAAATTGATAGAAAATGTGGAGAAAAGAAGATGCTTGTACAATAAAGTAGACGCATTTTATTACAATAAAAATGTGAAGGAAAGGGCATGGAGTGGAAATATGCAATAAAAGTGGTATGTAATATATTACAAGGTTTTGTTTGCTTGTTCATTTTTATATTTGTGTAAATTAATAGCCGCGGACTACAAACATAGGTGGAAGCTACTTCGGGAGCGGTTCTGCAAGGAGCTGAAAAGAATTGAAGCTCCATCAGGTAGTGGAATGAGCTTCCTGGAGGAATGGAGGTTCCTGCAGCCGATGATGTTTCTGAAGGACTCTCTCG
Organism: Tricholauxania praeusta; assembly: GCA_949775025.1. NCBI lineage: Eukaryota > Metazoa > Arthropoda > Insecta > Diptera > Lauxaniidae > Tricholauxania > Tricholauxania praeusta. The sequence goes on from OX459032.1 coordinate 16,683,429, forward strand.
CACCTTGCCGGTATGTAGTATGCATTTTTGATAGTTTTCTTTATTTTCAAAATACACATTTTTATGTTGCAGTACTCGTGATAATTGGATGATTGATGAAGAAATTGATGCTGTTTCGTGCCAAACTATATTGCGTGAGGACAGTACGAGTACGCCAACATTACTGACTTCGCCAACGTCACTGAGTCCGCCCCCTCCGAAGAAGAGAAAAACTACGCTCGATAGTCTCTGCCAAAAATTTGGAGAGACTATTGCAAATATAGAAAAATCTATTCTTTCACCGCCGGAGCAGACCTCAACAGACGAGGCCTTCATGAAGATAGTAGTGTGTCTGATGAAGAACCTGCCAGTGGTGGTAAAAGACAGGTTCCAAGCTGACATGTTCCAGCAGCTTTATCGCTTACGCATGGAACATAGGGACGGAGTGTGAAACTATCCACATGAGGTCAATTTTTATATTTTTTACTTTTTTTTTGTTTTTACTTTTTTATATTTTTTACTTTTTTTTTGTTTTTACTTTTTTATAACGTCAATGAAGACTGTTTTTTACCTAGTCAATGAAGACAATTTTTAATTAATGAAGAACATTTTTGAGCCAGGTTCTAAATCTGACTATGTTATGTGGGGGTGAGAAGAATAGTAAAAGAGTGGTAATGTTTTTAGGAAATTACATGGTTGATAATGTATGTAGTAGCACTCACACTCTTCATTTTTACTAACATTCATATCGCACTCAATGATGCTGACAGCATTAGCTGGTCGTGTCTCCAGTACGCAAAGTTCATAGACTTTCTTATTATATTTGATAGCAATAACATCACCATTAGCCAAACAAGCAAAATTACGTAGAGCATTTTCTAAAACGGCCTTAGGATTTGTAATATCTAGAAAATCAGTGCTGTGTGGTTGAAACTTAGAGAAGGTAGCCACAGGCAATGAAACACTTTCGATTGTAAGAATATCCCCCTCCTCCAGCAGCAAATTATCCATCATCCAATAAGGAAGGTAACTTTTGCCCTCATCGGCGACAAACTCTAAAACACCAGCGTGTGATGTACGCGCTTTCTTGTTGTTAATTAACTTAAAAAGCATTGGATATTCAGCGTTAAGTCGGGTGAGCGAGTCAAGAGCTGAGGGTGGCATGATAACTAAAAACGATATTCTATTGTTGAGAAATGCTTTAAATAAAGAAATGAGAAATTTTGTATCAAATAATAGAAAGTATAGGAAAATTGATCAGTTTGCTCAAGTCGAAGACAAGGAGTTATTTATGAGACATTACTAACCTATGTATCCAAATTCATAAAGTATCTAATTGATTATACAACTAGTTATTAATGACAAGTGCGAAAGAGATCATCATAGTAACTCACTGTAATAACACCACATGTGACAGAAAGGGATACAAACTCACACGTATAGAAAAGTATGAGAGATTTGTCCTAACGCTCTATACAAAATAATTGAATGTTTTTAGATTTATAATCAATACTTTCAGCAAATAACGAATTATATAACGTTCTTTGCAGGGTATTAATGAAAGTTGACAGTATTTGTTAAAATTCATTTATTATAGTATGTATTTATTGCATAAAGCTATTTGAAGGACAGATTCTTTTTCTGTGTTGGTACCAGCTTTGGTTAAATTGACGGCTTCTGCTTTCGACTTTATTAGAAACCTATAGTAAAAAATAAATCATTTTCCTATCAAGTTATACCTTGGTAAATTTGTGGCATACTTTTCCATAACAGCAAAAGAAAAAATTACATTAATTATGTATATTTAAAGACGCGCACAAAAAAAATTAATTCAAGCGAAATTAGTCGCGTCTAAAGATATGAATCTTTTATGAATCATATATACTACGTTTATACGACAGCTTAGTTCGTTTTGACTGAGTTCGCCCTGATTGAGAACATATGCATAAACCAAAAGCGTTTTGAACGCACGAAGTGTTTTGACTCGATCACGATTTCAGATCGGTACTTAATTGTCCGAACCGTTTTGAAAGTGTGCATAAACACCACACAATTTCAGAGCGAGTTGAAAATTAATGTCAAATAGTTTAGAAATTGAATTCATTATTTTAATTCTTTTTCTTTGAACTGATTTCATTAAAAAAACAGAAAAGTATTTGAATTGTTTTTTTCCGCATCCATTTTGATTTTCTTTAATAATTTTATTTGACATTTTTAATTTTTACGTTTACAAACGTTTTGAGTCAGCACACAATAAAGTCGCAAGCATAAACGGTATCCAAAAAAGCGAATTGAGTCATGGGGAACTTAGTCAAAACGAACTAAGCTGTCGTATAAACGTAGTAATAAATTATGATCGTTCATAGTTAAATTGTAAGGGTTGATGCGATGCTAAAATTTTTCTCCTTTCTCATAAATTTTTGAGCGACTAATGTCAAAATTAGTAAACCAAAATAATGAGCGATGATTTTGACACTTCAAGAATTAAATATTTCAGTTTCAGGCACTTGCATGCCATTATAATTGAAACATGAGAGATCAAAGAATGGTGGGGTAGTGCAAATTGCGGATTGGTTGGAACAAATTTTGGGTAGTACAAATTAAGGGTTGGGTACTAGAGTAGTACGCGTGGCTAAAGGGTAGTACGAAAGCACTATTGTAGTACAAACGACAGCACTGCTCCGATGTCATACACTGGTGCTCAAATTCGGTGTGTGTTAATAGCGTATATAACAGCGAACTTGGGAGACGTTGCTAAAAGCAGACGCTGCGTGTAAGCAACATATATGTAGCTGATATATTCTATTACCTTGTTTACACCGACTCACAAGTTCGATCTTATCCAGGCATTTACACACAGATACGTCGACGTTCTAATGTCATTCTTTGATGACAAAACGAACAACAACAAAATAGTTTGCTACGACGTGGTCTAAGATTAAGAAGAAAAATTATTAATAATAGATGTTTTCTCCTATTATACCCTACACCGAGGGTATATTCACTTTGTCTCTCCGTTTGTAACACCTCGAAGGGGGCGTGGCAGGTATGGAAAAGTATATATATTCTTGATCAGCGTCACCACCTGAGTCGATTTAGCGATGTTCGTCTGTCTGTCTGTCTGTCTGTCCGTTGAAATCAGGTTTACGGGAAAACTAAGAAAGGTAATTGAATGAAACTTCACACACAGGTCACATCTTCTTGCAGGCATCTTGCTATTGAAAATGGGCGAAATCGGTTGACGGACACGCCTACCGCCCATACTCTATGTAAATTTACCCAGGCCAATTTTGAACAAAGTTGAAGCGATTTCGATGAAACTTGGTGATTTGGTGCACATGTGAACCAAACTAGGACTAGGCTGGGTTTCAAGTTTCCAAAAGGTCGTGCAGGGGCGTCGCACAGTCCTAAATTTTATCATTCAAACTACCATATCTTGTAAGCCGTTCAAGATATTGCGAAAAAATTTGGTAAACGGATACATATCAAATATATCTTGAATCAAGATAAAAGTGGGCGGAATCGAGAGAATAGGCGTGGCACTTTTCAACTGTTAAAAATTTTATTCCGTATATCTCAGAATTGGCACAAACGATTTCCATAAAAATTTTGGGAATGATGCCGCTGAAAGCAGTCATCAATACAATCTCAGCTACTTTACTGAAAAAACTCGCTCAAGGGCGTGGCACTGCCCACAATATTTATAAACGTTATATAAAGAGAACTAACAACGTAATCGTTATGAAATTTAATGAGGTAGATATACTTCCTATAAGGTCTCTTATAACAAAAATTTGGTTCAATAGTACCTGTGGGCGTGGCAACTCCCAAATAAGCAAAAAACGTTTGTTGTTATAGATAGTGTGCTATGAGAGTAATCTTCATAAAATTTGGTCTATAGATGTCAGTTACTATAAGCTTTAAAAATAAATGAATTTTGACAGGATTGCATCAGTGGGTAAGGCACCTCCTATATAAACATAAATTTTTAAGCGCTGTTTTAAGTGAACTATTGCAGCAATTGCTATGAAATTTAATGTAAGTGGTTTAGTTGCTATAGAGTATATCTGAATTAAAATTGGCTGAAATAGCACCAGTGGGCGTTGCACCTCCCATACAAGTAAAATACGGTAAGTGGCATATTTATCGAAATATGTGAGCAATCATACTAAAATTTGGTGCAAGAGGTTTGCTTATGGAAAGCTATTCCTGGATCAAAACCGGGCTGGATTGTACCAGTGGGTGTGTCACCGCCCCAAAATTTTAAATTTACTTGCGGCACATATCGCAAACTATACAAGCTATTGTGCTGAAATTTAATATGAGGATGTCGATCACGAATATAGTTTATTGAACCAAAAGTGGGTGGAATTGGACAAGTGGGCGTGGCATATTTCTAATTTTTCATTTCTATTCCATTTTTTTCAACATTTTCTTTATTCTTTCGACTTTTTCAACCCTGTAACTTTTTCGACTTTCTTCATTAGTTTCTTTATTTTTTCGACTTTTTCATCCATTTTGAATTGTTTCGAGTTGTTTCATCTTTTTTAGAGTTTTTCAACCTCTCTCAACTTTTTTCAACATTTTGCATATATATTTGACTTTTCAACCTTTTTCAACCTCTGTCAACCTTTCTAACATTTCACATTTTTTTCGACTTATTCAACCTCTTCAACGCCGCTGTTGGGTATGTGAGTTTCGGCCTGGCCGAAGATAACACCTTAACTTGTTTTTCTCTTGTTTTCGTATTTTAAAATTTATTTTCGTTCAATTTTAAGATTTATTTTAGCTTAGTGTTGTTTTAAACATTTATTTTACTTACACATTAATTCAAGCATTTTTGACATTCGAACGTCGACGCTCAAATCTCCATTTAGGCTAAGTTCACACGAGCGTTTTGTCAACGCGCGTTGGCTATTGCGTTTTTTCAACGCAGGTTTTGGTACTTTTCACACGGCAGTCAACGCGCGTTATTTATTCGTACAATAATCGTCATTTCTTCAAAATTATTGTTAAAATTTCAAAATTTTGCGTATTATTATTGTAGACCATTAAATTATTTTTCTTATGACACCCATACTACTGATATCTATTCAGGACCTTACAAACAAAAAATACAGCTGAGATCCAACGCGCGTTTTAGCATAACACCGACGTTGACAAAACCAACGCGCGTTCAACGCACGTTTCATCAACGCAACGTTGATGGTGTGGCTTGCTGCATAAAGTAGTGTGTTATGCTGAAACGCGCGTTAGCTAACGCGCGTTGACAAAACGCTCGTGTGAACCGAGCCTTACACAGCAGCGAATTTGTGCATCGACTCACCACGCCGACGTAGAAATACCGAACTTCCACGACGTATGTCGCACTTACACAACAAAAAACTACTCCGAATTCATACGTCGACGCTCAAAATCGGTGTGTGTAAATAGCATATACTACAAAGTTCCATACAAAACATAATAATGGTATTCATCTAAAGCCCAATTTCCATGTGATCTTATCTTATCTTATCTAATCAAATATCAGGGAGGACATCACAAGCTATAAAGATAGCAGATGTATGCTATTCACTCTCGCTTTCTCCAAGCGCATTAGGTTCTGTTCGCATGGTTTTTTTCTTACAAAAATTTAATTTGATATCCCTGATATTTGATAAGATAAGATAAGATAAGATAAGATAAGATAAGATAAGATAAGATAAGATAAGATAAGATAAGATAAGATAAGATAAGATAAGATAAGATAAGATAAGATAAGATAAGATAAGATAAGATAAGATAAGATAAGATAAGATAAGATAAGATAAGATAAGATAAGATAAGATAAGATAAGATAAGATAAGATAAGATAAGATAAGATAAGATAAGATAAGATAAGATAAGATAAGATAAGATAAGATAAGATAAGATAAGATAAGATAAGATAAGATAAGATAAGATAAGATAAGATCACATGGAAATTGAGCTTACACGCGCAGATATCCCATTTGTGCAAGTGGGCAATTTTGCGCGATGTGTTTCATGAACGCTGCTTCGAATATTTTGTGCAATTTGTGACATTTGATGAGCATGTAAGATTGTAATTGGCCCCTATTATGAGTGTCAATAAAAACGACTTGACTTGAAATAAGCGAGTCAGTAAAATTTCCATTACCGTATCATATAATCATAGATTACACTGTTAAACAAAAACTCCTCCATATCTTAAAAACCATGCAACAGATTTCAAACTATTCTATACCAATAATATAGCCTATTAAATTACCTTTCATATGACATAAATTTTGTGAAAATCGCTCGAGGAGTATAGTGCTTTTTAAAAAACTTATATCATCAACTTCAAATAGGTATTTCTCTGACACTGGATCCGAGCGACACTCTTTGGTTGCATTTTTATGGTTACCCTTACAACGTTGCTTCCCATAAAAGAAAAAATCGGGCATTTGTCGCTATCCTTGATTTGTGCCCCAAGTCGAGTACTTTCGATTGATAGACAAAAAATAATCAATTTTAATCACTTATAATAGGAGTCGGTCATTCACAATGGATTGAAATAAACTGGTGTCGACTATTGACAAATATTGACACTCATAATACAGGCATTGACTGAAATCGACAAGTGTCGAGTCAAGTCGTTTTTATTGACACTCATAATAGGGGCCATTGTCTTGTTCTGCTATTTTCTGTTATAAAATAAATTAAATATTAATAAATGTTTGCTTTTAAAATAATCTAGCTTTTTACCTCTGCCATTTTGTTTCTTGTATAAATAACAATAATGACAACTTGATGTCAAAAAAAATTATGACACATTTGCAGAACTTAGCAGCGCAAGTCTGCGCGACCAAATTGTCGCGCAAACTTTTCTAGTTTGTTTAAAAAACTTTCCATACGATTTTTGACAGTTCGTTTGCGACGGCGCAGAACTGCACAACTTGCACAGCTTGCGAGGGTTTTGCGCGCTTAGATGAATACCATTAATACATTAAAATACGACCTTTAATATCTGTGCAGTACAGGGTCAATAATCTCGAACGCAACAGCGTGTGAAAAATTTTTAAATTCCAATGTTGCATTAAACTCAACCTTTCGGTTAATATATCCTATTTCATTAAGAAATCCAAGAAATTTATTTAAAGTTAGTCGACGACAATAGCAACGAAAATTTCGGCACAGGTTTACTTTAGGTCCCATGCTCCAATCCTTTTTTTTGTCTTACCCCCTAAAATGAAAATAAAAATAGCAAAAAACAAAGGTATCGCTAGGATCTGGTTTCGGATATATAGCCATCGCCCTAGTAGCATCAGGGGAAGTTATGAAGCTTACAAAACAGTGATATCTTTTAAGCAGCTGTGTATCACTTCGCCTTTGCAGTTAAATTTGCTTTTATAATATATTGCTAGAACAAGATATAAAATCATGATAAAGAGACCGCATGTCTTATGAAGCCATATAAATATAAATGCCTAAACAGAATTGGAACATGCAATATCGCACAGATTTTTTTTATATGTTTGTAGTGAGTACAAAATTGGCACTAGAATAGAAACACTTCTATTTTTTGGTGCGATTTGACACAGAAGATAAATCGAACGTCCCAGTTCTGTTTAGCCATTAATTCACTTGAAAAACATGACGTTTGATGTTTTTAGAGATACACAAGATAGGGCACATAATTGTCCATTTTTTTTTGTCGCTTTACCAAAACAAATAAGAGAAAAATATGATTCGCCTTTGACATATAATATAATCTCTAAACACAGGAGTGGTATCCGCTAAGGTGATAGTTGACTGTCGTTTTTTTGATTGTCGTTTTTGATAATCAACTTTACTTTCCTCTCTGTAAGATGATCAAAAAAATTGTTTGTTTATTGGCAGCACTTACAGTTTTCAAATGTCATTTAATTATAAGCTCTGTTTCTTTTGAATAATAATTTCAATATTTTGTGTTAATGTGAAATTTATTGAATTGCTAAATTTAAAACGATTTGTTTCTTCTCTTGTAGGAGTTATGCAAATAAGGAACAGGTCAAAACGCTCTGCTCATTTATGGAGCAGCACACGGAGCTGGCCAGATCGTATAATACTGATCGTATAATACGTGATATAAAATCTGTTTCCAATACATTTCTTTCAAGACTTTGGCGCCAAACAAAGCTATCATGAGCATTTCCACCATACCTCGCATTTATTTCCAAAATTTCTGTGCTCTCATTGCAAATCTAGAATAATTTTAAATCATTTTGCTAATGATATTTTATAATAAACCTACAACCATGGCATTTATACTATGTTGTCCTTTTCGATTAAAGAACATATTCTCATTTTCCGTAGGCCTAAGAATCATAATATGACTACCATCAATTCACCCTACAACTGCAATAGAATCTTAGGATTATTAACTCCTAATTTTACTAAAATCATTTTCGTTATTTCTGCCATAAAATATTTCCAATGAAGTAAACATGGTTTTTATAAACTTCAAATAAATTTATATTATTATTATAGAATAAAAAAACTACATAGAATAAAAAAACGACACCTAAATAGCTATCACATAAAACAATCGCAAAAAAGCGATAATCAAATTGACAATCACCTTACAGAGAGCAAAAATGGGATAGTTGATAATCAATTGTCGACTATCACCTTAGCGGATTCCACTCCAGAATTGGGATTTATTTTCAGTGTCAAATCGCACCAAAAAATAGAACTTTTTCAATTTCTCTGCGATAAATTTTCTAGTCTCCAATTTGTACTCACTAAAAACGTAAAGCGGCCCTCACACGATCAATATTACTGACAGTATAAGTACTGACAGTATTTACATTACTGTCAGTGTACCACTCACACGGTCAGTATTGTTTATTGTCAGTAATCAGTTTTTTTGACATTCAACTGGTGAAGGTGCGAACATCAATGAACAGCAGTGTTAACTGTCAAAGAATATCAATTTATTTGTTCTTATAATGGACGAAAATTCTAAAGCGTGCGTAGTAATTATTGTAGCGTTTTCTATTCCAAACAAACGCATTAATAATAGGAAGCGTTGGGTAAAAGAATGGATTGCTAAACGTAAAAAGTATTGTCATTTAAATCTTTTAAAATAAATCCAGCTTTCCGACCCAAAAGACTACCACAATTATTTTCGAATGAACATTAACATCTATAATAAACTATTAAGCATGGTAGAGCCATTAATTACTAAAATGGATACTAATATGAGGGAGTTCAGAAAAAGCTTATAATATTTTTGCTGGTAATAATTTTGATCACAACGAAAAAAACTTTTACATACAACTCTTCAAAAAATGCACACATTTGGCATGTAGATAATAACTGGAGGTTTACAGAAAACTACAAATATCAGCACAAAGCAGTTTATTTTAAACTGATTCCTTTAGTGGATTTAACTGCAGCAATGCATGTTTCTACAAATGTGGAATCAAAAGATTGGATATACGGATGCTTGGAAATGATGCCAGTGAAAGATTCATTTTACTGCGCCAAAGCTGTTAAACTATCGAATTATGAATATAGAATACCAAATACTAATACTCAAAAGCAATTTGCTGCTCATTTAGATTTCGCTACGATTCCAAACAACAATTGGACACACATTCTTATGCGTATACCAACAGCGACCAGCTACCAAAAGCTTACAACATTATCGTAATCCACTTTCATTAATAGATCCTTCTTTTATACCAGCATTAATAGTTATCGCTTGTTTATTCGTAACATGGCAACTAAGCGCATCAACGAAAATGCGCTCAAACAAAACTGTTAGTGGAATACTCATTTTTTGTACATTTATTTGCATCATTTACTGCCAAGACTCTGTGTATCATTTAAGTTTTATTATTTCCTTTGTTTTTGTGCTAATGTTAACACAACATATCCTTTCGATAATAGTTAAATAAAAATGTAAACATTACTCAATACAATAATACTGTTTAGTAATTTATTCTTTGAAGAGATTTATCATAGACTCAAATTCCAATAGGATTCCACAGACTCGAGTACCTATAAAAGATTCACAAGACTAAATATGCACATATTTTGTTTTGTTTCTTGTATCTTGTTTTGTTTATTAATGTAAGATAGCAATGTTAATAGTGAAAAAAATATCTTCAGTTTCATTCGTAGTGTACTTTCGTAAACCTTTTGATACTGGAAATAGATATGTAGGTTATTCTATTACAACAGCTTCAATTTTGAAAATATAATTATTTTTAAAAATTAATTTTATGAAATTTACATTTCTTCCTCTGAATTACTTAATCCTTATATTGTTTCTGCAAATATTTGTATGTGCGAGTGCAGTAGGCACCCTAACTTTTTTGATTAAAATTAACAGAATAAGAACCGGTCGAGGGATCTTGTTGCATTTGGAAATTCGCCGTAGATAAAACAAATGGCTTTAGTATCATATTGCCTAAGTCTTTAAGTTTGGACATCATTTCTTCTTTCAATTTTTCATTGCGTTCCTCGATGAGTGGTGGCAATCTAATCATAGCTTCTCTGGCTTCGGATTGCCAGGATCCAGTTCATATACGCGTTGATAATCCTTTAAAGTTTCATCCAATTTATCCGCATCATGATAAAGTTTAGCACGCCTAAAAAAAAAGAGAAAAAGTGGTTAAAAAGATGAACAAAATCGGAGTTTTATTTCAATTCAAAGTTCTATCACGCTAAACAAATCCTCCTTAATATGCATTAAGAAACTGTTTAATTTGGAAAATTAAAAAAGAAATTTGGTAATAATTCAAAAACATTATTCTAACTCAAACGCTTATTTCAATAATGTATGTATAACATCAATTTTATTGAAATATCCAAATGGACTTAAAGATTTCTCGCTGTGAGTGCTGCTACCCTTTTTATGAATAAATTTCTTTTGCAACCCTTTACGAAAGTACCTCAATATTTGCCCCCCCAAAAATACAAAACTTTCCACTCCAAGCAACTACCTATAGGTAAATACGTTCTTTCCTATCCTTTATCTCTGTTAAAATTACCAAAATACAGTCATACATGTGTATATGCTTTTTCTAAAAGTACATCAAAAAAATACCTAAAACATGTCTTAAAGATATTTAGTTTTATCGTCTCACCTTAATATAGCGCGTACGTACTCTGGCCACAGATCAATGGCTCTAGTGCAATCTTCTATTGCTGTCTTCTTAGAATCTATTTTGATTTTAGCTGCAGCACGATTTCCATAGAGTATAGCACGTTCTTTCGCATGTCGTGTTGGACAAATTTCTAACGCATTCGTGTAAACTTCTATAGGTTTATCTGCTGCATCAGTTTTGAATAGTTCATTTCCCTCGAGTTTAAGTTTGTCTGCTTCTGCTTTTCGATGCTGTAATTCTTCTTCACTGAGTGACTGTTCCTCCTTTTTAAGAAGTTCTTCCACAGCATCTGTATCATCTAATTGTTCTGTAGTATTTTCGTTTCCAGTGGCACCCTCCGCTTCGCTAAATGGTGCTGCTTCAGTTTCGTCATCGCTCAGATTTAGTTCGCTTTGTTTGCCTGTTATTTCTTCAATTATGTCTTCATTGGTTTCTTGCTTCACATTAATGGGACTACTTTCTGCATCCTGAAATTCGTCATCACTTGTGTCTTTATTGTTGACATCAGACATTTTGTTATGGTTCCAGTGATTGGTATTCCTATAGAAATGTTTTTTCAAGAAACTTTAACGCGTTTTATAGTAAATCAATTGCGGGAATCACAAAATTGCATTTTATATTGGACAATAAAAGCACTTAATTGCCTTTGGCGTACTTCAAGCGCGCTTGAACATTTATTGGTTTCACATTCCATCGCTTTGCAAATAATACTGATGAACTGTCAGAATTCACCTCACACCATCAATATTACTGTCAGTATGTAACAACTTCGTCAGTATTATCCGATTTTTCCATCAGTCATCAGTATCGTTTTTCTATACTGACAGTACATCAGTACTCACCTCATAAGATCAGTAATACTGTCAGTATGCAAAATACTGTCAGTAATATTGATCGTGTGAGGGCCGCTTAAGGCAAAAACAGAAGAAAAATCGCACGTTCCAATTCTATTTAGACATATGTGACAGGTAGCCTAATAAGTAGCGCGCAGGACTATGAATCGCTGGGACATGGGTTCGAGACTGACTTTGCAAATTTGTTAACCGTAAGTAAAAATAAATTTGATTATAAAATCAATTAAATACAATAAAAGTTATACAATTTGCATATTAAATAATTTGATAATAAAATAAAACTATATACAACAAAGTTCTACAAGACACGGATATTTTGTTTGTTTTTAAGTGGTTTTTAAGGTCTCTTTTAAACAGCTCAGGGAGATACTTTACCAAGTCTCTTGAAAGAAACAATCAGGGGAAAGTGTCTTTATACTTCATACGCCAAATGGCTTTTATAATCCCCTATAAAGAATTTAAATACCTGTATACATAATATAATATGGTATGTTGTCTTTCTACTTGTCTTTAAAAGGCCTGTAAAAAAAGCTTTTATGCTACTAGGACGGAAGTTTGGGATATAGCTTTTGTAAAAATCCTTATAAGGACCGAATCCATCTCAAACCATGCACGCGGATTGTTTGATGTTACGGAATCGGTTGCCGAGGAAATATGTTGGTTTTGAAAGGATATATATTTCCCCGATTCGATAAAAAATATTTTTTTATGAAGTTATGACCATTTTAAGCTATGCCCATTTTAGGCTGAAAATTATTTCAAATAAGTGGCATTTCCATCCAAATCAAAATAATAAACTTTTGATTCTTATAGAACTTCTTAATTTCTTTTAGAATCTTTTACAAAATTTCAAAATGGTTAAAAATTGGCGCTTTTTATGAGAAAAAACAACGCTAAGTAATTTTCTGAAAAATCCCAGCTTTTATTTATCTTAAAATTTTATTTTGGACTTGTACTAATATAGGAAAGAGATGATATGAGTTTAATGTGCGCTTAGAGATATTTGAGGTGATGAGAATTTTTTTTCCAAAAAAAAATTTTTTAATTTTTGTTTTAACTTTGTCAGCCAGCTGTGATACTACTACTTTCAGCTTATTTTCAACAATAAAATCATTTAGTACCGTTCTTTCTCTTTAAAATGAGCTTTAAAATTGTAATCTGCGATGTTTCCTCGCAAAGTTACAGCCATTTGAAAAAGACATGAATTTGATCCCCTACGATCAAAATGAAATAAATTTGTAGCCGGTTGGCTAATATTGTTTGGTCGTAGGGGATTAAAGAGAAAGAACGGTACTAAATGATGTTATTATTAAAAATAAGCTGAAAATAGTAGTATCACAGATGGCTTGGCAATATTGAAACAAAAATTTAAATTTTTATTTTGAGGAAAAATTCTGCTGACTTCAAAAGTCTTTAAGCCCACATAAGACTCATGTCATTTCTTTCTTATATTAACTTTGTTTTTTTCTCATAAAAAGCGCTATAACTCCGCGAAATTTCAACCATTTTGAAATTTTTTCTGAATTCTGACAGAATAAGAAGTTCTATTAGAATCAAAAGACAAAAGTTAATTATTTTGATTTGGATGGAAATGCCGCTTTTTTGAAAAAATTTTCAACGTTTTCTTAATTTTTACACCAAAACTTAAAATGGGCATAATTTTGTAAAAACTTTTTTTTTTAATCAAATCGGGGAAATATGGGTCCCCTTATATCCTTTGAAAACAACATATTTAATCGGCAACCAACTCCGTAATATGAAATAGTCCGACTGCATGGTTTGAAATCGGTTTGATCTTTAGCTTTCTGAATGTTTCACTTCTGTCACGTGTGAACTGCACACATGATTTTTTTTTTCTTAAATACACCACGCAAGCTATGACACCTTTTCGCAAGCCTTCATTATAAACAGCCGCACACACAATAACTTATAAAGAAAGCAAGATAAAATTGACTATCGGACTACTGAGAAAATTACAGCATTTAATAACAGCAATAATAGTCATTGTTTGGAACGCAATTTTAAATCGCTTCAATGCTGCGAATAAAAAACTTCAGGATTCTCAAATCAATTTATCATCCGTTGTCCAAATTTATGGTCCTCTGGCTTCTTTTCTTCAAGATATGAAAAATAACCAGTTTTCTGAATATGAAGAAAAAGCCAAGACACTATATGGAGTCCATGGTTATTATTATAATAATACTTGTCGCCAAAAAATCAGAAAACTTCAGCCAGAAGAGTCACGAACAAACGAAAGAGCACCTGTTTCTAGGCAAGAACATTTTCAAACTACTATTAAATATCTTATTTTGGATACATCCCAGATAGAGGGTTTTAAACTTGGAATTCGTTAAAAGAATGCGAAAAATAGACGTTTTTATCTAATTTCGATCATAACACCCCACGGTGGGCTTTAACCAACTTTAAATGACAAGTTGAGTTACAACAAAAACTTGAATTTGGAATTATTTGGGATGTTAATCAAAGTAGAAATGCATCAAAAGGAAAAAAATCCTTAGTTTTTTTTTTTTAATTCCATATTTACTGTTTTTTAGTAATACTATCTGGTATAATATGTGTATAACGTACGTATGAAATTTAAAAAACATCCGATTGTGCTCAAATTTTGCCACATTAAAGAACCTAAAAATACAGTCCCACAGTTCAAATTTCAGATCCCTAGATATTCGGAGTCTTGAGTACTGTAAGGTCAAATTTCGAAAAAAACGCAATTTTTGCGAAAAAAGCCAAATTCAATGTTTGATATCTCTGGGCCTGGTCAGCCATTTTCACCATATGGTATCTCATTTAAAAGCGAATAAATAGATAAACATAATATGATCGGTCTTAGGTATCATGAATAAAACTACGATTAAGTACACCGTTTTCAAAGCAAAAGGCTTAAAATTATTTTTTATTTATAATAGATTACATAACAAAAAAATTGATATCCACAACTTTAAATTTAGATTTGAGGGCTTTTAGAACAAATATTTTTAAACTGGACTAAACACGACTATTTTCAGGTCTAAATATGGTTCTTTCTCTAGACCCCTACCACCTAGGAAGCTGAAATTTAGACTGTAGTGCTATCTATTAAAGTATTTTGACGTGATTTTGAAGAAAATCGAATATCTTTTAAATTTCATACGTATGTTATGCATATGCATCATATTTAATATCATTAAAAACAGTAAATATGGAATTTAAAAAAAAAGCTCTAAGGATTTCTTATATTTTTTATACATCGACTCTAAATTACATCCCAAACAATCCCCAATTAAAGTTTTTGTTGTAACTCAAACTTTTATTGAAAGTTGGTTAAAGCTTGGTGTACTTTAAACTGTTTGTAAGACTCTCTTCTAGACATATTTAAAATTGGCTTGGCTGACAATCAAATTTCTTACAAGCATTTATGTGAAGTATGTGCTCTCAACAGTGCATTTGTTTGAGTTTTTAGAAAATGTTATCGGAATTTGTTATGGAAGATCTTGTTGAGTAGTGTAATTAGATATATAATTTTGACAATCACTTTTACGTAGAAAAAAAGGGCGGCACATCGGCAAGGGCCTAGGGCGGCATCGAACCTAAATCCGCCACTACCCACAATAATAGTCAGCAAAATTTTTTTTTTTAAAAATCCTATTTTTTCCAAAGAATTTTTTATTTACCTATAACGTTTTTAGCAAGCTTAAGTTATGCCCTATAAAATCGTATATAATTTACTGTAAATTTTTTAATATTTCCACCTTTTTGACTGAAACACACAAAAATTTATTCAATGAATTCTTATGGTTCTTACGGAATAACACGTCTCGTCAAAATGTTTCGTTCACTTTCAATCAATTACGTAGGTTCATTTTGGCTTCAACATTGGTTTATATACATTCGAACTTACTCGATGTCTCGTCTCGTCTATTTTGGTTTAGGCTTTATATGCACAAACAGAACTCGAACGTGCAATATCCCACAGATGTTTCCTATACGTTTGTAGTGAGTACAAAATTTACACTAGAATATTTATCGCAGGAAAATAGAAAAAGTTCTATTTTTTGGTGCGATTTGAAACAGAAGATAAATTGCACGTCGCAGTTCTGTTTAGAAATTATATTTATTTTAAGCCTAATTTCCATGCTATCTATATTGCTCCCATATCAGGGATATCAAATCAAATTTTTTTAGGAAAGAAAAAGCATGCGATCAGAACCTAATGCGCTTGGAGAATAGCATACATTTTCTATCATAGGGTCTATCCCAATCGATATCTTTTTACCTAGGCAAATCGCGGTGAAAACCATTTTTAGCCTGGCGAGTAAAATTTTTACTGTGGTAACTAAAATTTCCAATTTTGCTGTCCCATTCGAAATCTTTTTATGAATTTGATGAAATTTTGACAGCACAAAAATTTCTTGAAAATGAAAGTAAAATTTTTCGACCGCATTTTTATTATTTATTTTAAATAATCACAATAACCTGTATATGTTGGCAAAAAGAAACAAACATAACTTTTATTATGTTTTCATAGCTTCAACATAATTTTTCGCTGCTTTGCCCGCTCCCTCCTCATTGCACAACCTCACATTTTACGCAGTCATTACTGTAGAGTATTAGGTTCATGCACCAAATGTTACAGCTCGGTATAAGTACCAAGAATAGCAATTTAAGTGTTTATTGCTTGGGAGATGCCACGCCCAATGTTCAATCCCGTTCACATTTTGCGAGTAGCTTGGCAGAACCAATGTTGATCCATTTATCAAGTTTCACAACAGTAGCTATCATAGATCCCAAGATATAGCGTTTTAAGTGATTTTGTTGTATGGAAGTTTCCACGCCCCGTTATCGGAAAATGACAAATCATGTAATGCATTCTTCAACGGGTATGCTGTGGAATATGCCTACAGGGGAAACCACTGTAAAAAAACGCACCAAAACTCTACCTCATAGGTGGTGTGGAAATAAGTATTACTTCTACACATCTTGATTTTAATACATATCACGTATCTGAAAAAATATAAATTTCATCCCATAAAATATGCAAATTTAACTATTTATATACGAAGGTGATCTAATGAATGTTTTTGATTCTTCCTTAACACCATCGACAGTGTCAGTTGGTCACAATCATTTACACTAATTATCTAATATTTACACAACTGAATGAACCACTTAACATAAGCTAGTTTTGGTAAATTACTGTTTGACGGTACACGAAAAAAATTAAAATTTGGTTATGTTATAGGAATATTATGTATATACACTGAAATTCCCCATTACGGACAGCCCCCATAACCGGACAGCTCCCATAACCGGACATATTTCAGCGACACTCACTAACTTTTCCATACAAAATACATTCCGATAGCCGGACAAAAATACTGCGACGATGGGCGTCCGGTTATGGGGAATTTCACTGTATATTCATTACCACATGTTACCATCCTAATTTTACATCATGCCATTAACAAATATATAATAATGAAAGCAAAAACTATTATCATAAAAAGTGTAATGCTAATAAGAATTCTCTCGTTATTATTTCTTCAGCTTTCCTTTATTTTTTGTAAAAATATATATTACAATATTCGTAATACGAAGCAGTTCATTAAAAGTTATCAAAACGCCGCTGCTCATGCCCAGTATTTGCAGCACGAATCGCTCTATCCGGCACCTTAAGTAAATAAAAATTAATACTATTGTATTCAAGTAAAAAGCTATTATTATTTACCATATCAACTAGTGCAATGTATATAAAAAGACCAGCAGCTGCTGCAACCATCCATTGAACACCCTCCCATGACTGCCCAAAAACTATACCAAATATCATTCCAACGAAGCTTAACACCCCCGTAAGCGGATTTTAATAAGCAGCCGACTTAACGGATATACCTGCCTTTATAAGAATTCATGTGGAATTCATGACAGAATACAGCAAGTGAAGCTGATAACCCACCAGCAATGTTCTCAGCAAAAGTAGCACCTGAAACATATGAAAAAATTTATAACTCGGAACATACATACATACAAAAGACGAATTTAAACACGGTCAAGCAATAATACAGTAAAGTGTGATTTAAGCAAAAAATTTAAGGATATTTTTTTTTTGCGAACTATAAATGTATTTTTTACATTGAAGTATACAGTAGAAGTTAACTTTTTTATGTTTTGCATTTCTTACCTATAGCCATGCTATCAGTAAAACTGTGTATTCCATCACAAATAATATTCATCCACGCAACTGCACTAAGTGATTCAGGTGGTGAATGCACATGTCCATGGAAATGGCTATGCCCATGGTGAGATTACTCATGTTCTCGTAGAATCACTGTAACAGTGTCGTTATTTGTCAATGAACTATCTTTATTTCCATTTACATTACCAGCAGCAACGGAACCACCACCTGTTGTAGAATGTTCATCTAAATTAGTTGACTTTGCACTATTTCATTAGTATCGGTGCAGTTATGAGAATCTTTTCCATTGTGCTGTTTTCCTGAACTATTTACATTACTGCTGCTGGTGTCAGTGCCATCTGATGTATTGTGTGGCATATGCATCCATACATCGTTTTTAGTATCCATAGCTATTTCATCGTAACAATATGGTCCACCGTACCGCTAATAAAAATATAAAGATATTGTAAAATTTCTAATATTTTATAAATAAACTGTGTAACTTACAAATTTTCTTTTTCAATTGATGTCAATGTTTGACGTCTTTACGATGTTGTTTACAATTGTTGATTGCTATTTCAATTTCTATCACTTGTCAAAATTTGTACTAGCCCCAGGGCAAGTACAAATTTTGACATTTCATATTTACCTCAGAGAAATGTCAAAATTTCATTAAATTCACAAATTTCACAAAAAGATATCGAATGGGACAGGCTCTTTATAGCATATGATGTCCTCCCTGATATTTGATAAGTTCAGGAAAGATCACATGGAAATTAAGCCAATTTCCATGTGATCTTATCTTATCTTTATCCTATATCAGGGATATCAAATCAAATTTTTGTAAGAAAGAAAAAGCATGCGAACAGAACCTAATGCGCTTGGAGAATGCGAGAGTGAATAGCATACATTTGCATTTTTGGAAAATTGGGCCTTAGGCATTATTGCGTTGATTTTTTTCGGTCACAAACAGTAAAGCCTCATTCATAATGACAATGTATCGCGGGGCGGGAGCGTGGTGTGCTGGCAAAAATATTTCGTACGCACGCTGTCCAATGTAACTTGGCACAATGAAACGCTTGACGACGTGATGACGCGACGTCGAAAATCAGAATTGTTGAATTTTTCACGCGACGAGAGTTTTGACATATGTGGCTGTCTGACTACGACATAAATGGCTATCAAACACACCAGCAAACCACAACGAATGAATTTATTTTTACTAAACATATTCAACAAAATAAATTAGAAATAAAAAAGTAAAAAGAAAAGTTTTTTTTTTTTTGTTTTTTTTATTTATAAAAGTCAATTCATAACAATAATTCAACACAAAGGTCTTACGAACTAAATAAAAATTTTACAACCTAATTAACATAATTGAGTTATTATATTACATATATACAAAAATATAATTTATTACTATAAAGATATAAGCCTATTTCTGTCTAATAAATATTCTCTTAGCCTTTTTTTAAATAAACCCAAGTTATTTAACTCTTTTAAGGATCTATCCAGATCATTATAATACACAACACCTCTGTGTGAAATATTTTGAGCCGAAATGTTATTAATAGATCTCGGAACAACAAAATTATCTCTATGCCTAGTGTTATACGAGTGATGGAAACTGGAAATTTGAATGGTATTGGGTGTTAAATTCTTAGCAATTTTGTGGATATAGCACAATAATTGGAACCTGTAGATAATGTTTAAATGGTACTTTGGCGCAATGATTAAATTTTATTTTCCGAAAAATTTTGACAAAATTAAATTGTCAGAAAAATTTTAATCTCGTCATGCTGCCATCTTGTTTCACAGCACGACGACGTGTAATTTTTACATTTTGACCGATTCTCGTCGTGCTCTCGTCCCGTCCCGTCGTGACGTCGTCATTATTATTTCGGCTTAAACAAGTAATTTCCACATGACATTTAACACTACGCTATTATATAGGATTGACGCTTAACACAATTGCGTAGCGTTAGCAAACACAACGCCCATCGCTACATTTTAGAAACTGCAGCTAGTCTAAGCTGACAGCTTTATTTTTCGACGAAATGCATGTGACTTTAGGTGAGGTCTTTTGTCTTGCTGAACAGTGCCATTGTCTAGTTGATGGTTTGTAAACATACAACTATTCCGTTGACCCTGTGGTGTGGCTGGGAAGTGTGTGTGTGTCGGGTAATCTGCTTAACGTATTGTCTTTTGCTTGGTCGTCGTCCGCCATTACGCGATAAACTGCTTTGCACAATATTGGCGCACAGTATAGTGGTCGTGGAACTATTGCCGATACTTGCGTTATTATTTAACATTAAATCGTGTATTTACTATATAAAAATTTTAAATAACAACGTTCTAAAGATTCTACTATTTATCCTTAAATGTTGAAGATGTAACTTGACAAATTCTGTAAAAGGATAACATTTTCATATCTACGACGCATCAAGCTAAAAAATTTTCCACTTAAAGAGCAACTTGTCAGTGAACTAAAAAAATATGCTAAGGTACGAGTGAATAGATTGTGAAATAAAGAAAATGTGAAATAAGCTGGTGTGAATAGTATACCAAAGATATTTATAAATCTCAGTTCGTGCATATAAGTGCGAGTGAGAATACCGTATCAACTAGCAATGTGTAAAACACGCATACACGTCGTATTTGTTGTTTTTTTTTAATAGTTAAATAAGAGCGATGTATTCTCTTTTTAACTCCAAGCACACCACGAAATTGTTGCACTTATCGTGAAGTGAGAGGGTTTCCTCACTCTACACATCAAACTTATGCTTGGTGTAACTGCTGCCGAGCACGACGAACACCATCATAATTAAAAAAAATCTCAAGTTTATTATGTGTGTGATCCATAACAAGACAAATAGCTTGTCTTTCCTTGTGAACCTGGGCGAGTGAAATGTAAATATAGTAAAAAAATGTATATTTAGAGACAGTAGAACTCGTGTGAGTGAATGCACATATAACTTTTGACGTTTCTTATGCAGCTGTCAAATGTGCAAAACTGAATAACGAAAAAAAGTTCTAAGAAATTTCTAAGTCAAGGTTTACACGAGGAAATTCGATGAAACAAATTTTTGTCCATTCCTTTTTTGTGAATTTGTTTTGCTTTTACACACGAAAACTAGAATTTCTTTCTGATTGCGAATATCAAATCAATTACTGCGTCGATCCACCACAACAAACGTAGAGTCAAAGCATAATATAAGCTAACAAACAGAACGATAGAGAATTTGCGGGTATGGAAAATTCTGTACACCACCCTTTCGTTTTTCCCTTCTTGTCTACAAACAAGGAAACTTTGCGGCAAGAGTTTCCTCGTGTAAACGTTGACTAAGAAAAGTAAATAATGTTTAACTCAAAAAAATAATAGTGTTGTTGCAACGTCTATATTTTCAACGCCCCTGGCACAGGTTTACATATGATCCAATTATTCTCTTTTTAAACGTAAATGATGTTTTAACGCAAAAAATAAAGTCTAGTTTCGGAGACATGTAGTACAAAAATCGGTGCCTTAAGTTAAGCGATAATCGTTCTTTTTTCTGAAACCTATGTACGTTGACATAAGTTTAACGCAGAAACAGATCTGGGCTTAAGTTTACTTTAGCTGACCTCCAAAGCAATTTATTTTTTTAGGGGTAATAGAGGGTGAAAAATAAAAAAATATAAAAATTTCAAAAAAAGTCGCTCGGATCTAGTATCGGAGATATAGACATCGGAAGTTGCGGATATAGCTTTTGGAAAAATGGTTATAAGTTGGGAACCCCTGAATGAATTTCAAAAAAATGGGTGTCATAAGATAGATAATTTAATGGCCTACAATAATGGTGAGTAAAGTTTTGAAATTTGACCCATATTTTTGGAGATATTACGATTTTTGGGAAATTTCGACCAATTTTTTTTTGAAAAAACATTTTTTTTCCAAAAAATGTGTTAATGACCTGAAACTTTTTTAGCATTTTAAGAAAGCTTATTTTATTCCCTTTAAAATGGTATATAGCTTATTTTAAATTTTTGCGTATTTACCCCCTTTTTTGCCGGAAAATAAAAAAAAATATGCAATAAATTCTTATGAAAAGTCTCTATTTATAGACAAAAACAATAAAAAACCAACAACAACAATTATTGTAAGACCATTTCCATTTTAAATCTTAAAAATTTTTATTAAAAATCGCGCGCCTGCGGCGCTCTTTTCCTTCAACATAACCTCACATTTTAAAAAATTTTTAATTTATATGATAACCATATTATTTTATTATGAGAATCGTTTAAATAATAATAGTTGTAAGTGTACTAATCGTTGTTGTTGTGGTTTTCCACTGATTTTGTCCACAAAAACATAGTTTCATAAGAATTCATTGAATATTTTTTTTTGTTTTTCTTTAAAAAGGGGCTAAATTCGCAAAAATTTACAGCAAACTATATACCATTTTAAAGGGAATAAAATAAGCTTTCTTAAAATGTTAAAAAAGTTTTAGGTTATTAACACATTTTTTGAAAAAAAAAAATGTTTTTTCAAAAAAAAATTGGTCGAAATTTCACAAAAATCGTAATATCTCCAAAAATATGGGTCAAATTTCAAACTCACCATTTACTCACCATTATTGTAGGCCATTAAATTATCTATCTTATAACACCCATTTTTTTGAAATCCATTCAGGGGTTCCCAACTTATAACCATTTTTATAAAAGATATATCCGGAACTTCCGATGTCTATATCTCCGATACTAGATCCGAGCGACTTTTTTTGATAATTTTATATTTTTTTGTTTTTAACCCCCTTTTAGGAAAAAAAAAATAAATAAAATTGGACAATGTCAGCTAAAGTAAACCTGTTCCCAGATCTGGAACGTGCGATTTATCTTCAGTGTCAAATCGCACCAAAAAATAGAATTTTTTCTATTTTTCTTTTGTACTCACTACAAACGTATAGGAAAAACAAGAAAAATCGCTCGTCCCAGTTCTGTTTCTACGTTTACTTAAGGAGCCACTTTTTTTTTTTTTGGCTTTCGGATGTAGTTTCGGAGATATAGCCATTTAAAAGTTGCGGATATAGCTTTTATAAAAAACGGTATAAGCTAGGAATAGCTGTACAGATATCTAACATATGTGTATCATATGAAAGGTAATTTGATACGGTATAAAATCGAAAAAAATTTTTTAAAATTTCGGCTTAAGTTTACTTAAGCTGACATTCTCCAAATCAAATTATTTTTTTTGGGATAATAGAGGGTAAAAAAACAAAAAAAAAAAAAAAATACAAAACAAAATGTCGTTCGGAAGACATCGGAAGTTGCGGATGTAGCTTTTGGAAAACTGATTATAAGTTGGAAACGCCAGAATGGAAAAAAAAAAAATATGGGTGTCATAAGAAGGATAGTTTAGTGGCCTACAATAATTGTAAGCAAAGTTTTTAAATTTGACCTATAATTTTGGAGATGTTACGATAAAATTTCAACCAATTTTTTTTTTGAAAAACCTTATTTTTTCCAAAAAATGTGTCAATGACTGAAATTAATGCAATTATTTTTGCATATTAAGGGGCTATACCAGTGTAACCAATGAAAAATTATGCGTTTTTCGCGAATTTTTTTAAAATAAAGTACTCGATAGAATGTTTCGAAGTTTTTTGGACATAATAAGGTATATTTTCAGCTATATTTTAAGATTTTTTTTTACAAAAATATTGAAAAATAACTGAGAAATGTGCTGTCTTCGGAGGTGCCAAAAAAAGGTTCCCCAACTGCTGACATGATTCCGGCCGAATGAGTAGTTGAAACAAAAATATTCAAAAAGATTATAAAAGTTGAAGATATTTCCTATACAATGACCTACGATTTTTGAAAAATATCAAAAATTAACAAAATGGCGTACTTCTGAAAAAAAGTGTCGTTTTTTGGGGTAAAAAAACTGTCGTTTTTAATGCCAAATTAACAATTTTCAACCAATCAAAAAGATCGTAGGTCATTGTATAGTAAATATATTCAATAATACTCAGTTTCAATTTGAAGTTGATCGGTCAATTTGTTTTTGAGTTGTGATGTCAGCAATTTTGAAAAATATCGTTTCGAGAAAAACGCATTTGAAGTTTCAACTATCCGAGGTTTTACCTGCGAGCGGTCGCTCTTTAGAACGCTGCCGTTCAAAAACTATTCAAGATACGACCTTGCCGCTTTCACAGCCAAAAAGGAAAAAATCGATTTTTTGAAAGTGTCACACTGGTGTAGCCCCTTAAGAAAGCTTAATTTATTGGTATATTATACATAGCTTGTTTTAAATTTTTGCGAATTTACCTCCTTTTTTGCCGGAAAATAAAAATAAATATTCAATAAATTCTTATGAAAAGTCTGTATTTATGGACCAAAACAATAAAAAACCAGCAACCAAAACAACAACAACTATAAGACCATTCTCATTGTAAAACTTAAAAATTTTTATTAAAAACCAAGCGCGCGATTTTTGTCCACAAAAACATAGTTTTCATAAGAATTCACCTTTTAAAAAGGGTGAAAATATAAAAAAAATTTACAGCAACCTGTATATCATTTTAAAGGGAATTAAGCTTTCTTAACATGCTAAAAAAGTTTCAGGTCATTAACACATTTTTGAAAAAATAAGGTTTTTTTAAAAAAAAAAAAATTGGTCAAAATTTCAGAAATTCGTAATATTTCCAAAATTATTGGTCAAATTTCAAAACTTTGCGTACCATTATTGTAGGCCATTGAATTATATTTCTTATGGCACCCATATTTTCCATTTTCTATTCAAGGGTTCCCAACTTATAACCATTTTTACAAAAGCTATATCCGCAACTGCCGATGTCTATATGTTTGATGCTAGATCCGAGCGACTTTTTTTTTAATGTTATATTTTTTTGTTTTTAACCCCCTTTGACAAAAAAAAAAATAAATAAAATTGGACAATGTCAGCTAAAGTAAACCTGTTCTTAAATTTCTTGCAAACTTTTCTAGATATGACAATGTTTGTAATATTTGGAGCATTTTTTTTTATATAAAAATTAATTTTTTTCAGAAAATGTATTATCAACGTATACTTTTTTTAAGATCTAAAGAAAACCTAATTATAGACCTTTAAAATTATGTAAAATTTTTACCAAATTTTTTTATACTAACCCATTTTTTTTTTTGAAAACCATGTATTATGGTCGTTGAACTACTACGACAAAGACTAAAAACTACTACATTTTTTTTTTGGCCCTGAAAATATATTCAGACTATAGAATATCAAACATCGGCTTCGCTAGCCACTGTAATGTTACAGAAAATTTATTGTAAGTGGGCGGCCTTCGGCTGTGGCTCAGGGCTTACATCTCCAATATGTCCAAAACTGGCTTCGCGATTACCTATTTATTTATTTATTCAATTATGTAAATACCCATGCAAGGGCCTTATATTGATGGAGTTTAAAACGCTTTATAAATTTCAAAATTTAGCAAACTTAAAAAAAAAAACAAAAAAAAAAAATGAAAAAACCTAACGCACAGTATTCTGGAAAATAGAAATAGGAAAGACATTGGGATTACACTTAATGGATCAATTGTGAGCGATGAACACTCAAGAAACATAGAAAAAGTAGTTTTTATTTATAAAAAGCAAAAAATTATGATTCAGAACGCGACAAATGTACTAAGGCAAGCTTCTTGAAGTCTCTAGGAGGTAATGAAAAAATTTTTAGCTGCGGTGGCAGGTGATTCCAAAGTCTTGCTACTCTTATAGAAAAAGAGCGTTCAAAGTAGGTGGAAGAAAAGGGCTGAATACGTAACTGACAATTCCTTCGCGTATTAAGAAAAGAAAATAATTTAATGATATATGCAGGTTGCTGGTATTTTATGCAGCAATAGAAATAATATAGACATCGCATTGAAATAAGTTTTACGAATAAGCACCCTAGAAATTGGTGTACATAATCAGAAACATGATCTCTAGGTCGCAGGTGGTAGACATTTAAAGCACAAGTTCAGTCTATGCAGGTTGCCCGGATTAGTACCAGAGTAAATTTCTAAGCCATAGTATATATGTACAGTTGCGAGCAGTAAAATAGTAGTGCACACTTGCAATATGACTTCTGTTTTTTTTTGTATACCTAAAACGATTTTTGTTTCGATTATCGATTTCAATAATCATCTTTCGTTTATCATCTACATCTCTGCAAATTTTAAACATTTTGACGGTAACGGTTTTTTTTTTTGAAGCAGTAGTCATTGCTACATGTGCCATTTTTGAGCGAGCAGTGAAATAGTAGTGCAGGCCAAGTAACAATATAACTTTTTTTTTTCGGTCAAAAAAAATTATAATTTTTTAACAGAAAGTAAGTTTTATTGCTTTATTTAATATTTATGCTGGCAAAATAATAAAAAAAATAATTATACAACTTTAATGGGTCGAAGTGTGCACTGCACTCACGAAAAACCCAAAATTATTCAAAATCTTATAAAAAGTGGTAAAAGTTATAAGAAAGTGGACGAGCTTATTGGTTGTTCATCAACCATGATACGCAATGCCATGACACATATAGAAAAAGCTGAAAAAATGGGTGGTAATCAGATACTTTCAGCGACCATCGTACGACAAATTATAAAATGCTCCAAAGCTCGGCCAACAATGTCAGCTGTTGAAATTTTGGACCACCTAAAATTACCCTGTGGTGTTCATACCGTAAGGAGACGACTACGCGAACATAACCTGTATGCTCGAAGTCCACGTAAGGTACCTCTTCTGAAAAAAAAATCATCTAGCAAGCAGACTTCATTTCGCCAAGCAACATCTGGAATGGCCAATTCGAAAGTGGAGGAACATATTGTGGACGGATGAGTCTAAAATTGTTTTGTATGGTTGTAAAGGTTCTCGGGAATATGTGAGACGCCCCCCATATACGAAGTACAATCCACGGTACACAACAAAGACGTTAAAGCATGGAGGATCAAGTATCATGGTATGGGGCTGTTTTTCATACAATGGTGCGGGGCCATTATATTGGATAAAAACTATAATGGACCAGCATGCATGCGTGCAAATAATGCAGACTGTTATGCTACCGTTCGCTGAGGATGAAATGCCTCTCAAGTGGGTACTGCAACAAGATAACGACCCAAAACATACAATTAAGCTTGCAAAATTGTGGTTTCGGGACACTGGAATTGAGGTTATAGAGTGGACAGCTCAATATCCTGACCTCAATCCCATTGGAAACCCTTGGACTGACCTCAAGAAAGCTGTGTGGGATGCCAAGCCAAAAAATAATAACGAACTGTGGGTTGTGGCTCAACGTGCGTGGCAGTCCATACCACAAGAAAGGTGCGAGCGCCTCATAGACTCTATGAGGAACCGCTGTGCTGCTGTAATAAAAAATAACGGTCATGCCACTAAATACTAACTTATTCTATTAAATACATTAAAAAAAAATTTACGAAATACAGTTTTTAGTCAACAGAATTATGTTTTTTTCATCCACTACTATTTTACTGCTCGCTTTAATTTTCATATAAAGCACATTTGAATTGAATAAATATATTTAACGCTTATGTGAAATAAAATTCTTCATCCATACTTTTAGCTGTTACATGTAAGACTAATTTTACATTAAAACTTATGCAGAATTTATTTTGATATTTTAGTAATTTTAGGAAACATAAAATGTAGATACCCACTACTATTTCACTGCTCGCAGCTGTATGTGGCATTAAGATAGCATATGCTAGAAGATGTCTTGTTTTGAAAGGGAGGGAAAAATTTAAGCTGTAAAGTTTTTTAAGAAAAAAGCTAACGCGAGAAATAACTTGATTGATATGTCTGTCAAACTTCAGACTAGGCTCAATAATTATTCCGAGACAGGATGCAGAGTCGGTTTTGCTTACGGAGCAGGTGTTAAAAGATATATTACTAAAATTATCAATGCTGTAAGCATCACCGAATGTAAGGATTTTAGTTTTCTGTGAATTAATAGAAATAGGGTTAGCACTAGCCCATCTAGAAACAGGTAATAGATCTTCTTGAACTTTGCCGACACAGTCGGAAAAGGTGCGATTAGAGCTGGAACTGTATAATTGAATGTCATCGGCGAAAATACGAACAGTAGTACAGTACAGTACATTTGGAGACACAAGATACGATGTCATTAACATACAGCATAAACAGCAATGGACCTAGTATCGTGCCTTGGGGTACGCCAGAGTACAGTCTAAGGATGTTAGACGAGTTTCCTAAACAGCTCACAAACTGAGCGATATGATAAAAAGGAAAATAAAAGTTTACAATTTATTGTATAGTTTAGAAATGAGAATATTGTGATTAATGGAATCAAAAGCTTTACTTAAGTATAGCAAAGCAAGAACAGAAGGCTGCTTTATGTCCAGTGATTTTCTAATGTCATCAGTCAAACTCAAAATCAATGAGGTAGTACCATGGTGCTGCCGAAACCCTGGTTGACATGGGTGAACTAACCTAAACCTTTCAAAATGACTAGTGAGTTGATTCTTCATAATAAATTCGACTATTTTGGAAAAGGCAGGTAAAATTGCGATTGGTCTGAAATGTTCAGCACAGGACCCATCATTATTTTTCTTGTGCACTGGTATTATTTTAGCAGTTTTCCAAGAAAGTGGAAAGCAACTGGTTGTAAAAATAGTGTTAATGAAGTGCATAATATGGTTACATATAAAATGATAGATAATTTTTAGAAAGCGTATAGAAATTGCATCAACCCCCATAGCATTTGATTTAATTTTATTTATTGCACAAAATAATTCAGTCTCATTAATATTACGAAAGGTTAGACTACCATTTTTATCAATTATATCTTCGAAATTAATATTAGAACCAGGTGTAAAAGAGGACGACACTGATACAAAAAAAAGTTTAATACGTCAGGATTAATATCACTGAAATTGTTATCACAGTTAGATGCGCCAGATTTTTTAATTCTGTTCCAAATATCTTTGGCTGAATTGCCTCTGCAAAAATACTTGGAAACTAATTTCCTCTTATGTTTGCGAATAGTTTTCTTTGCTATATTGCGGTATTTTTTATAAATAAGCTTATTGCTAAGTGAGTTATTTTTTCGACATATGCTTTCAAAGCAAGATCTCTTAATCGTATAGCATTAAAAATGTCAGTACACTTAAACCAATTATTGGTGGAGCGGTTAACAGTCTTAAGGCCCAACTAAACCATGCATCGCCTAGCGTAACCTACTGTCAAATTTGAACGAAAAGCCTGTCAGATGCTTAAGAAACTCAGAGAAGTCTTTTTAGTGGCTATGTTGTACTTCGTTGAACTTAAGAAGCGATGTTGCCATAGTTGGCAAACGTGTGAAATATTCCCACAATTGCATAAATTTTATTTCTTATATTTCCTAAATAAATTGAATTCATTCACAAAATGTTATTCAATGACATTAATTTAGATACTTAAAGCAATAAATATGTAATCCAGATATTGTTTTTACTAATTTTAAGAAAAAAATAAAATACAAACTTGCTCATTTTGTACTATGCGTGTAGATTGTGGGGAAAAGTATTGGCAAATGCAGTGTGTGGCATCACTGAATTGTCAATCATATTGTTGTATGTATTGTGTGTGTGTACATTAAAATGCATATTTCTGCAACTGCACTCCAAGCCCTTTCCTTTACATTTCGATTACAATAAAATGCGTCTATTTTACTGTTTAATTGTCTCCTTTTTCACATTTTCTATTAATTTCAAAACAAAAGTATTTTCCACTTCAAGTTCCATTGCAAAAATTTGTTCTTATGTATACAATGCATAAACAGCTGATTCCGTACAGAAAGTGCGTTCAGTTTCGCTCTTTCCTTAAGGAAATGACATTTGTGGAAATTGAACGAAACTTTTTGTTAAGTACGTTGTAGTTTTGATATACGATTTGTGTGTATTCGCACACTTGCATAAGTTGACTGCAGTCAAAGCGTGCATGGTTTAGTTGGCCCTTTAAGGCCCAACTAAACCATGCATCGCCTAGCGTAACGTACTGTCAAATTTGAACGAAAAGCCTGTCAAATGCTTAAGAAACTCAGAGAAGACTTTTTAGTGGCTATGTTGTACTTCGTTGAACTTAAGAAGCGATGTAGCCATAGTTGCAAGCGTGTGAAATATTCCCACAATTGCATAAATTTTATTTCGTATATTTCCAAAACAAATTGCATTCATTCACAAAATGTTATTCAATGACATTTATTTAATTATTTAAAGCAATAAATATGTATTCCAGATACTGTTTTTACTAATTTTAAGAAAAAAATAAGAAAACAAAATTGCTCATTTTGTACCATGCGTATAGATTGTGGGGAAAAGTATTGACAAATGCAGCGCGTGGCATCACTGAATTGTCAATCAAATTGTTGTATGTATTGTGTGTGTACATTAAAATGCATATTTCTGCAACTTCACTCCAAGCCCTTTCATTTACATTTCGATTTCAATAAAATGCGTCTATTTTACTGTTTAATTATCTTCTTTTTCACATTTTCTATTAATTTCAAAACAAAAGTATTTTCCACTTCAAGTTCCATTGCAAAAATTTTTCCTTATGTATACAATGCATAAACAGCTGATTCCGTACAGAAAGTGCGTTCAGTTTCGCTCTTTCCTTAAGCAAATGACATTTGTGGAAATTGAACGAAACTTTTTGTTAAGTACGTTGTAGCTTTGATATACGATTTGTGTGTATTCGCACACTTGCAGAAGTTGACTGCAGTCAAAGCGTGCATGGTTTAGTTGGCCCTTTAGTTTGCAGAGGAATATGAGTGTTATATAAATCTGCTAAAGTTGCATTTAAAAATTGTAACTGTGATTCAGAGTCATTGGTTTGATAAATAGGCGAAAAATCTGTTGCCTCGACATCACTACATAAAGCATTAAGATTAACAGATTCATAACATCTAAAGGAAACTGTAATAGGAACAGAGTTAGAACTAAATTTATATGCCATAAGTAAAAAAGCGTGTTTAGAATTCAGAGCAGGAAAATAAAATTGATCGGACAGAGTTACAGAAATGACGCTACTGACAAGAAAATAATCTAATAAGGACGAAGAGTTGTAAAAATTGTTATAATGGGTTGGAACATTGTTGTGAACTAAAGGCAAGTTATAACGCTGTAAAGCAGGCTGTAGCAAGCTAAATTGCAGGTATTAAAAAGGTTGTAATTAAAGTCACCCATTACAATAATATTCTAAAACCGGATACACAAGTCGCTTAAAAAGTTATCTAGCTCATTTACATTACCATGTGGTAGATATACAACTCCAATTAATAGATTGCTCATTCTGGCATTATTTATTAATCTTTCACAACACAAGTAATCAAACGTATCAGTCGTTGTTGCTTGCCGACTACAGCGAAATAACCGAATGCGCACGATGAGTCATAGTGTTTTGTTTTCTAGTAATGTTGTCGCAATTTGTTTTGAAGCTTTTAAAACTGAAATAGCAAAAATTTGTAATGAGCATATTCCTCGTATATCAGATAAGGTGTATAAGTTACCTTGGTACACTAAAGGTCTCAAAAAGTTAAAAAACCTTCGTAATAAATATATTAAATTATTTAAAGCTACTAATGATACCCAATATCATTCAAAATATGTTTTTTATATGAGGGAGTTCAATTTTTTAAATAAATTCCTTTACAATCAGTATATTTTACGTTGTGAGAATAATATCAAGAAAAATCCTAAATCATTTTGGAGATTTATTCAGTCAAAAAGAGATGGGTCATGTATTCCAAATTCTATGTCCTACAATGGTAATCAATCTTTTACTATTAATGACACTGTAAACTTATTTGCGGACTATTTTAGATCCAATTATGATGATACTCTGCCATGGTTTAATGAATCAATTTTAAATAATATAGACTCCTTCATGGACCTTGGTTTTCTGTCTCTGTCGGAATTTGATGTTTTCAGTGCCATGTCCTCTATGAAGATATCTGTTAAAAATGACATTGATGGCATTGCGTCCATTTTGCTAAATAAATGTGCTCGTGCTTTGTCTAAGCCTTTGTGCGATATTTTTAATAATTCTTTATTAACAGGTACCTTTTTAGATTGTTGGAAAATTGCATCCATAACACCAGTTTTTAAAAGTGGGATAAAAAATAAAGTATCTAATTATAGGCCTATTTCGAAAGTGTTATAATGAAGAAATTATTCTTCTTGGTTAAGCATCATATTTGTATTGAACAACATGGTTTTGTCGCAGGTAGGTCTACTGTGACAAATTTAGCACTCTTTTCGAGATACTGTATCTCATCCTTTGAACAGGGTTATCAAGTTGATGTAATCTATACAGATTTTACTAAAGCTTTTGATAAGGTTCCCCATAAGGCATTAGCTGCAAAACTTGGTAAAATGGGTTGTCATTCATCTTTTTTGAAATGGATTCAATCCTATCTACAAGCTAGAATTTGTTTTGTAGAAATCAACAATGTTAAATCCTACTATTTTGTGGCATCATCCGGTGTACCACAAGGTAGCATTCTTGGCCCACTGTTTTTTATACTATACATAAATGATATAAGTAAATGTCTTCTTGCAACTAAATTTTTACTTTATGCTGATGATTTAAAGTTATTTCGTAAAGTTTCCAGCTTAAGTGATATGGCTTTATTACAAAATGATTTTAATAATGTGTGTACTTGGAGCATAATTAATTGCCTACCATTAAATGTTATGAAATGTTTTTCTATGAAATTTTCTAAGGCTAGAAATGTCCTCAGTACGACATATTGTCTTGGTGGTACTCCGTTACGGTTGGTTGATTCCATTCGTGATCTTGGTGTGGTGTTCGATTCTAAGTTCAGTTTTTCTGAACATATAAATTATATTGTCCCTAAAGCTTATTCTCTTCTTGCCTTTGTGCGAAGGAATAGTTGTGAATTTTCAGATCCGCATTCTCTTAAGATCCTTTATAATTCTTTTGTAAGGTCTAGGTTAGAATATGCCTCTTTCATCTGGAGGTCTTTCTTTTCGACTCACTCGTTTAGATTGGAAAAAATTCAAAAATCATTTACTCGGTTCGCGCTGCGTTCCTTAAATTTTAATATATCCCAGCCCTCATATAATGCACGTTGCTTGCTCTTGGGTTTAAAATCTTTAAAAACAAGACGCAAGATTCATTCTGCTATATTTATTCACGACCTTATTTCTGGTTCTATTGACTGTGCTCCTTTATTACAATTTGTTGATTTTAGTATTCCTACAAGGATTTTGCGGCATAATGATTTATTTTATATTAAGCTCCATAAAACTTACTATGCTCTTAATGAGCCTATTACTAGAGCCTTGTCATTATGTAATACTTTATTGGTTGATAATAACATTGATTTTTCTCTATCTAAAGATTATTTTAAGAATTTGTTAAATAGTTTGTTTTTATTATAGATTAATTTTATTTATTATTTAATCAATCATATATTTCTGTTGTTTAGTATTAATGTTAGTCTGTAAGGAATTTGTATCCAAAGGCTTTGATCAAATAAACATAAACATAAACATAACTTACGCATACATACAAAATTAAATGGGCAAAGCAGAACGAAAGTTCGTTTTTGGTCTTTGAAATTTCTTAGTTCACTTTTCCTCTAGCAAATTTTATGCTTCACTTTTGTTCTGAGCGCGTCATATATAGGACGGTCTTTTACAAACCGAACACTTTTCGGACGACACATTTTTGATTTGGCTGAAATTTTTCTTATGGGTTCTGTATCGAAAAAGAAGAGATACCTGTTCGAGGATTTTTTTGATAATTTTTTTTTTTACAAAAGAAAGCGAATTTAAATTTTGAGAATTTCGTGATTTTTGGCATGGAGGCTCACTTTCAAAAATTCATAACTCCGGTTCTGCTAAGGCTAGAAAATTGATTTTAAAAAAAGAACGAACTTCAAGAAAAAAATTATTTATTAAAAAATTATTAGTAAATTAATATTGTTATGAACAATTTAATTGTTTAAAACAATTTTTAATAACTTCCCGTATTTTACGTCAAATTTCCTATCGAAAACGTATTTTTTTTAAATGGGCAAACTATTATTACTATTAGAAATAAATTAATTTATGTAGTGCGGCACGTCTTATTTGCACGCGTATTCCACACTAATTAACAAATATGGGGTTCATCTCGAGATCTGGTTTCTCATGGATTTTTTTCTATGTATTTTGGGGTGTAGATTCCAAAAATGGCAACCATTTTTTTTTTTAAGAATCGTTTGAGATATCCCCGAAAAACCCTTTTTGTTTTGGATTTTTTTTCATTTATTTGACCATGTCTTCATGAATATTTTTTCGACCCAAAAACGCTTTTCAGCATTCAAAAGATATTTGATATCTAACAATATACTGTTTGTTTGAATCGGATAAGATTTGATGGAGTTACAAGCGCTCAAAGCCCAAAAAAACTGACTTTTTTGGTTTTTTTTTAAAAATCACTAAATTTTAATTGCTCCGCTTGAATAAAAAAATCTTTCTTTTTCAAATTTTTAAGGTTAAAAACAAAAGAAGTATAATTTTGCGGAAATCGAACAAAAAATGTATAAGTTAGTTATTCGAAAAAACAGTAAGAAACTTGCAATAAAATTAAACGAAATCACATAAATTCTGTATGTGTGTGTGGTTTTTTACTTTCCCTTTAAACAATTTTCTGAGCGTTCAGATTTTGTGAGTCTGAAATGATTCATATTTTTGATAAAAACATGAGCCTAAAACTAGTTGTTAGGCACTCATATATTTTACTCTTTTCTGTCTCCATTATCATTATCATCTAAAAAGAAACGGAGAATAAAAGTAAGTATGTATTTTCGTTCAATTTTATTGCAAGTTTTTTACTGTTTTTTCGAATAACTTCTACATTTTTTGTTCGATTTCTGCAAAATTATACTTAAAATATTTGCAAAAGAATAGTTTTTCATTTTTAATTCTAAAAATATGAAAAATAAAAAAATTTTTCATACAAATGGATTTTCAGTGATTTTTAAAAAAGACCAAAAAAGTCGGTTTTTATGGACTTTGAGCGCCTGTAACTCCATCAAATCTTATCCGATTCAGACAAACGGCATATTGTTATAAAGGGAATACATATTATCATTTGAATGCTGAAAAGCGATTTTGAGTCTAAAAAATATTCATGAAGATATGGCCAAATAAATAAAAAAAGTGCAAAAAAAGGGGTTTTTCGGGGATATCTCATAAACGATTCTTAGGGGAAAAAAATGGTTGCCATTTTTGGAATCTACGCCCCAAAATACATAGAAAAAAGCTTATGAGAAACCAGATCTCGAGATGAACCCCAAATTTGTAAATTAGTGTGGAATACGCTTGCAAATAAGACGCGCACTACACTTTTTTTTTTTTTAACTTTTCTCTTATTTATTGTATCTCTTTAAGTTTTAAAGACTAACAATAAGTTATAAACTCTTATTTCTAAACAAAACTATTACAGATTATAAATTTTATACAAATTAGTATATGTATTATAATAAGTAGTTCAAAGCTATGCGGGACTCAAAGACTTTAGCTGGTCTGAAAATAAATATTACTAAGCACATCTTCTGTTTATTTCTGCAATCGGAGCGGTGTCGCAGCGATATGTTTACGGCAACCCATCTATAGTTGCAGCTGTTGACTATTACGTATCCCCTGATTAAATTTCAGCCGAGACGAGGACTAGGTCCCTGTTCACCATCATAGAGATAATAAGTACCTCGATATGAATGTGACATGGTAGCCGAGACGAGCTAGGTCCCGGTCTATCATGTTGAGGAGAGCTAGTGCAACGAGGATAACTCTGAAGCGATAGCCGAGATGAGCTAGATCCCGGTCCAGCACTCAAAATCCTCCTGAAAGCACACTGCTCCAACACTCATGCTGCCGCACTCTCCACTCATCGGGCAGCAGCCGAGACGGGCTAGGTCCCGGTCCAGTGCTCTCATAGGAGGATATATTTATAGTAGCTGGACGGTCAGACCTTTTTAAGCTGAAGTGTTGGCAAGTGACGTAGCTAATGGATTTGGAGGTATTTTCCTCTTACTCTTTCAAATTCTGCCTTAACCATTGGTATATGGAGATCTCTATGGATATGCTCATTTCTAATGAAACAAGGTGCTCCTGTTATTGTCCTTAGTATCTTTGCTTGAGCTCTTTGTAGAATTTCTATATTTGATGAACTAGCGAAACCTTGATGACACTATTATATA
Organism: Tricholauxania praeusta; assembly: GCA_949775025.1. Classification (NCBI taxonomy): domain Eukaryota; kingdom Metazoa; phylum Arthropoda; class Insecta; order Diptera; family Lauxaniidae; genus Tricholauxania; species Tricholauxania praeusta. Next base: position 16,719,804 of record OX459032.1, read on the forward strand.
GTAAAACTTTATATTCCAATTTTAGAGGAGAGTGTCTGTTAATTGACCAGTGCAAGCTTGCAGCTTTGAGTTTGATTTGCGTCTTTTTGGCTTCGATATGCTTACGCCAAGTTAAGCGTTTATCTAAGTGAAAGCCAAGATATGTTACATCATTTGCTTCTGGAACTCGAATACCATTCAATGTCGGCATTTTTGCTCATTCACCTTATTACGCCATTTTGATAGCCAGTTTTCAATAAGGACTAGATGATTTTGAAGCTGGTTGGTGGTAACCACAGAATTTTTGTGACGACTTAAAATTGCAGTATCGTCAGCAAAGGTGGAGGTGACTAGCTGGTCAATTGTCGGAATATCAGAGGTGAATAAAATATATAAAAACGGACCAAGAACACTACCCTGAGGAACTTCAGCGCCAATCGGAAATTCAGATGTATTAAAACTTTGATATTTAACCCTATAGCACCTGTTTGCCAAGTATGACTCTAGGACTGCATGAACATTTTGAGGTAGGAGCTGTCTGATTTTACAAATTAGACCTTCATGCCATACTTTATCAAAAGCTTGCTTGACATCGAGAAATATGGCGGAACAGTATTCTCTATGTTCAAACGCATTTCTAAGTTCGTTTGTTATTCTATTCACTTGCTCAATGGTTCCATGTTTTTCCCTAAAGCCAAACTGGTGTGAAGCAACAAGTTGATAATCTTGAAGGTATGACCTAAGTTTTTCTAAGAATACTTTTTCAAACAGTTTTGAGAGGCAGGGAAGCAAGCTAATAGGTCTGTATGAAGATGGTAAAGTGAAATCTTTGCCGTGTTTCGAGATCATTTTGATTATTGATTTTTTCCACTCACCAGGATAATGGCCAAAATTATTTATAGCGTTAAAGAGCCTGGTGATGAAGACTATCGCTGTTTGGGGTAAAATTTTCAGCATTATGGGGGTTATGGAGTCATGGCCGGGATCTTTTCTGCAAATAAGTTTAATATTTATGACGGTGGCTACCTCATTCGGAGAAATATGCATATTTATATTTTGGGTGTTACTTATTTGCGGAGGAAGATCAATAATGTTTGAGGCACAATTTCGTTGAAATACTAGGCTTAGATGTTGTGCAAAAACATATTGTAGCGAAATTTGGTTTACGCCAGAAAATTCTCGAAATAAAAACCAACAAAAGAAAACTAAACGATACTAGCTAGCATCACTGGCTGTATAAATACTTTTACACCATCTAGCGGCAAAGTGCAGTTTTTGTACTAAAAATAATAAACCGAAAAGACGCTGCAGTACACTATAAAAGTCGATAACCGAGAGAAATTATCGCCGTCGTACAACGCCATCTAGAGGGTAGTAGTAACATTCTGGATAGTTGTGAACTCAACGTCGATACGCCATTTAGAAGGTACTGGTAAATTATGGATAATGGTAGATTCCACGCCACTAAGAAGGTACTGGATTATTCGAGAAGGTGATGACTGTAGTATAAAAAGGTTGTCATCTGAGTTGAGTGACACAGTTGAATTCAAACAGTGAAGCAGAACAGTTGAATTTGAGCAACATAAGTGAACAGTTGTTTTGAAACAGTTGAGTGATACAGTTGATTTTAAAAGTAAATTGTCTATACAGTGCTAGATTAATATTAGACTTTGAATGTTAATAAAATAAACAATTGTAACGTGTAAAAATTAACTTTTGTGATTTAAATAAACCATTTTATAATTAAATAAGTTTGTGTGTTTTTGATTGCTACACAATCCAGTGATCGAACTCAGAAAAGTGTAGGAGATCGAAATTATTGTCTAAAATCGTAACAATTGGTTTCAGAAGTGGGATTGTGTAAAAAGAATTAACAATCAATAAAAAAAAATGGTTAAGTTTGACGAACTGAAAGTGGATCAACTGAAGAAGGAGTTGCAGCAGCTGAATCTGCAATCATCTGGCGGAAAGGTGGAGTTACAGAAACGCTTACGGTAGGCTCTTGAGGCTCAAGGTGTAAACCTGGAAGAGCATGAATTTTATAGTGATGTATCAGAATCAGCAGCGAAAGTGGAAGAAGCTTCTGGACCGGCGGCAAGTGGTGAAGTTGTAGATATGTCAAAGTTCGAGAAAATGTTAATGGCGATGACGCAGACAATAAGTCAAAATGCACTGCAAATAGACCAGAAGTTAAGTCAGAACGCGCTGCAGTTCCAGGCGGTTCGGGAAGAAATTGATCAGAGCTTAATTGATCAGAGCTTAAGTCAGAACGCGCTGCAGATCCAGGCGGTTCGGTTCGGGAAGAAATTGATCAGAGCTTAAATCAAAATGCACTGCAAATAGATCAGAGCTTAAGTCAGAACGCGACGCAGATCCACGCAATGAATCAAAACATTGAGGCTGTTCGAACGGAGGTTGCCAAAATGGTAAATGGCCTCGATGCAAAGATTACTGAGTTACGAGATGACGTTGAATCATTCAAGGGAGAAGTTCAAAATAATCTTGAAAAAGTTCAAAATAATTTTGAGGACGTTAATAAAAGGATTCAACAGTTGGAAATAAGCGAACCAACTACTCAAGTTATAAGAGAAATCAGCGCAGAGAGACTTGAGGCACCCTCATACGATGGAACAACGCCATTTAGTGTTTTCAAGCTCCAATTCGAAACAACATCTGGTCACAATCGTTGGGATAACGAAAGCGCAGCTGCAGCGCTAATTGTGGCATTTAAAGGCGCAGCTGCATAAGTATTGCTAACGGTTCCAGTGGCGGTGATGGATGCCTTACAGCGAAAATATGGCAGTGACCACATAAAGCAGATTCACAGATTGGAGTTGAAAAGTCGTATCCAAAAATCTGGTGAGTCCTTGCAGGAGTATGCTGCGGATATTGAGCGATTGGCACACCTTTCCTATCCTGACGAGTTAAGTGCCGTAGCTGAAAAATTCAAAATAGAGGCGTTTATTGACGGCATACGTGACTCAGATACAAAACGCGAGACAATGAGGAACCCGAAGACAACATTTAACGAAACAGTAACGGTTGCCCTCACTCAGGAGACGATTGCGTTGACATGCCGCCCATCACTGAAAACTCGTCGGATGGAGGTGGAGGCTGAAAAGAAAAATTCATCGTTTGCCAGCAGTAGCTTCAGCGGAAAATGCTACAACTGTGGTAAGCAGGGACACATGGCACGGGACTGTAAATCACGTCGTAAACGATCTGCATCACGTTCACCAAGAAGAAGAATTGAAAATAGGGTGGACGATGGCGAAAATGGTAGCGGGCAGCAAGCGCGTACGGGGAATCAGGGTTCGATTCCGGAGAGGGAGCCTGAGAAACGACTACCACATCGCAAAGGAAGCCAGCATCGAAATGCGGATGCACTTTCCCGTCGTCTATGTAAAATTGAATGCAATCATTGTTCACGAACGGAAAATAAAGCTGGAACAATTGATGTGCGCCTTTTGAACGTTTTGCCTAAAGAAAAGTGGACAAAAGAGGAGGTAAGATGGGACCAGCGCAGTGATCGGGATCGTGGTGATCGTGAACGAGAACGTGAAAGGGAACGCGAACGAGAACGGGAGAGAGAACGTGAAAGAGATCGCGAGCGTGATCATGATCGGTGTGAAGAACGCGACAGAGAACGAAAGGCAGGAACGTGAATTTGAACGTGCAGAACGTAGGGAACGAGAAAAGAACATGAAAGAGATTGTGAACGAGAGAAGGTTAGAGAGCGCGCTGAAAGAGATAAAGTTGAAAAGGAGGATCCAGAACGGCCAGATGAAAATCGTGAGCGCAGAAGACGAGAAAGGGCACCCGAACATGAGAAAGAGCGAGAACGAGAGCAGTCACGCCGAGAACGTTCTCGAAGTCGGGAGAAATTTTCTAGACGTCGTTCTAAATCGCGTAAAAAGGAACGTGAGAAAGCGTGATAAATATCGCGACAAGATGAAAGCTCGGTATGACCTACGAGCAAATACTGAAGTGTTCAAAGAAGGTCAATTAGTGCTGCTACATAACCCACAACGAAACGAGGCTTGTCTCCTAAATTACACACTCATTGGGAGGGACCTTACCGGATCCTCACAAGGATTAATGATGTGTATCGAATCCAAAAATACCCCGGGAACAAAAGTAAATTAAAGGTAGTCCACATCGATAGGCTGGCACCTTATACTAGAAACGGAGAGACTCTTGTTCGGGACGAACAAGTTTAAGCGGAGGGCAGTGTAGCGAAATTTGGTTTACGCCAGAAAATTCTCGAAATAAAAACCAACAAAAGAAAACCAAACGATACTAGCTAGCATCACTGGCTGTATAAATACTTTTACACCATCTAGCGGCAAAGTGCAGTTTTTGTACTAAAAATAATAAACCGAAAAGACGCTGCAGTACACTATAAAAGTCGATAACCGAGAGAAATCATCGCCGTCGTACAGCGCCATCTAGAGGGTTGTACTAACATTCTGGATAGTTGTGAACTCAACGTCGATACGCCATTTAGAAGGTACTGATAAATTATGGATAATGGTAGATTACACGCCATTTAGAAGGTACTGGTAAATTATATATAATGGTAGATTCCACGCCACTTAGAAGGTACTGGATTATTCGAGAAAGTGATGACTGTAGTATAAAAAGGTTGTCATCTGAGTTGAGTGACACAGTTGAATTCAAACAGTGAAGCAGAACAGTTGAATTTGAGCAACATAAGTGAACAGTTGTTTTGAAACAGTTGAGTGATACAGTTGATTTTGAAAGTAAATTGTCTATACAGTGCTAGATTAATATTATACTTTAAATGTTAATGAAATAACCAATTGTAACGTGTAAAAATTAACTTTTGTGATTTAAATAAACCATTTTATAGCTAAATAAGTTTGTGTGTTTTTGATTGCTACACAATCCAGTGATCGAACTCAGAAAAGTGTAAGAGATCGAAATTATCGTCTAAGAGACAGGAATTTCGTAACAATATGCTCTTTCCTCATCACTTCGTTCCCAACTGCCATTACTATCCCTAAGTGGAGGCTCGGTCTCAATTGGATTTTTAAATACGCGGCTAAACTTCCAAAGGGTTTAGTTTTGTTTGGAGAAAAGTTTTGAATAAAACTATATATAATGGTAATTATTTTGCTCTCTAGACAAATTAGCTCTTATCTTCTTTTCGGCTTCCTTAAGTTTAGTTTTTGATGCTGGAGACCTATACCTCTGCAATTCCCGTCTAAGCCTTTTCTTATCAGAAACTAATTTTTCAATTTACCATTCGTTAAAAATCTATCATTTCTCCCACTAGTTGAATTTTTAGGTGTGGCGTTTTTTGCTGCTGTAATTAAAATGACTTGTGAGGGTATGTGGTACCTCTCTATGCTTGGCTTTTTCAAATATTTGTATGACAACAGGGGAATGATCAGATAGTAAATCGAAACTTGTACTGACCGAAATTAAATCTCTGCGAATACCTTTAGTGATGGCAAAATCGATAAGGTCAGGAACTTTGTTGCGGTCCGCTGGCCAGTATGTAGGTTTTCCAGGAGAAGCAACATCCAGATTGCTATTTTTGTTAATAATGGCTTTATAAAGCTGATTACCTTTAGGATTATTAATGCGAGAGCGCCAGAAGGTGTGTTTCGCATTATAGTCACCGGCTGCTACAAGTTTATTACCCAAAGTTATAAAATAGTCCAAAAACTGCGCCTCTGATACAACAAATCGGGGAGGACAGTAAACTGCCGATAAAGAAAGGTCTTTGCCATTACTTTGCAAACTACATAAATTAATTTATTTCGAATTACTTACTTAGATGGCCATAACAACCCGTTGTCAGGTTACGGCCGACCTCATTAGCTCTCGCCAGGCGCCTCTGTTTTGCGCGCGCCTTCTGCAATCGTTAATGCCAAGCGCGGTTAGGGCTTCCTCAGCTTGGTCTATCCACCGGAGGCATGGCCTCCCTCTTCGTCGTTGACCGGGGACTTTTCCTTCGAATACCTTTTCGCTGGAGATTCTTTATCCATACGATGGACATGACCCAGCCAGCGTAGTCGCTGTATTGTTATACGCTTAACTATGTCAATGTCGGCGTAAAGCTCATACAGCTCGTGGTTCATTCGAATGCGATAGTCGTCGCCAACTCGAACAGGACCAAAGATTTTGCGGAGAACTTTCCTCTCGAACACCCCAAGAGTGGCTGCGTCTGTTGTCGAAACCACCCATGCCTCAGCGCCATAAAGAAGCACAGGTAGAATGAGCGTCTTGTAGAGTGTTAGCTTTGTCGATCGAGAGAGAGCTCTGCAACGTAATTGCTTACTGAGACCGTAGTATCACTTATTAGCAATTGTTATTCTCCGCTTAATCTCCAGACTGACATCATTGGTGCTGGTTACGGCAGTGCCAAGGTAAATGAATTCCTTGACAACTTCTAATCTACAATTGCCCGCTGTAACATGAGAGTCTAGATCCCGTGCTCTCTTGTTGTTGTTAGTAGACATCATATATTTCGTCTTGCCCTCGTTTACCGTCAAACCCACTTTGGCTGATTCCTTTTCAATAGCAGTAACATCTCTCTTACTCCGACCGATAATATCAATATCATCAGCGTACGCAAGGAGAAAATGGTGCCATTATGATGCACACCGGCTTTTCGTACGATCCCCTCAATAATGAAATTGAAGAGATCGCACGAGAGCGGGTTGCCTTGTCTGAAACCTCGCTCGGTATTAAAAGTTCCGGGGAGGTCATTCCCTACCTTGACGGAGCTACACGTATTGCTCAACGTCATCCTGCAGAGCCTTATCAACTTTGCAGGTATACCGAACTCAGACATTGTTGCGTATAGGCAATCCCGCACTGGGCTATCGAACGCAGCTTTATAATCGACGAAGAGATGGTGAGTGTCTATTTGATATTCATGGGTTTTCTCCAGGATTTGGCGTAGTGTAAAAATCTGGTCTATGGTGGACTTACCAGGTCTAAAGCCACACTGATAGGATCCGATCAGCGTTTCTGTATACGGCTTCAATCTTTCACACAATACGCTCGAGAGGATCTTATATGCGATGGAAATAAGACTGATACCCCTGTAGTTGGCGCAGATTGTCGGGTCTCCTTTCTTTATTCCAGGACAAAGCACGCTGAGACTCCAATCGTCGGGCATGCTTTCCGCTAGCCATATTTTGCTGATGAGTTGATGCATGCACCTTATCAATTCATCGCCACCAGCTTTAAACAACTCAGCTGGCAGGCCGTCAGCACCCGCTGCTTTGTTGTTTTTGAGTCGCTGGAGCGCTGGATGGATTGACTTTTGGTTGATCAGAGTAAAGTTTCTGACTGCTTTCCACATCCGCTGAGATAGTGAGCGAATGTGTGCAGCGTGTCCTCCCTGGAAGTAAACTGGGTTGTGCGCAGGGTTTGGTACCCGCCACGTAAAAAAAAACACTCCAATGAAGACTAAAAAAGCCTCGGATACAAAACCCCTCAACGTTGACGACCACTGCAAACGAAAAAGGACTATGATTTAAGGATATGCACCTGGAATAACCGGACTCTCAATAGGGAAGGTGCCTCTATCGAATTGGCGGATATTAAGGCTGACATTACCGCCATCCAGGAAATAAGATGGATAGGACAAGGTTGCTATAACCAAGTAAGTTGCGATATCTACTACAGCTGCCATGCGGAGAGGCGCGAATTGGGATGCGGATTCGTAATAAGCAAGAGACTTCGCCACCATATCTCCAGGTTCACACCTGTGAGCGAAAGGTTTGCTACGATCCGCGTCAAGGCTCGATTTTTTAACATCAGCCTGATTTGAGCGCACGCCCCGACGGAGGAAAAGGACGATGCTGTCAAAGATGCCTTCTATGCGAGACTCGAGGAAGTATACGACCGCTGCCCGGCCCACGACGTTAAAATTGTACTCGGGGATTTCAACGGAAAGGTCGGAAGAGAAGGTATATTTGGCCCCACTGTCGGTCAGTTCAGCCTTCACGAGACCACCTCAAACAACGGTCTACGGCTGATCGACTTCGCCGCGGCGCGAAACATGGTAGTAAGTAGCACCAGATTTCAACACCTCGATATCCACAAGGCCACCTGGCTGTCCCCTGATCAGAAAACACGCAACCAAATCGATCATGTTGTGATCGACGGGAGGCATGCTTCCAGCGTGCTAGATGTTCATACGTTCCGGGGAGTCAATATTGACTCCGATCATTATCTTGTTGCAGCCAAGATACGCATGCGGCTGTGCAATTCAAAGGATGTACGCTCTGGTACGCAACGAAAGCTGGACGTCGCTAAGCTGCAATCACATCGGACGGCCGAAGCCTATTCCGCTCGCCTCTCAGAACTGCTCCTTCGACCTGACTCTCTACCCGATGATGCCGGTGAACTTTGGGCGCATATATCCCGCTCCATGCGCTCTGCCGCTGAGGAAGTCATTGGTTTCCGACGCCAACTTCGCGAAATCAATGGTATGACCAGAAGTGTCGCGAAGCTACTGCAGTGAAAAACGCCGCCTACAAAAGAACCCTGCAGTCAGCAGCAACGCGAGCCGTGCACGAAAACTACCGGGAAAAGAGAAAGGAAGAGAAGCGCCTTTTCAGACGCAAGAAACGAGAGCAGGAAAGGCACGAGCGTGAGAAACTCGAAGTGTTACGGGGCAGGAATGATGCTCTAAAATTTTACCAACAAGTCCAGCGTCTGACCCAAGGTTTCAAGCCCGGAGCATCTACCTGTAAAGATGAACATGGAAATCTGGTTACGGATACGCAGGGTACACTGAGATTATGGAGGGAACACTTTTCCAAGCTGCTTGCTGGCGATGACTCCACCAATCCCGCCTTTGGGGAAATTAACCCGATGCCACCAATCAACGACGATGGAGTGGACGTACCACCAGCTAGCCATGACGCGGTACGAGTTGTGATCCAACGACTTAAGAACAACAAAGCGGCTGGTGCCGATGGTCTGCCTGCTGAATTGTTCAAGACCGGCGGCAATGAGCTGATAGGGTGTATGCATCAACTCATCTGCAAAATATGGCTAGTAGAAAGCATGCCCGACGATTGGAATCTCAGTGTCCTTTGTCCTGTACTGAAGAAAGGTGACCCGACAATCTGCGCTAACTACCGGGGTATCAGTCTTCTTGCCATCTCTTACAAGGTCCTGTCGACTGTACTGTGTGAAAGACTTAAGCCGTTTGCCAACACACTGATTGGGTCTTATCAGTGCGGCTTTAGACCTGGTAAGTCCACCATAGACCAGATCTTCACACTACGTCAAATCCAGGAAAAAACTCACGAAAAACAGATCGATACCCATCATCTCTTTATCGATTTTAAAGCTGCTTTCGATAGCCCGATACGGGATTACCTGTATGCTACCATGTCTGAGTTCGGTATACTTGCGAAGCTAGTGCGGCTTTGCAGAATGACGTTGAGCAACACAGCCAGCTCCGTCAGAGTAGGAAGGGACCTCTCCGAACCATTTGATACCGAACGAGGTTTCAGACAGGGCGATCCACTATCCTGACACCTCTTCAACTTTGTGATGGAAGGGGTGTTGCGAAGAGCCAGTGTTAGTTAAAGAAACTTGGATTTCCCTTAAGTTTTGTCAGCTGGATTAAATCTTATTTATCTGATCGCTCGTATCAAATAAAATTTAGGAGAGTGTTTTCCTCCCCATTTAGCGCGACATCAGGTGTTCCACAAGGAAGCCACCTGGGGCCGCTCCTGTTCATTTTAGCAATTAATGACGTTACTCATGTTATTAAAAACTCCCATCTGTTAGTATATGCAGATGACATGATAATTTACAGGAACGTAAAGGGGGTTGGTGACATTATTCCACTTCAGTCTGACTTGAAATTCTTTGAAGTTTGTTGTTCTAAGAATAACTTACATCTTAATCCTGATAAATGCCAAGCTATGATTTTTACCAGGAAGAAAACTATTGTGGAATTTGATTATAAATTAAAAGATAAAAATATTTGTCGTGTCGATGTAGTCAAAGACCTAGTTATACATTTTGATACTAAGTTGACTTTTAATGAGCATATTAATCAAATTTTTAAAAAATCCTCATCTCTGCTTGGCTTTATTAAGAGGTGGGTTTCAAAACGAGGGCAAAATAAAGTATATGCTGTCCACAAACAGAGAGACGCGGCGTATTGGATCCTTTGTTACTGCGAACAACTATACTTTCGAAGTTGTCAAGGAATTCACCTATCTTGGCACCGCCGTGAACACTCAAAACGATGTCAGCCTGGAGATAAAGCGAAGACTAACTCTTGCTAATAGGTGTTACTATGGTCTCAGTAAGCAATTGAGTAGTAGAGACCTCTCTCGCCCGACAAAACTGACACTCTACAAGACGCTCATCTTACCCGTGCTACTTTACGGCGCAGATGCATGGGTTGTGTCGCAGACTGATGCAGCCACGCTTGGGGTGTTTGAGAGAAAAACTCTTCGCAAAATCTTCGGTCCTGTTCACGTCGGCGACGACTACCGTATTCGAATGAACCACAAACTGTACGAGCTCTACGCTGACATTGACATAGTCAAGCGCATCACTATCCAACGTATGCGCTGGCTGGGACATGTTGTGCGTATGGACGAAGAAGCTCCGGCGAAAAAGGTGTTTGATGCGGAAGCCGCTGGGCGACGACGAAGAGGAAGACCATGCCTCCGATGGAGAGACCAAGCCGAAGAAACCCTATCCACGCTTGGTGTGAATGATTGGAGAAGGCGCGCGCGAAGCAGAGGCGCCTGGAGAGAGCTTTTGAGGTCGGCCGTAACCCGGTAACGGGTTGTTATGGCCACCCAAGTAAGTAAGTAAGTAAGGATAGCAACTCGAACCTCTTCATGGCTAGGTGATGGTACTTCCACTGCGTTATCATCGATTGGTGGTATCGTACTGCATTCTCTCTGGGCGGAATTGGTGGAATCATCGCCCGTAAGCAAGTTGGAGAAATGCTGCCTTCATAACCTCAGTACACTCTGTGTATCTGTAACCAAATTTCCATTTTCGTCTCTACAAGTGGATGCTCCGGGCTTGAAACCTTGAGTTAGACGCTTAACTTGTTGATAGAATTTTCGTGCATACTTCTTGCCCTGGTACACCTCAAGTTCCTCACGCTCACGCTTTTCCTGCTCCCTTTTTTTACGTCTGAAAATGCACCTCTCTTCCTTCCTCTTTTCGCGGTAGTTTTCTCGCGCGGCTCGCGTTGCGGCTGACTGCAGCGTCTTCTTGTATGCGGTTTTTTTCAGCAGTCGCATCGCGACACTCCTGGTCTTGCCATTGGTTTCGAGGTTGTGGGCGTCGAAAACCAATGACTTCCTCGGCAGCAGCGCGCATGGAGTGGGAGATGTGTGTCCAAAGTCCACCGGCGTCGTCGGTTCCAGAGGTTGGTTGGTTGAGCTTAACCGAGAGTTGAGCGGAGTACGCCTCGGCAGTCCGTTGTGATTGCAGCTTGGCAACGTCCAGCTTTCGTTGCATGACCGTGCGTACATTCTTCGCATTGAATAGCCGCATGCGGATCTTAGCTGCAACAAGATAGTGGTCGGAGTCAGTGTTGACCCCCCGAAATGTACGCACAACCAGAACGCTTGAAGCGTGCCTTCCGTCGATCACAACATGATCAATTTGGTTTTTCGTTTTTTGATCCGGGGATAGCCAGGTGGCCTTGTGAATGTCGAGGTGTTGAAATCTGGTACTACTAACTACCATGTTTCGCGCCGCGGCGAAGTCGATCAGTCTCAGACCGTTGTTTGAAGTGGTCTCGTGGAGACTGAACTGACCGACTGTAGCGCCAAAGATACCTTCTCTTCCGACCTTCGCGTTAAAATCGCCGAGGACTATTTTTACATCGTGGGTCGGACAACGGTCATACACGTCCTCTAGGCTCGCGTAGAAATCATCCTTGGTGGCATCGTCCTTTTCTTCCGTCTTAAGTCTTTTAGGCTTATATTGAAGAATTTTGCCTTGATACCTTTCGTTTATTGGCGTGAACCGGGAAACTAGGTGGCGTAATTTTCGACTTACAACGAATCCGCAACCAAATTCGCGCCTCTCCGCATGGCCGCTGTAGTAGATATCACAGTTCGTCCGTTTAGAGCAGCCTTGTCCTTTCCATCGCATCTCCTGGATGGCGGTGATGTCAGCCTTTATTTTTACGAGGGCTTCCGCCAGTTGAATAGTTGCACCTTCCCTATGGAGGGTCCGGACATTCCAGGTGCATATCCGTAAATCATTGTCCGTTTTTCGTTTGCAGTGGTCGTCATCGTAGTGAGGGCTATTATCCGAGGCTGATTTGGTTTTCATTGGAAATGATGATAAGGTGTGGTGGGACCCAAACCCTACGCACACATTCCAAGTTTTAAGTCTAGGAGAGACTCGCCTTCTCACAACTAGCTCACCCCCGGACGGGTGTCCAAGGGATCTCCAGAGGATACTTGGCCAAAAAGGCCGGAAGTTTTTGAGCTGCTTGAACTGCTTGCAAAAGAATCATCCCTGGCCACTCCCAAGTGAGTGGCGATCAGGAACTTTTCCCACTTACGTGGACTTCTACAAGCAGCTCCATCCTCCATTTATTTCTAAAAGTAATAATAATTTGCCCACTAAAAACAATACGTTTTTGACGTAGAACACGATGGTCGTATTAAAAATTTGATACAGGGTGGGGGAAATTATTAAAAATTGATTTAAACATTTAAATGGTTTACAACAATATTAATAATTTTTTAATAAATAATTTTTTTCTTAAAGTTCGTTCTTTTAGCTTTAAAATGAAAATAAAATCAATTTTCTTGCTGAAACAGAACCGGAGTTATGAATTTTTGAAAGTGAGCCTCCATGCCAAAAATCACGAAATTCTCAAAGTTTAAACTCGCTCTATTTTGTAAAAAAAAAATTTTTTCAAAAAAATCCTCGAACACGTATCTCTTCTTTTTCGATATAGAGCCCATAAAAAAAATTTCAGCCAAATCAAAAATGTGTCGGTCAGTTTTCGTCCAAATTCGTTCGGTTTGTAAAAGAACGTCCCATATACATATAGGTATACACATGCTTAGCTACAGCCATACACAACATATATAACCAAACGCATGGACCAGCGACACTTCTAGCTGAACAAAAATATAGTAAGCCGAGGCCCAGCAGTGTCCTGAACATCCTAGGGTTAAGGGAGGATCTGAACAAATTTTTTTTCTATTTTTATTATTTGATAGTACAACTCTTCAAGAGAATTCTGTTAAAATGTGAGGTCGATTGGAGCAAAACTGACGAAAATACAGTGCCTTGGTCTCCCTACAGATTCTGTGTAAGTATATAAAAAAAAAAACAGTGTTAAAACTTTAAGCTCGTTTTTCTCGAATATAAATGTTCAAAGTCGATGGACACTGTAACTCAAAAACTACTTTACCGATTATCTTGAAATTTGACACACTTTTCTAATACATACAAAACCAGTTAGTGACGAAGTGTGGTTTTTTTATTTGCATTAAAACTAGTTTTACAATAATAAATATACTAATTTTTGCATTATTTTCTTAAAAAAATCGTTTTTTGGCTTAAAAATTATGCAAAAATCTTAAAAATTGTCAAAGAAAAAACCCTTCGTCAATACCTTGAAAAACTCATAAGCTAACCAAATTTTTTTAATTTTTTGTCCACCGCAAACCACCTTTTTTTTTGAGGCGTCCGAGGAAATTTGCTGCCAATGGCTTGTTTTGTAATATTTTTTAATGAAATTTTCACAGAATACGTTTTAAATATTGCACTTTTATACGTTCTTTAAATAAATAAATTTACTCTTACCATATCGCTTAAATCATTTTTAAACTTATGCTTAAAATGTAGCGCTCAGACCCTACCCCCTCCTTAATATCTTAATAACGTTAGCTGCGTTCCCGTAAAATAATGCAGTAGTCCGATTTATGGGTTTAAGCCAGAAAAACGTTCCTGTACTGGAAAATCCTATACAAAACAAAATTTTTCGGACTTAATCCTGCGTAATGAATTATTGTTCGGGAACGAATCTATTATATGTTTATATATTTTATTTTTAAATAACATACTAGTATTTGAAATGTATAATAGTTATATTATTTATATATTAAATATTGTTAATAATCCGTAGACTGAAATACATAAATAATACATACATTTGTGTCGATTTGAAGGTTTTTTAATTTCTGCAGCCTTCAACTATTACTGGTTTGATATTTGAGCTTAATTTCCCTTATATTTCTTTTTAGGAATCATCTTTGGAAATTTGAAATTTTATCTTCAAGAGTGAATCTTTGTCTGAAAAATGAAAATAAAAGCCATTGACCAAGGCCACTGTTGCTTTCGTGGTGTTACATATTTTTAAAACTTTCAAAATATTACGCGCTGAAAGAAATACTTACGGCTGATACTTTTTTCTTTGTTACTGCATAGCCAATCCTCACGAACTAGAAACAAGAGCATCTATTACTGGGGCGCTAATACATACATTCATCAAAATTTTGAATAAAAAACTTGTAAATTATATATTTGATTTGCTCATATAAATTAATGTAAAATTTAAGAAAGCTGACTTGGTACATGCCAATACTTCTTCCTTAATGCTTTTATAATTAAATCAAGAGCTGGTCGGAGTCACTTTCCTTACCACGAAAGCAGTCTTAAAGATTCATTAAGTCTAGTTAGCTGTCGTCTGAGCTGGAAGACATCTTTCTTCAGTTTCTTGTTGCTGCTTTCTGGCCCAAAGCCGCTTAAAGCCTGGTATACTTCCCATTTCCACATAATTTGTGTCTAGATGAACAATAAGCATATATCAGACTTAACTGTACGTTTATCACAAGCACTTGACCAAAATTATGATGTAAGTATTAATTTTGTTTATGAATTACTTGTGTCTGTGTTGCACATGTCAAATTTTTTCGTTCAGGTGGTTAATATGGACGCCGTTTTATCAGTTATATCATCACTTGAAGGTGCAACGATTACAAAGGAGCAACTGGAAGCCACCAGATTGGCTAAGTATGTAAACCAGCTACGTCGTCGCACCAAAAGTGAGCAGTTAGCGCGTCGCGCTAAAAGTCTTTTAAAAAAATGGCGTGAAATGGTTGTTTGGCAAACCAATGAGCTAGCCAATATCAGTGTGCCACAGCAACAACAGCATCATCATCGTTCACATCCTACATCACCAACTGTCGTAAGAAGCATGGAACATGGTGCTGGTGTAATTGCAAAACAAAAATCTGTCGACTTTTTACGTTCGACTGCATCAAATCCTGCTACGACTTCAACTTCTACCGGTAGTGCCAGCTTAAACTTAACCAGTAACAAAAGACAAGCATCAGTTGGAGGATTAAATATTTCAGCAGTGCCTTTGCCAGCTGTGCCTGCAAACGTTAATAGTGTCAGTAACGCTCTAATACAATCTACAAGCAAAGATATTGGAAATCAGCCTACAAGTTTTGCTAACTTATTAACAGGTGTAAGCAATGATGAACCGCCTGCAATTGGCGGTGGTAATATTGAAGACTTCATAACTTCTCCTAGTTCCCGCAAATTAAATAAACGTAAAGATCGTTTTTTAACACAACCCGCAGTCGTTACAAAAACTTTTGTAATCGATCATTCATCTAGCTCAAACACTGAATTTATTCGTTTATCTACTCAACGGAACGCATTACCAATGCTTAATATTGCTTCGGAGGTTATCGATATCCAAGACTCAAATTCAGATTCTGAAATTAACGTTTCTATTCCTAAGTCATCAACAAATACATCGAATCTTGGAAGTAGTATTATTGGCAGTAGCAACATTACTTCTAAAGCAAAAAAACCAAAAAAAGAAAAGAAACGCAAAGGACGGACACAACAACAGCAAAGTGTATTTACAACAAAGGCTTCTTCAATGCAAAATGTTTGTAACATCATTGAGGAATCATGTTCCAATCAACTTCGACCAGCAGTTGAACAGGTGAACGATAAATTTGCGCCAATTGTTGATGACAGATCACGCATTGTATTTCCTATATCTGGAATTTCAGGTACATTTTTTCGATTTATAATTAACTATTCTAGCACTAATAATTATGTATTTATCCTCATTTCCTCTTGATAGAAATACTTTCGTTATCAAATAGTTCAATGAGTTCAATGTTTCCTAATAGTTCAGCTGCAGGGTCATCAGCTGCTATGGGCAGCACTATAATTAAACAAACTAAAACCGATTTGAATGTCGGAATCAACAGCAGTAGTCGTATTCAAGCGAAACTATTGTCAACGTCGGATTTAAGTTTTGCTGGTAAATTTAAATCTGCTGGAAGCTCTGATTTGTTTGGTGGCTTTAATTCAATTAGAAATGATACTTCCGATTCGAACACTGCGAATGCGCCTACCTTTGCGAAAGCATCATCATCGTCACATCCTTTCGTGCCATTTAACAGCCGTGGCGGTAATTCAAATGATAGCACATCAAACAGTCGCACATCTCAATTTGACATTATTGATGTTGTTAATCAAGATAATAGTCAGTCCAAAATAATAGATGAGCTGCGACAGCAACATAAAAAAAAGGTTAATGACTTTACGACGACTACCACACCTATAATAACGCAACAGCTATCCCAGAATAAATCATTAGCTGCAGCGAGTTGGTCCGGAAAAGTACTAATACCACCAACGTCAACAAATAATTCACCTACTTTCAATCCTAGTGTTGACAGCACTGCTCCTTCATGTGATGTTGAACAGAAAATACCAAAGAAACGTGGTCGTAAAAAGGGCTCAAAAGGAGTAGATTCAGTAATAGCTAAAGAAACTAGCCTGTGTTCGCAAATGTTTATCACCACGTTAGGCAGTAAAAAAGTAAAAACAACGAAAGAGCTTTACACGGAAATGCAAAACCGTAAGTTTGGCGTATCGTCAACAACTTCATCCCCAACACTTTCAAATTGGTTAACACATCAGCAAATGTCGCATATGTCCAGGCCGAATTCATCATGTTCCGGTAAAATTTATTTATTTGCTTTTTTTATCAGTCTTTTATTTATTTGCACTTATTTTGATAATAAAAAAAATATAGAACCATCTCTTCACTCGCCACGTACTTCAGATGCGTGCTCAACTAATGCTACCGTCTCAACAGTGGCCACCAGATCAACGCCTGACAAAAATATGTGTAATAATAGTATTCATGGAGGTAACACATTAATTTTATTCGTAAAAATGTTAAGGTAATCCACTATATTATTAGTTTTAGATGATATCGATGAGAGCTACAGTGATTATAATACCTCTGACCCATCACGTGACAGTACAACTGCGCAGCGTCAACTTAGACGTAGAATGTCAACAGACAGTAATAGCAACTCACATCCTAAGGTTAATACTATTAATTTATCCACACTTCCAACTCATAATTCCTTGTCAATTGAATCAATTGAAAAACAAATCAAAGAGCTGCTATCACAACTGCCTCCAGTCCAACTAGAAGATAAAATTATATGGGAATGCAATGATGATGTTGTGCCTTGTACATGTCAAGTAACTGAAGTTGCACCTGTTGAAGACTTGTTACTACAAAATGAAACATCTAACACCGAAATGGCTGATGTAATTTTGTCTGTAAATGATTTAAACAAAAACGAAGTAGAAACAGCAGAAAAACTAGATGTTATTTCTATGAACATGAAGCAGCCGTCGACAACAAGCGAAAGTGTTAAAAAACAAGTTCAAAATAAAACCTCCACATGCGAAAAACCAAAAAAGTCTATTTTTGACTTAGACTTCGATGAAGGTGAGGATCCGCTGCATAAATATGTGGCAGAAGCAGCTGCGAAACATGCACAAGACGTTCAAAGTATTGAAAGCTTGCCAAATGTAGAGCCAGAAGTGTCAAAACCTAAAACAATTGATGTTGCAGTTCTACCCGCTGAAATTACCATACAAACTACGGTAGCAGTGGATCAGTCAATGGACTTTCAAGCAAATATAATTATTCCTACTTTTAAAATCAATGAAGATCCGAACTGCCTTGCAAAAGAGCTGTACGAAATACATCCGCAGAAAATAACCCAATTTCATGTCACAGCATTGCATAACTGTTATATACCTAATGTTAACGGAAATTGGGATAACGCAGAAACATCTCCTACAATTGTTTCTACGTTTTCAAATGACGCTGTCGATAACAAAAAAATACAGAGGTTTTATAGAGCCGAACAATCTGTCGTACCGCAATATGGCTCACTTATTGACGAGTTTATACCAAAAGATCTTAGTGGCATACATTTTACAGCAAATTTTAAGCACAGAAAAAGAACATCGCTTGAAAAAATACAACGTTATGTGCCATTTCTAGGAGTTGCTAAGAAACGCTTAAAACTTGAACGTTTGAAAAACAAATGCAATAAAGATGAATTTAAAAATTCTGTACACGAAAACTGCCACAAAGTTATTGTCAGTGGAAGTAGTGAACAAAAGTTTATAACGTCAAATGAAAGTGATTTTCATGCAGATCCTACAATTACTGTTAAGAATGAAACCACTAACAGTAATGACGTATATATTAAGAATGTGGCTAATAATATGATTGTTGACATAGATCTTAAATCTGAACAAGAACAACAAATTAAAAAAGAGCGTAAAGCTGGTGATAATAGTAATAATTTGACTGGCAAGGATAGTTTAATCGGATCCGAAGACGACGAGATGAAAACACAAAGAATTATTTCAAATGAAATAGAAAGTAATAAAGTGTTTACTGGTATAACTATTGATATTGAAGATGATGATATAGAAGTCAATCAGAACGTGCCAGCAGCCAAGTATATTGACTCGGTCAACAGCTATTTGTTAACTGTAGCTAAATTACCTGATGTTTTGAGTTATCATTCCTATGAAAACCAAAATGACCAAAATATCAATAATAATAGTGCGGTGTCATCAACTGCAATAATGTGTGCGGAAGACAAATCAACTGTAAATGCAACGCCATCCACTAGAATAAAAAATGTTGACAGTCGCCGCAGTAGTAGTTGTAGTAATTCTAGTTTAAAGCAAACACAACATTCGATTAATTTAAAACTAAGACGTCGAAGGTTACAACAACAAAAAGATGAAGAAAATAAGTCCTCCACCAAAAGGCGCAAAAGCATTAAACTGATTGATGATGAAACAGCCTTGGATAGAAAGCCACGGTTAATAAAACGTATTAAAATTGCAATTAATGGTGATATTGCAACACATAGGCAAATATCAATTGGTAGCAGTAACAATAGCACAGATGGAGATGATGAAGAGGATGATGATTGCTTTTATAGCGCTGGTAGCAGAAGTTCTCCAATTGATGCAGCTGGTGAATATAACGTTAATGAAGAATGTGAGGAAGAGGAATATATTGAAGATGATGATGATGATGATGGCGATGATGATGATGATGAAGAAGATGACGACTATGCAGGTGACTTCCATGAGGTGGTTACCCGTGATATATCTGCAACGTCTACCGGCAACAATCACATTGTGCTTACAATCAAGAAAACTCCAAGTAAAACCAACTCTCCGTCAGACTCTTTATCAGCGGTATCGCCAGTCATAGTATCAGCGGTGTCAGCACAACCCCTCAATAATCTTGCTGTAGTAGTAACTGAAACAGAAGAACGAAAATCAACAGCATTTTCTACTGCTGTAGACGTAGATACTAGTGAAAAGCGAACGTCATGTGAAAATGATATTCCCGGCAAGGATGAATGTGACCCTGATGAAGATAAAATATTAACCCCACATAAGTCTAAGAAAGATCTTATAATTCCCATCAAGTTACAAGATAACGAAAACAATGCAGGTGTAAAAAAACCTTCTTCGTTTCTATTTTTATCTAATAAATTGAAAAAGAAACGTCTGAAGCGTAGTGGAAAGAAAAAGGGATATATAATCTTGAAACGTAAAAGGCAAAAGCTCCATCGTCAGTTATTTTTTCCTTACGAACTTCAAACGAGTGACTTGCGTGAAAGCATACTAAATATAAGTAGTTGTAGTTCAAGTTGTGCGGAAGAAAGCAATAACGAATATGAATCAGTAACAGACTATGAAGATGAGACCAAACAAAATAATAGATCTTCATTTTCTAGCTTGCAAAGCTTGCCAAACAAAAACCTAAGCTCATCCAGCTGTTCAACATGTTCTAATACACGTTTTGCAGGCCATTTTAACGACACATCAGACTCTAAATCAAATTGTGCAGACACTGAAACAGGTGATAGTTCATTTTCAAATGCAGAGGAACTAGGCAAACAAGCGTCGGCTGAAGTTAGCGACTACTGGCAAACTGAAAATTTATGTAGATCTGAAAATAAACCTGAAGCTATAGCTGCCAGAGCAGATGCTCTTAATGAAAGGGCAGAGGCTAGAGCAAGTAGTGAAAATCATATGTTATCCACAGAGAATAATGAACTCTTGAAGTCTTTCAATAACATATACTTGAGTCCTGAGCAAGTTGAACAGAATCAGAATATGATTGCGTGTACTTTGAATATTGCCGACGACGAAGTTGTGTTTGCTGGTACTGATGTTATATATAAGGAAAACTTAAAGCAAGAACAGCGACAGCAGCAAAAACTCCCTTTTGAAAATTGTGATGTTTATAATAATTTTTATAATAACAATAATAATTCTAAATTAGATAATAGTAATAATAGTCTAGAACAGATGGTAAGATCTAGTAGTAATAATAGTGGTATTAATAGCGAAAATATAGCAGTAGCCCCGAGTAGTAATAATAATAAATGTAACAATGATACTCAGAAATCACAAAATGCTTTGTCATCAGATACAACAACAAAACGACAGATAATCCCACATAAAGAATATCGTACAGGACTACGTGCTGTTGATGAAGATGTTGATGATGAAGATGGCAATAATTGTGCACGTATACAACAGTTTAAAGAATGGCATCAGGTACTGCAATTACGTTCATATAATGATGAATTATTAACTGTTTTGCCTTACGTGGTACTTGAATAAGTAAGGAGACTCATTGTTGATAAAAGCATGTCTTCAAGAAATTCTTATTGTTAAAACAATTTATTGTATTATTAATGCAAATCTTAACGGTCACGTTATTTTTTTTGTGTCTCACATGCAAACAAAAATACGCATCTCTTATGCCAATGCATAACTGTCATTTAAATAATGTATGTTATCTTTATTACGTTATTAATGATATACATTTTATTAAAAATGACATTCAAGAATTCTTAGCATTTATCTCTATTGAAATTGCAATAGCATATACGTTCAATGCTGATGTAGTTGTCAACAACATTATATATTTCAATTTATCATTATTTATTTATTAATTTAACAATTGCATTCTAATAGTTAAATTATCAATCCTATTTTCACTTATTGTTTTAAATCTCAACAAAAAAACAATATCATTGTTTCTGTGCGCTTCCCTAATTATTGTTTGTTGCTTAACTAGAACCAACTTATAAAAAAATTTCTATTATACTTTTAATATTTTGGCTTTATTTGCAAATTTTTATAAAATAAACTTTACATTCTTTAGTGTATATTATGTTAATCAATCGATATAATCATTGCCTTCTTAACATTATTTTCTTTAAAAAAATGATTGTGTTTTTTTATATAAAAAAAAAAACACGACAGTAGTCTTAATATAACTGCAGCATATGTATTGTAATGAAAATACTGCTAATACTGCGCATTTTTGTGCGTTTATTTTACAGATCTTATGTGTGTAACGTATATTACGTCAACAAAAACCAATAGATTCACAAAAAAATTTAATAACAAATATTTTTTTTAAACGAATATAGAGCAAAGACTTCTTGACAAAAAATTCCACGATAATTTTCGTAAATCAAATTATGTAGTTTAAAACCATTGGTTAAAATAAACAATCAATTATATAATAATAGCAGACAATTTAGTATTCGATATGATTTAAATTTGAATGGAGTGTACAAATAAAATAACGCTTTTTATTTATTTTGTTATTAAATACATATCGCTTGTTTGCTGAAAGACTGACCTTATAACTCAATAAACCTAAATTAGGAGAAAAAAATTATAGTTTTCAATAAATTACGTTTTACGTGTAAACAAAGAAAAGTGTGCAGACATATACTCTTCTCACAGGGCAAGTACATTAAATAGCGCTATGATTTTTTCACACAAAATTTAAGAAAAAAAAAATTAAATAGCAATTAATTCTGCATAATTAACTCAAAAATATTGTATTTTGAGTCATGAAGGTCTTCCAGCAAACAAGCAACATGACACTTGCTTACAATACAGTAACTTGTATGAATGCAGCTTTTTGTTTTATGCTAACGTTATAAACAGCATGGTAGTCAAAAAGTCATTTTTACATAGAGAAAAATTATTGCAATAAAAAAAAAGCCTGAGGTGGAAACTTTGTTTTGTTTTCATTTAATCAATCATTAGAACTGTCGATTAATCAATTAATATAAAAACTATAGCAGCATCATTAATATATGAAATATTTTTTTTTATTCGATGATAAAACAACGTGCTTTTTTAAGTTTCGCTATACAAATACTACCAAATATTGTTACCACTCTTATTACTCTATTAAAATAAAATAACTGAAATATAAAATAAATTAAAATTATGAGTATAAACTACGTTATTTAAAAAGATAATTGATTTTGTAACTTTTATCTTGTCATTTGTTTAATTTTAATGAATTATTTATGCTATTTTAACTCTTCTTGTTTTTGTTTATTAACTGTATTGCATTAAATTAAAGAATATAATCTTAATATTGTTATTGAATTCAAAACGTAAAATTTGATTTGTTTTGGTCATTTTAATTATTTTCATTATTGATTCTAGAAATAAAAAATGTTTTTGATTGGCTGCTAAAAAATAAAAAATTAAATGAAAGTAAACCATTGTAATTATAAAATAAAAGATAAATAATACAATTATTCCTTTGTTTAAAAATTATGAATAACATTTCCACAATATCGAGCAGTAAAATGCTAGTTGTCTCGGAATTAATTCCCACTATGTTCATATAGATTCATACAAACTGACGGCAAAATTTTTCAGGCAATGATATGACTAAAACCACTAAAGCACATACAGGGTGGTCCGCTTACTGTGTGCAATCCATCAGTGAAAAATTGTGGGAAAAGTCAATCTTGTACACACAAAGTTTAACAAAGTCCCTTAAGAGTAGTACTCATAATTTTCTAAGTAATAAAACTAGAGCTAAAAATATGAAATGTGTGAGTTTTATTCATATTTTTTAGTGATACCATTTTGCTGCCCGTGTTTTCAGCTCAGAATTATCTTTTATTAAAGTTTTTTTTTTTTTTGAATAAATGTAGATTGAAATTTTAATTACACAATATAATTTCCATGTTAAAATAACATAGAACTCTATTTGTATTTATGAAAGCCGAATTTTTTAAATGAAAAATTGGACTTGGGGGCTTTTGATTTTCAGAAATGTGGACTTGGCGGGTTTTGATAAAAAGAATTTATCAGAAATTTTTGCAATCAAAAGTTTGTGAAAGAAATTTTTTTTTTTTTACAATATCTCACATTTTCATGTTTTTGGACTTGGCGGGTTTCTTCTCAGCTCTTGATATATTGTTTTCTCACGAAATGCTCGCATTAACGCATTTGTTTGTGCATTGAATTTATAGTTTTATTAATTTACTAGCTGTCCCGGCAGACGTTGTTCTGCCCTTTCCGCTAGGTAGCGCGAAGCTGTATGAACTCATGCTATGGAATTTTAAAGCGAATCAGCCCATTTTTAAAGTGAAATCAACTTCTGTCCCTACTCTTTTACATATAGTATAGCAGACTTGGCAGACGTTGTTCCGGTCTTATTGCTAGGTAGTGTGATGAGTTTAATTTATTATAGCTTTTGTATTTTACATAATTACCAAGTTTCAATCATCTGCATCAAATAATTGCTGATATATACAAAATGTTGTCTTATTCGCACATGGAAGGTGTGGCACCACCCATTTTCTCATTGAAACTTCTTTTAGCCCGTACTTTTTATTAACATATGCATCTAGTCTCATTCATCTGCATCACAAATTTTGGTCTTTTCTTATATGGAAGACGTGGCACTGCACGGTCATATCTGTACCTCTTAATATAACAGATACGTGGTGTAAATTCCATGTGAATAGATGCAGAGGTCTTTGTAAATATGCTATTTTAAAAATATTTTTGTATGAGGGCCACCCTAAATAAAAGTTTTGTAGGCTTAACTATGCCTCTTAATATAAAAGTTACGTGGTGTAAATTCGGTGTGAATAGATTTACCGGTCTTCGTGAAAATTAATTTTTTAAAAAAAGTTGTGTTTGAGGGCCACCCTAAATAATAGTTTTATAGACCAAACAATGTCTTAATATAAGAAACACGTGGTGTAAATTCCATGTGAAACGATGCAGTGGTCTTTTAAAAAATATTTTTGTATGAGGGCCACCTTAAATAAAAGTTTTGTAGGCTTAACTATGCCTCTTAATATAAAAGCTACGTGGTGTAAATTCGGTGTGAATCGATTTACCGGTCTTCGTAAAAGCGAATTTTTTAAAAAAACTTATGATTGAGGACCACCCTAAATAAAAGTTTTACAGACCAAACGATGTCTCTTAATAAAAGAGACCGTGGTGTAAATTCCATGTGAATCGATGCAGTGGTCTTTGTGAAATTGATATTTTAAAAATATTGTTGTATGAGGGTTACCCTAAATAAAAGTTTTTTAGGATTAAAAGAGGAACTTTAATATAAAAGCTACTTGGTGTAAATTCGGTGTGAATCGATTAACCGGTCTTCGAGAAAATGATTTTTTAAAAATATTTTGTATGAGGGCCACCCTAAGTATGCACCCTGAATAAAATTTTTTTGACGTTATATGTGTTTCTTAATACAGAAGCCATGTGGTGTAAATTCCATGAGAATCGATTTGGCGATCTTCGAGTAAATGATATTTAAAAATATTTTTGTGTGAGGGCCACCCTTAATAAAAGTTTTGTATCCTTAGCCTCTTAACATAAGAGCTACGTGGTGTAAATTCGGTGTGAATCGACTTACCTGAAAAAACTCTTTGATTGTGGAAAACTACTTAACCCTTTCGGTTATTCTATGCCATATGGCATAGTCGTTTTTTAAGGTCAGTTTGAAGTCTAAAAAACTTCAAAATAATTTTTTTCGAAAGTTTGTGTACAAATTAAAAAAAAAATTGGATTGATTGGTGGAAGCAGTAAGGTGTATGATTAAATAGAGTTTGCTCTATATCAATATCAATATCCTTTGCCCAGGCCCGTGCGCAAGGGTGGGGTTTTGGGGGTTCAAACCCCCCCCATTGGGAGTTTTCGCACATAGATTTTTATTGACATTTGAATGAAATATCAAAAAGACAAAACAAATTTTTTTTTTTTTTAAATAGAACTGAAATGCCAATAAATTATCAGAGCACGAGTTTTTTATTTTCTCAAGATTTGCGCACTCTAGTTATTTTTGAACCAAAAAACACGATTTGGGACCACTGCGCGTCGCTAAGGCTAAGTAACACGATCTTTTTTTCACTGCGCGCTTAAGCATAGCTCCGGCATCAATAAAATCAGCTTCAATGAAAATTCATGCACAAATCTATATGTACCATATCATTCAATTTTGCATGATAGTTCACGTGACATAAATGAAGTTAAAAAGACCAACGTCAACGCTTTGCGGGGCAAGACATCAAAAATGCTTCGTGTTTTGACAGCTTTGCCTGTGACAATAGCAACAAATGAACGCTCCTTTTCAGTGCTACGTCGTCTAAAGACATACCTCAGATCAACTATGTCCAATGATCGGCTGAACGGCTCAACCTCGCTTAATATACATCACGATATCGAAATCAAAGTTGAAAAAGGTTTTGGACGAGTTTTTTCAAGTACCTCGCAGAATTTGCTACTTACGTAATGATAACTGAATATCGAATCATATCATTAACACTAGACAAATGGCATGTTTTAGAATACTTCAAAACACTCGACTTTCGAAAATTCGTTCACATTCGAGTATATCCTCATTTAAAAAATAATAAAAAAAAATAGTCTTAGGGTTACTACCAGAGCTGCAAAATTTTAATTTTTCGGAATTTGGCCAAAAAAATTAAGAAAATTAAATTTTTTCCTTATTTTCTATATGTACACAAAAGGAAGTGTCGAAAAGAATTGACCGCTATTTTTTAAGCCTATACATAAGGAGAAAAACTGTGGCGTCTCCGCGAGTAGAGCTTTGGTGTTTCTTGTGTAACAGCTCAAGTCCTTTGTTGTTTTGAGATTGTCAATGCCACTACATGAATTTCCATTAAAAAAATAAATGAGAATAAAAAATGTTTGTATGTTTGGCCCAAAAGTTATCAAAATTTAATTTTTTAATTTTTTTAAGCTAATCATGCACTGTCTACACGGTTAGAAATCTTGGAATATATTTTAATACAATCGAAGTATTACAAAGATTTTTAATACAATTTTGATTACAATTAATACTTTTGAATAGATTACAAAATTTTGTAAGACAGTTTGTATTAAATTTTAATATCGCAAGTATTACATTTGATTTTTAAACCATACTGTATTATATTTTAATACTTTCTTTATTAAATTAAAAAAAAAAAAAAAATATGTCGTATGCACTGAGATTCGAACCTGGTTCCCTTTCAGTACAATGGTTGCATGAGCAGTTTAACGACATCAGCCAACGTAGTATCGTATTTCGTTTGGCTAAAAGTATATTTAAATTATCAATTGACAACAACATGAAATGAAAGTTCAATATTTAATTTTGACGGAAAAGTCAGTAATTGAGATTTAGTCGTTCATGGAAATGACAGTAGCTCAGTTGGTAAAGATGAGCGTATATGAACAATGGCATGACGCAGGACGACGACCTAGGTTCAATTCTGATCGGTGACAGGTAAAAAACTTAAGTTCTCATATAAAGTTTTAAGAACGCAGCACAAAAGCAGCGTATCGTAAAATTTTTTTTTAAATCTTAATAAAAACGAGTTTTTAAATTTAAATTCAAATTTGTATTAAAAATGAATTTTAATGTCTAGACAGTATTGAATTTTAATACAATTCTGGTGTAGTCATTTTATTCCAAAATTTCTAACCGTGTAGTTATTGAAGCAAAATATTGTAATTACTTGCTTATAAAGTACTTTGAAAATTTTTAGACCAAAAATCAAATTTTATTTTTTTTCTCATTTATTTTTTTAATGGAAATAAGGAAAATCGAAAAAAAATTTAAAAAAAAAAAAATATTAAAAATAAGAAAACAAATCAAATATTCTTAATTTTTTGGCCGATTTCCGAAAAGATAATAAACACCTGTATTTATGTATTTAATTATAATTAAATGTCTATATTAAAAGTAAACCGTTGTTTGACGTTTTTTATGAAAATAATCTAATAAGAAATGTTCGAGTTAAAACCCCCCCCATGGATGATTCCTGCGCACGGGCCTGCCTTTGCCGTATTTTGCAAAAAAACACCACTTCATACTTTAATTTTTTTACTAAACAACTTTATTTGATAATTTGGTGAATGCCATTTCGAAGCTTAATGTTGGGTTAGTAACTTACTTACTTACTTAGATGGCCATAACAACCCGTTGTCAGGTTACGGCCTACCTCATTAGCTCTCGCCAGGCGCCTCTGTTTTGCGCGCGCCTTCTCCAATCGTTAATGCCAAGCGCGGTTAGCGCTTCCTCAGCTTGGTCTATCCACCGGAGGCATGGTCTTCCTCTTCGTCGTTGACCGGGGACCTTCCCTTCGAATACCTTTTTCGCTGGAGCTTTTTTATCCATACGATGGACATGACCCAGCCAGCGTAGTCGCTGTATTGTTATACGCTTAACTATGTCAATGTCGGCGTAGAGCTCATACAGCTCGTGGTTCATTCGAATGCGATAGTCGTCGCCAACTCGAACAGGACCAAAGATTTTGCGGAGAACTTTCCTCTCGAACACCCCAAGAGCGGCTGCGTCTGTTGTCGAAACCACCCATGCCTCAGCGCCATAAAGAAGCACAGGTAGAATGAGCGTCTTGTAGAGTGTTAGCTTTGTCGATCGAGAGAGAGCTCTGCAACGTAATTGCTTACTGAGACCGTAGTAGCACCTATTAGCAATTGTTATTCTCCGCTTAATCTCCAGACTGACATCATTGTTGCTGGTTACGGCAGTGCCAAGGTAAATGAATTCCTTGACAACTTCTAATTTACAGTTGCCCGCTGTAACATGAGAGTCTAGATCCCGTGCTCTCTTGTTGTTGTTAGTAGACATCATGTATTTCGTCTTGCCCTCGTTTACCGTCAAACCCACTTTGGCTGATTCCTTTTCAATAGCAGTGAAAGCAGCAGTAACATCTCTCTTACTCCGACCGATAATATCAATATCATCAGCGTACGCAAGGAGCTGAACACCTTTGAAGAAAATGGTGCCATTATGATGCACACCGGCTTTTCGTACGATCCCCTCCATAATGAAATTGAAGAGATCGCACGAGAGCGGGTCGCCTTGTCTGAAACCTCGCTCGGTATTAAAAGTTCCGGAGAGGTCATTCCCTACCTTGACAGAGCTACACGTATTGCTCAACGTCATCCTGCAGAGCCTTATCAACTTTGCAGGTATACCGAACTCAGACATTGTTGCGTATAGGCAATCCCGCACTGGGCTATCGAACGCAGCTTTATAATCGACGAAGAGATGGTGAGTGTCGATTTGATATTCATGGGTTTTCTCCAGGATTTGGCGTAGTGTAAAAATCTGGTCTATGGTGGACTTACCGGGTCTAAAGCCACACTGATAGGATCCGATCAGCGTTTCTGTATACGGCTTCAATCTTTCACACAATACGCTCGAGAGGATCTTATATGCGATGGAAATAAGACTGATACCCCTGTAGTTGGCGCAGATTGTCGGGTCTCCTTTCTTTATTACAGGACAAAGCACGCTGAGATTCCAATCGTCGGGCATGCTTTCCGCTAGCCATATTTTGCTGATGAGTTGATGCATGCACCTTATCAATTCATCGCCACCAGCTTTAAACAACTCAGCTGGCAGGCCGTCAGCACCCGCTGCTTTGTTGTTTTTGAGTCGCTGGATAGCAACTCGAACCTCTTCATGGCTAGGTGATGGTACTTCCACTGCGTTATCATCGATTGGTGGTATCGTACTGCATTCTCTCTGGGCGGAATTGGTGGGATCATCGCCCGTAAGCAAGTTGGAGAAATGCTGCCTCCATAACCTCAGTACACTCTGTGTATCTGTAACCAGATTTCCATTTTTGTCTCTACAAGTGGATGCTCCGGGCTTGAAACCTTGAGTTAGATGCTTAACTTGTTGATAGAATTTTCGTGCATCCTTCTTGCCCTGGTACACCTCAAGTTCCTCACGCTCACGCTTTTCCTGCTCCCTTTTTTTACGTCTAAAAATGCGCCTCTCTTCCTTCCTCTTTTCGCGGTAGTTTTCTCGCACGGCTCGCGTTGCGGCTGACTGCAGCGTCTTCTTGTATGCGGCGTTTTTTTCAGCAGTCGCATCGCGACACTCCTGGTCATACCATTGGTTTCGAGGTTGTGGGCGTCGAAAACCAATGACTTCCTCGGCAGCAGCACGCATGGAGTGGGAGATGTGTGTCCAAAGTCCACCGGCGTCGTCGGTTCCAGAGGTTGGTTGGTTGAGTTTAACCGAGAGTTGAGCGGAGTACGCCTCGGCAGTCCGTTGTGATTGCAGTTTGGCGACGTCCAGCTTTCGTTGCATGCCCGTGCGTACATTCTTCGCATTGCATAGCCGCATGCGGATCTTAGCTGCAACAAGATAGTGGTCGGAGTCAATGTTGACCCCCCGAAATGTACGCACATCCAGAATGCTTGAAGCGTGCCTTCCGTCGATCACAACATGATCAATTTGGTTTTTCGTTTTTTGATCCGGGGATAGCCAGGTGGCCTTGTGAATGTCGAGGTGTTGAAATCTGGTACTACTAACTACCATGTTTCGCGCCGCGGCGAAGTCGATCAGTCTCAGACCGTTGTTTGAAGTGGTCTCGTGGAGACTGAACTGACCGACTGTAGCGCCAAAGATGCCTTCTCTTCCGACCTTCGCGTTAAAATCGCCGAGGACTATTTTTACATCGTGGGTCGGACAACGGTCATACACGTCCTCTAGGCTCGCGTAGAAATCATCCTTGGTGGCATCGTCCTTTTCCTCCGTCGGGGCGTGCGCGCAAATTAGGCTTATGTTGAAGAATTTTGCCTTGATACGGATTGTAGCCAGCCTTTCGTTTATTGGCGTGAACCGGGAAACTAGGTGGCGTAATTTTCGACTTACAACGAATCCGCAACCAAATTCGCGCCTCTCCGCATGGCCGCTGTAGTAGATATCACAGTTCGTCCGTTTAGAGCAGCCTTGTCCTTTCCATCGCATCTCCTGGATGGCGGTGATGTCAGCCTTTATTTTTACGAGGGCTTCCGCCAGTTGGATAGTTGCACCTTCCCTATGGAGGGTCCGGACATTCCAGGTGCATATCCGTAAATCATTGTCCGTTTTTCGTTTGCAGTGGTCGTCATCGAAGTGGGGGCTATTATCCGAGGCTGATTTGGTTTTCATTGGAAATGATGATAATGTGTGGTGGGACCCAAACCCTACGCACACATTCCAAGTTTTAAGTCTAGGAGAGACCCGGCTTCTCACAACTAGCTCACCCCCGGACGGGTGTCCAAGGGATCTCCAGAGGATACTTGGCCAAAAAAGGCCGGAAGTTTGTGAGCTGCTTGAACTGCTTGCAAAAGAATCATCTCTGGCCACACCCAAGTGAGTGGCGATCAGGACTTTCCCCACTTACGTGGACTTCTACAAGCAGCCCCATCCTCCTGGGTTAGTAAGTGTAAAAAAAATTAAATTTGCATTTTGGTACTTTCATTACCATTCAGCACATTTTATGCCATATGACATGGCTCCCAAAAACCACTTTCTAAAATAAAATTTTTATAAATTAGTTTCAATTATTGTTTAAATTGGCCTTAAGAATAAGAAAACGGAAAATACTGATTTTTAAAGTCAAATGGAAAAAAGAAGTTCCGAAAGGGTTAACATAAAATCTCCAAAACATGCTGAATCTATGTAACGGTCCTCACCAGGACTTATTTTTGCAAAAAAATTATTAAATAGATTGGCTACTTCTTGAGGTTCAGAGATAGTTATGTTAGTTAAACTTAAGATAACATCAGCACAAACAGTATTACGACCTAGAATATCGTTGACAATTCGCAATTCTTTTTTTGAATGAAAAAACTCTTTGATTGTGGAAAACTACTTAACATAAAATCTCCAAAACATGCTGAATCTATGTAACGGTCCTCACCAGGACTTATGTTTGCACAAAAAATATTAAATAGATTGGCTACTTCTTGAGGTTCAGAGATAGTTATGTTATTTTTTTTGCGATAGGTCCCTGCGGTCCCACTTACCCGCCTAACCGCACGAGAGGCGCATCCGTCTATCGTACGGATCGGTGACCGACTACGAACAGCCCGGACTGCTCTGCGTTCATTGGGCGAAACCGTACATGAGGCACATCCGTCTATCGTACGGATCGGTGACCGGGACTACACTATTTCTCTGAACGAAATGGTGGGTAGAGCAATTTCCGATCACAGATTGAGCACAATTTCTACTAAGCCCATAGGCTATGCAGCAGAAACAAAGGAAAAAGTCCATTTTAAAGTATTTAAGAAAATAATTATTTTTTGCTTTATAATATTGTGAGAGTCCATGGGTGAAATAATATGACAAAGGTTATTATAATCATTACATATACACCGAAATGGACAAAAATGAGCATAGTTAGAATTACATATATCAAGTCTTAAGAAACGAAAGTGTCTCAAATCCCTTCCAGGATTGTTAAAGTTGACCATACCTAGCAACAACTCAGAGTTCGTTGAGCCGGAGAACATTTTATTTAAAAAAGTTACGTTAAGCATAATTCTTCGGCTGCGCAGTGTTGGTAAACGTATTAGTTTGAGGCGGCTTTCATATGAAGGTAAATTTGAGTCCGGATTCCAAGGTAGCCGACGAAGTGCAAACAATAGAAATTGTTTCTGCACCGACTCCAGCATATCAATGTATATATTATATTGGGGGTTCCACACCACTGACGCATATTCCAATATTGGTCTAACAAGTGAAGTGAAAAGCAACTTCGTCGTATAGGGGTCGTCAAATTCTTTAGACCATCGTTTAATAAATCCAAGGACGCCTTTTGCTTTGTTTACCATTAAACCAATATGCATGTTGAAGCGAAGTTTTTTTATCCATAGTGACGCCTAAATCTACAAAATTGTCAACCTTTTCCAGTTTTAAGCCGTTTATTGAATATGAAGTCTCAAATTCTTTACTTCTTGAAAAAGTCATTTGCTTACACTTTTTGAGATTTAATGTCATCAAGTTTACATCACACCATTTAACAAGTTCATTTAGGTTTCTTTGTAGAGTTTTATGATTAAAGTGATCATTAAAAGAGTAAAAAAGTTTTACATCATCAGCATACATTAGAATATGGGACGAATTTGTAGTAGAAGGTAGGTCATTTATAAATAATAGAAATAATGTGGGGCCAAGATGGCTGCCCTGGGGAACTCCAGATGAAACCATTATATGCTTAGAAAACATGTTGTTGAATAAAACTTGTTGCTTCCTATTCGTCAGATACGATCTAATCCACTTTAATATCGTTGAAGGAAATCCTATTAAATATAACTTTTTTAAAAGTAGGCTATGACTTACGCAGTCAAAAACTTTGCTGAAATCAGTGTATATAACATCCGTTTGCTGTTTTCGCTTAAATCCATTTATAACAAGGGTGGTGAACTCCAAAAGATTTGTTGATGTAGATTTACCCTTTAGAAAGCCGTGCTGAGATACTGTCATCAGGGATGAAACGATGTTTGTAAGATGATCATTAATTATTTTTTCAAAAAGTTTTCGGATTGCGCTGAGCTTAGCAATACCTCTGTAATTTTCAATATTAGCCTTACTTCCGGATTTGTGAAGTGGAATAATGTAAGACTCTTTCCATAATTTTGGGAAATAGCCCAAATTCAAGGAAATATTAAAAATTTTTGAGAGAGGATAACAAAGACTACTTGCGCAATATTTTAGGATGTTTGTAGGAATATTATCTGGCCCAGTTAACTAAATCAGCACCAATTTGTGGAAGTTGAATTTCATTTATACGCGAAAGATAATATGGATAGTTGACGTCAGAATCATAAGTAGAAGATGAATAAGTAGACTTGAAGAAGTTTGCAAACAAATTGGATATTTCATTTTTTTCGGATGATGTTATACCATTATAGGACATCTGAAGAGGATACACAGAAGATTTACGCTTGATGTTTATAAATTTGTAAAAAATTTTAGGATTCTTCTCAATGTTGAGTTTTATATATGAAATGTAGTTTAAATAAGACCGTTTATTATTATTTTAATAATTATACCGAGCACGGAAATAGCTTATATAATCAATGGATTTCCCTGACATTTTGAATTTTTTAAACCGGCGATTTTTTATGTTTTTAAGGTACTTTAATTCTTTTGTTACCCACGGAGGATCGTTTGACAATACAGATGAATTAAATTTTGGCACAGATTTAGAAATACAATTTTGCAAGCGCTCATTAAATGATTTTACATAACTCTCAATATCAGCCACAGAGTAATATGGTTTGTCAGGTAATATAACTGACCAGTCGATATGGTTTAACAGTGTTCTGAGATTTTACACGATTTGTTTTCACTAAGCTACATGCTAAAACATACTTTAGTTGAAGAGTTGGATGATGTTTATCCTCTGGTATAACTAGAGGGTCAATGCGACTTATAGTTATGTTGTTTAATTCATCAACAAATACAAGATCAAGGTTTCTATTGTTCGTATTAAGAATATTATTAATTTGATGAAGACAGCAATCAGAAAGAATATCCAGAAATTCGGTAATAACACAATTGCATGAAGTGGGTGTAAGAAAACAGCAATTGTCCGTTATATTCCATGAAACGTATGGTAAATTGAAGTCCCCTAGTACAATCATGGAATCATTTGCAGAATGATGATTATTTATTCCTTTAATTTCTTCTGCATGTCGTAAATAGGTATTGTGATCAGCATTTGGTGGAATGTAGGAACAAGTTAAATATATTGATTTATTACCAAGCTTAATAACAACCCCAACAAGTTCTAAGTCAGTATTGTTGTTAAACTTTAATTCCTCACAGGATAAAGAGATGTGCACTGCCAGAAGGACTCCACCACCAATTTTCGAATTTCGGTCTTTCCTGAAGATTTGGTAATTGCTACAAAAAATTTCAGAGTTCAATATATTTTGACGAAGCCACGTTTCAGAGAATGCAATAACATGAAATTCATAATCGAAACTATTCAAGAATAAATCTGATAGTTTCGTATTTAAACCTCTAACGTTTTGGTAGGCAATGGTTAAAGTTTGAAGCCGGTCAAGAATTAGTTTTTTGAAACATTTAGGTCTACAGAACGTTGTGGTAAGGTAACAACATTTTCACAGTGTGGGCTGTTTCTATACTCGAATTCACGAACTAAAGTATTGAGCGGCCAAAAATCTTTGTGATTTACCCATTCGAAAACTTCTTCAGGGACAAAAATTTTGAATGAAGACTTTTTCCTCCGGTATGAAAAATTTAGCTTACGCACAGAAAAATCACTGAAGCCATTTAATTTATTTTTTATATAATAATTTAAGTCCTCAACCGAAGTATCAGAAGCGAAACGCGACACAAAAACAGTTTTTTTTAAAGATATAACTACAAGCTCTTTTGGCTCATTTCTAACGGAGACTGTTACTGATTTCGAATCTTTATCATTTTGAGGAGAGGTAGATGGCAAATTGGATTGTACTGGTGTTGTACTTTGCATAAGAGGCTGAACAGGCTTAGGTAATTTATCCAACGTTGTAGATTTAGATATGGTTAGGGCTACCAGATGGCCTCACTACAAAAGTAGTACATATCAAAAAATTGGAATTTTGTTAATGAAAACCTTCATTTTTTTTTAATTTCATACAAATATTTTTGATGAGCAAAAAAAAAGGTCCTCACTTTAGTTCAAATATTTTATTTTACAATGCAAACATCGAAAGTAGCAAAACCATCCAAAAGTAGCACATTTCGAGTCAAAAGTAACAAAGTAGCAAAGCCTTGCAAAAGTAACACTTTTGCTACTTTAGTATCGCATCTGGTAGCCCTAGATATGGTACTTCCAGATTTTTTATCATTTTTCTGCTTCCCACGAAGAGTCATCGGAGTCAATTTTTTAGGTGTTGAGTTTTGCTTTTCTAAGCATCTAAAATCATTAAAAATACTTTCAAATATGTTACTTTATTTTAATTTTTTTAATAACAACACATTCATCCATGGTTTAAGGCTCTTAAATTTGGTTTTGTATTTATTTATAGGCTCTTTTGCAATTAGAGATATGAAACTGTAATTTATCTAGAAATAAGTCGAAAGCAATAGAAATGTGCATAATAGATATCATCCCAAAATTCAACATTAAGGCAAGATCTGAGAGCGTAGAAATTAATTTTATTTTGTAAAATATTTTCAGCTTTGTGAAATCTTCTAAATTTAAAATCGAATTGAATGGTAGTAAGACTGTGATCAGTTACCTTTAAATCAAAAACCGCAGCTTTGTAACATACACAATTACTGCTATGCAGTCTAGTAAATGTGGTCTAAGCAAGAGCTTAGGCGAGTAGGCTCAGTCAATAATGAATCAAAACCAAACGAAGACAAAATTGTCAGTGAATAATCGACATCGGTAGATTCAGAAGAAATATTGATGTTAAAATCACCTAGCAAAACGATATTTTTACACGTTTGTCGTTCTAAAAAGCAATAAAATTCATCAACGAAAGTTTTTGCTGTACATTTGTGAAGCCTATAGACGCATATAAAACAATAGTTAACATCAGATACTTAATTCGCAACTAAAACTTATCACATCAGCACTTTTCAAATTATATTTATTAATTTTACTTCCAACTATACCACTTCTAAAAAATAATCCAACTCCACCAGCTGAATATGAATTATTGCACGTAGCATCAAAACAGAAATTTGAAATTTTATAGAATGAGATTTCTTCTTCAAAACTCCAAATTTGAGATACAAAAATGATATCAGGTAAATGACTTAGGGCCGGTTTCACAGTGCTTAGTTAACCAATTAGTTAACTTAACCAACGGCTGTTAGTTAACTACCGATCCAGTTTCACAGTCCATTAGTTAACTAATGATAATTTTTTGTACAAATATGGCATCACTGCACAAAACATATGTTTTTTATTTTGACATTTCATAGTTTGCGAAATGGAATCAACAACAAGAACTCCAAAATTTTTGGCAGACTAAATAAATTGCTAATTGGAGCTGGTCGGCAACTTTGAAAACATTATCGAACGCAAAAAAACCGATAAAGTTAGTCTAGACGAGAAGGAAAGAATATGGGGGACCATTGTAGACGATTTTAACGGCTTGCAAGGAACCTACCGAAAGTAATATGGACGGGATCTTAATACTTTTTTTCGACGAACAATTACAATATTCCATACTACTTCAATATCTGAATCACTATCAACTTCGCTATCCCAACCTGAATCCATATTTATGCAGCTTCTTATTTGCTTTTTTGAAACTTTGTTTTTATTTATTACGTTCTTTTTCGCTTTGACAGCAATCACTTATGTTTTTTTTTCGTTCTGACAAGTTGTTTGTTTTGCGTTGCCAACTTTTTTTTGTAAGCTAAACAGCAATCAGCTGTTAGTTAACTATTAGTTAACCTGCCAATTTTGGTTGGTTAACTAATTACTGTGAAACTGAAATTGGATAGTTAACTTCTAATCTCGAGTTAACTAAGCACTGTGAAACCGGCCCTTAGGGAAGAAAGATGAGAAAGAAATGTGTCAAAGTTTGCTCTCATGCTGCGGATATTTTGGTACACGACAGAAAAACCGGAATATTGTTTATCATTTAAGTGGTCAATAAAAAGGCAATTAAGGCTATCAGATAAGGAAGGAAAATATCATTAATGTTATTTTGAGGATAAGTATCAGTAGTAATATTATAAGTATTCAATTTAATATGTATATAAATAATCCTCAAAAGAATTAATTTTTATAGCATGGTATATATAATGCATGGTATGATGTAAACAGACGAATCTCTGATCCAAACAAACTGACAATTGTAGGTTTGCTTAAGTTCATTATTATTGCGCCCATCAAAAATATCGGTAAACACTTTGTTTTTGTTTATTCTCATTTTTTGCGTAACCATTTTTTTGCGAGCAATAAACGAAAACTTGGTTGGGTAGTACAGTAGTACGCAAGGCTGAAGGATAGTACAAAAGTATTATTGTAGTACAAACGACAGCACTGAGCGCAAGTAGTGTAATAATTCGGCAGGCTCCCCAATAGGTAATTTCTATGTGGTTTTTGAACAGAAAATAATTTATAAATGTTATTTTATTGAGCTTACTGTTTGATATGTGTGTGTGTCAACACCAAAGAAATTACAACTTAAAAAGATAAATCAAAAGGATAAATGGGCTAAAGCTAGTTATACTAGTTTCATCGCATATCGGCAAAAAAGTACAGATTTTATGTGTTTTTTATACCCTACACCGAGGGTATATTCACTTTGTCTCTCCCTTTTTAACACATAGAAGGGGGCGTGGCAGGTATGGAAAAGTGCATATATTCTTGATCAGTGTCACCACCTGAGTCTATTTAGCAATGTCCGTCTGTCTGTCTGTCCGTGTGTTGAAATCAGGTTTACGGGAAAACCAAGAAAGCTAATTGAATGAAACTTTCACACACAGGTCACACCTTCTTGCAGGCATCTTGCTATTGAAAATGGGCGAAATCAGTTCGCGGACACGCCTAACGCCCTTACTCTATGTATAATTACCCAGACCAATTTTGAAAAAAATTGCACCGATTTTGATGAAACTTGGTAATTTGGTGCACATGTGGTATGGTGGTATGAGCTAAAAAAAGCGGACATAAGGCCCAAAATTGTTTTGGGGACTATGACCATTGGGGTTATGACCGGGTACGAATATAATGTTGCAGCCCAATATATTAAAAACAGTAATGACACAGTACCAAAACAGCACTGATACTAACTATACTTATTTATGGTCATAATCCTTAGAACAACAAAAACTGCAAGGGAAAAATTTCATTTGAAATAAATTTTTTTTTGGTATCCTGTGCACGATAGAAGTAAAATTCAGTATCTTAGACATACTCGTATTTGACCAGATTTATCTCAAAAGCCATGTGTGATAAAAACTAATTAAAACCACATTTCAATTCAGCATCAAAAATACCATAGAAAGTGATACAAAAGAGCCAATGATATGACTTAATTCTTAATATGAATAACTCCAATCTTCCCCTTGATCTACCGTTTCATGCAGTGCTCAGCTGATTCAGGATGTTTTGTTAAACTCATATTATCGAATTGAAATAAATCACATCCAATTGTTAAATTACCCGATTTTGGCTTTATTAGCTAGATAGTTTTATCTATGCCATTCAGCATTTAAATATGGCTTCGAACATATGAGCGCCACAATAGGCCAATATTTAGCGCAGTCTGAAGGTCAAACTTACGACTGAAATAAAATAAAAATTATAAAATTTTTAAATATTGCTGGTTTATCAGTACAAGCCTGAGGCTGTACATATTGCCACAATATATAACCCAATTGATTTCTTAATTGCAAAACATCATGTAAGTTTTGAGCGAACTTAAAGTTGAAATTTTAGTAAGTTTTTAAATTTCCAGACCAATTCCTACTTAGTCATGGTGCAATAGCTAAAAATCAACTGTTACTAGAAACAGTGTTCCCATTTTAAAAACCAAATCCCTAGAGAAAACGAAGAAACAGAAACTATTTCGGAAAATGTTTCTTGTTTGTTGGCAACAAGGGAAAAACGAAATTGTCGAGGTACAGAATTTGTCCTTTCTCGCAAACGCAAAACAAAAATCACAAAAGAAAATAGACAAGAATTTCTATCATGAGACTTCGGTAACTATAGGCTTTGAAATTAAATGGGTTTTGGCGGGATTGCGTCAGCGGGCGTGGCATCTCCCATGTTAACATTAAGTTATAAGCGTGAGAAATGTTGGTTTTTTTGAATATTATTTTAATATTTCAACATTTTCCTTTTGTCTTTTTACCCCCTTTCAACTTAATTAAATTAGCCAAGATTTTTTCAACTTGACTTTTTCGACCTGTTTAAATTTGATTTTTCAAATTTTCAACTGCTTTCAGCTTTTTTCGAGCTTTCAACCTCTTCCAACTTTTTTCAACATTGTTCACATTTTATTGATGTTATCAAACCAGTTTATACTGTTTCAACCTATGCAACCTCAATCAATTTTTTTCGACTTTTTCAACAGTATTCAAATTTTTCCTTGCCTTTTCAACTGCTTCAACATTCTTTTCAACTTTTTTCAATTATTTTCAGCTTTTGAACCTTCTTCAATATATCTTAAATATATCGGACTTATTCAATCTCCTTCAACTTTTTTCAATATTTTCCATATTTTTGACTTTCAACCGTTTCAATTTCTTCATTAGCGATTTTAAAGTATTTGAACCTCTTTCAACTTTCTCCATATCTTTTCGATTTTTCAACCTTATTCAACTTTTTTAGACTTCTTCAACCGCATTCAACATTTTGGCTATTTTCAACCTCTTTCATTTTCCACCTCTTTCAACTCTTCATATATTTTCAACTTTATCAGCCTTTTTCACCTGTTTCAACCTCTCTCAACTTTTTTCAACATTTCCTCTTTCAATTTATTTGAACGTTTTCAACCTAATTCAACTTTTTTCAACATTTTCCATAATTTTTCGATTCCTTCAACCTTATTTACCTGTTTCAAAAATTTTTCAACTTCTATCAATTTTTTTCGATCATTTCCACATTATTCCGACTTTTCCAACATTTTCCAGCTTTTCAATCCATTTCAACATTTTCCATACTTTTTGAACCATATGTATTCTGCATTTAATTTTTTTCAACATATGGCATATTTTTTCGATTTTTTAAACCTCAAAACGAAAAACGGAACTACATATGTTCGGTCTCCTGGTACTATATATTATTTATACCTACACAGTTGCCAACAGTGAAAATCAAAATGCAATAAATACGTTCAGACAGCGATAAGCGGCAGTTCAACAACATACAATTATGATTTTTGAGTCAGCGAATGTGCTCTGTTACCGTATGAAAAGTATCTTTAATATATTTTTATATAGTTTTTAATAAACATAACTTCTTTTTAGATCTTTTTTTAAAAATCATTTTTATAAGCTGCCTGTTCTTTTCACATAATCATTTTTTATAATATTGTTACGAAATTCCTGTCTCTTTGACGATAATTTCGATCTCTTACAATTTTCTGAGTTCGATCACTGGATTGTGTAACAATTAAAAACATACCAACTTCTTTAGTTATAAAATGGTTTATTTAAATCACAATAGTTAGTTTTTACACGGTATAATGGTTTATTTTATTAACGTTCAAATTCTAATATTAATCTGACACTGTATAAACAACTGTTTTATTTTACTACTTAAAGTCACTTTATTACGGAACACACTGTTCTGCTTCACTGTTTTAATTCAGCTGTTCTGCTTCACTGTTTTAACTCAACTGTTCTGAAAACTCAAATGACACCCTTTTATACTACAGGCATAACTTTCTCGAATAATCTACTACCTCCTAGATGGCGTGTATTCTACCATTATCCATAATTTACCAGTGCTTCTAAGTGGCGTGTATTCTACCATTATCCATAATTTTCTTAATTTACCAGTATGGCGTATCGACGTTGAGTTCACAATTATCCAGAATGTTGCTATTATGCTCTAGATGGCGTTGTACGACGGCGATAATTTCTCTCGATAATTTATAGTGTACTGCAACGTCTGTTCGGTTTATTATTTACCGCTAGATGTTGAAAAGTTTTTATACAGCCAGTGATGCTAGCTAGTATCGTTTATTTTCTTTTGATGGTTTTTATTTCAAGAATTTTCTAGCATAAAACAAATTTCGCTACAATGTGTATTTCTCACAAAATCTTTTTTACATAGTATCTATTCTTTACGAAATCGTTTCTATATAGTGTCCGTCAAAATATTTCGGGGGGTTCTATCCCCCCTCATCCCCCTTAGATAAGGCCCTGCCCAGACATCCTTCATTTTTTATATATTAGTTGCATTCCAGTACAATAATGCATTAGCAACAGGGACATAACTATTATAAGTTTTATGTCAAAAAATTGGTTTATAATTATTATGAATAAGAAATATTTTATTAGTTGTCAATAACTATTATTTTTCAATGTATTTTTTTTACGTTGAGTCATAACTATTATGCATAAGATATATTTTATTAGTTGTTAATAACTATTAATTTTGAAAAAATATTTTTTTACGTTGTTTTGGTTGACAATGGGCTTTGGCCATCACCAGAGTTGGTCCCAACTAAAAAAGTGTTCGATTTTGGTCTGTTTTGAAAAAAAAATTTTGTACCAATCGTTGGAAAGAGGTCGAAGTCGAAAAAAAGTACCAGAAAGTGCCCGATTTTGGTCCATTTTCGAAATTTTGTTCGCACCAATCTTTGGAAAGAGGTCGAAGTCGAAAAAAAAGGTCCCAAAATATGCCCGATTTTGGTCCAATTTCGAAATTTTGTTTGCACCAATCTTTGGAAAGAGGTCGAAGTCGAAAAAAGGGTACCAAAAAGTGCCTGATTTTGGTCCATTTTCGAAATTTTGTTTGCACCAATCTTTGGAAAGAGGTCGAAGTCAAAAAAAAGGTCCCAAAATTTGCCCGATTTTGGTCCATTTTCGTAATTTTGCTTGCACCAATCGGGTACTTTTTGGTTCCTTTGTTTTCGACTTCAACCTCTCTCCATAGGTTGGTGCAAACAAAATTTCGAAAATGGACCAAAATCAGGCACTTTTTGGCACCCTTTTTTTTCGACTTCGACCTCTTTCCAAAGATTGGAGCAAACAAAATTTCGAAATTGGACCAAAATCGGTCACATTTTGGGACCTTTTTTTTCGACTTCGACCTCTTTCCAAAGATTGGTGCAAACAAAATTTCGAAAATGGACCAAAATCAGGCACTTTTTGGTACCCTTTTTTTCGACTTCGACCTCTTTCCAAAGATTGGTGCAAACAAAATTTCGAAAATGGACCAAAATCAAGCACTTTTTGGTACCCTTTTTTCGACTTCGACCTCTTTCCATCGATTGGTACAAAATTTTTTTTTCAAAATAGACCAAAATCGACCACTTTTTTAGTTGGGACCAACTCTGGTGATGGCCAAAGCCCATGGTCAAACTCTTTCCATCGATTTTTTGCAAAAAAAAATTTGAAAATGGACCTAAATAGAGCACTTTTGAGGATCGGTACCACTTCTAGTGATGGCCAATATCCTTTTTAGACCTCTTTTCATTGATTGAAGCAAAGTTTTTATGACCACCTCTGGTGA
The DNA here is from genome assembly GCA_949775025.1 of Tricholauxania praeusta. NCBI lineage: Eukaryota > Metazoa > Arthropoda > Insecta > Diptera > Lauxaniidae > Tricholauxania > Tricholauxania praeusta. The sequence goes on from OX459032.1 coordinate 16,762,469, forward strand.
TGTCATAAAAACCACCTCCCCATCGATTGGTGCAAAAAGATTCACAAAAATGAAAATCTGTTGAACACTTTTTTCAAAACAACGTAAAAAAATATTTTTTCCAAATTAATAGTTATTGACAACTAATAATATATCTCTTATGCATAATAGTTATGACTCAACGTAAAAAAGAATCAATTGAAAAATAATAGTTAGTGACAACTAATAAAATATTTCTTATTCATAATAGTTATGACTCAACGTAAAAAAAATCCATTGAAAAATAATAGTTATTGACAACTAATAAAATATTTCTTATTCATAATAGCTATGACTCAACGTAAAAAAAAATCCATTGAAAAATAATAGTTATTGACAACTAATAAAATATTTCTTATTCATAATAATTATAAATCAATTTTTAAAAATAATTATTAAAATTGGGCAATTTTTTCAATCTGAAAAAAGAAAATAATAGTTATTTTGGGTCCCTGATTAGCAATATTTACAGGTTTTTACAGAACTTAAGAGCTAAACACAACTGGGACGAGCCATGGCTACGAAAAAAAAAGCTTTTTGACAAACAATTTTTTAAGCTATTTATCTTGCTGGTTCTCATTTCCATTGTTCAATCAGCTCAGCTACAAATTTTGTAGTGTCTTACACAGGTCCCCTCAAGCGGACTAGAAATTATCTTAAATGACAGCAAATTTGGACTGCACAGAAGTTTAAAAGATACTTTGTAGTACCCAAATCCACTATTCCGCAAATCGGGACAGATCGCTTAGAAAAAATATTCGACTTATAGGCTTTTGACTATGTCACATTAAGCAGGGGTAAAAGGAACAAATTCGTTAAAGGTATTTTATTGTCTTATATGTTCAATTGTACCCTAAAAATTTTACCTTTCTTTTTTGTCAGCTAAAAATATCTCTGAATCCACTCAGAAACAAGTTGTATCCAAAAATTAAAAATTTTCGGTTTTTTTTAAATATTTTTTTAATTTATTTTGATGAAAAAATAAGTTTTTTTGACTTTATAAAGTGTCATATCGACAGGAAATTTTATTCTCTACAATAAGACTCATAATGTGTTATAATTAATAAAAATAAAAAGTGAATAAATTTGCACTGTCCTCAAAAGTCCAAGCCTTAATTTAATCGCACTTTTGAGGATATAATTTTTAGGGTACAATTGAACATATAAGACAATAAAATACCTTTAACGAATTTGTTTCTTTTACCCCTGTTTAATGTGACATAGTCAATAGCCTATAAGTCGAATATTTTTTCTAAGCGATCTGTCCCGATTTGCGGAATAGTGGATTTGTGTACTACAAAGTATCTTTTAAACGTCTGTGCAGTCCAAATTTGCTGTCATTTAAAATAATTTCTAATCCGCTTTAGGGGACCTGTGTACAAAAGTTTGAAATTTCTGGTCAAAAAGCTCTAAGTCGTATTTTTCTCTAACGTATAGGAATAATCATGTTGTCTCTTATTGTCTTTTGACACCATCGCCCTCGTCCCAGTTGTGCTTAGCGCTTTAGACCAAAAAGCGCTCCTGCGCCATGATTCCCGATTGTGCCAAAACTGGCACATTTTTTTTTCATTTGGTACATTGGATCACTTTTTTTTTCATTTTGGCACATTATTTGTATAGCTCGGCAACAAGTATGCAAATCAGCAACACTATTACGAGGTAAACTTCTAGCGTTTTATGTCAATTAAACACTGACTCAGACTGGAGTCTGGAGTACTTACCCAAGTAAGTAAGTAAGTAAGGACTGTCCCAGAAAAATCTTGCACTTTGTTTTTTAGTTATAAAAAAATACCCAGCAATTTTTTTGTTTTTTTTATTTTTTTATTAATAATGGCTAGTGTTCAGAATATAAATATCTAAAAACTAATTAACAATTTTGTTTTTTTTATAAAAATTTCTTACTTTTTTTTTAAGGTCTTTCATTAAATTTTGCACAGTTGTTTCATCGACAGTACGGTACGATCTTTTCCACTTAAGTCTGAAGTCTTGAAAATTTTTTGCAGTCCTGCCACTCTTTCGAAGATCTCTTTTCATTAGAGCCCAATATCTTTCAATTGGGCGAAGCTCTGGGCAGTTAGGCGGATTTGCTATTTTTGGTACAAAATTGATCTTTTTACTTGCATACCATTCCATCGTAGCTTTAGAGTAATGAGAGGTTGCTAAATCTGGCCAGAATATCACGGTACCCTCATGTGCACGAATAAATGGTAGAAGACGTTTTTCGAGGCACTCGTCTATATAAACTTTGGAATTGATTGTGCCTTGCGTAACAAAGAAGCTGCTTCTGAGGCCACAGGTGCATAGGGCCTGCCGTAAATTTCGAAATTTTTTTTTCTTTGAATTTATTAGGCACATTCCCCTTCTTCGGTGATGTATAATATTCGTGCCCAGGTAACTGCTTAAAATCTGCTTTAACGTAAGTTTCGTCGTCCATAACACAGCAGTCAAATTTAGTCAGGTACCTTTCATACAATTTTCGGGCTCGCATCTGAGCCATCAACTGCTTTTCATCAGAACGGTCTGGTACTTTTTGAACTCTATATGTCTTTAGCTTACTTTTCTCCTTTATCCTTTGCACAGTAGATTTTGATGTACCTGCTCTAGCCGCCATATCTCGCACTGACGTGTTGGGATTCTGCCTAAAAAGGCGCTTCACCTTCGCCGCTACCTTTGGGTTAGAAAATTCTGGTTTTCTGCCTGAACCCTTTTTTCGTGAAACAGGTAGACCCTTCTTATAATTAGAAATAACCGTTTTGACAGTTCTTTCTGATGCACCAACTATTTTTGCTATAGCTAAATATTTTAACCCTGGATTTTGCAGGTATGTGGACAAAATCAGTTCGCGGACTTTTTCTTGCTTGCTAGACATCTTTGTCGTTAGAAGTGCTATCTTCAAGTGTTATACATCATATCAAACGTCACTTTATATGGAATAAATATTTTGTCTTTTTAGACCTATAAGATTATCAGGTAGAGTATTATCTTAAAAAATAAAAGTGCAAGTTTTTTCTGGGACAGTCCTTATGTATGTCAAAATATTTATAAATTTTTCTCATGCAATCCTAAAAGAGTTAACGAATCTAGAGAATTTCAGGATTACTGCAATGTAAAGCCTCATAAAATTTTAGGATTGTCGCTTACTCGATGGCTTGCATTAAAAGCAGTTGTTCCAATTGTATTTTTAAGATTGTTGTCTAGAAGTTAACGGTATAAAATCACAGAAACTTGCTAATATGATGGCGAATCATGACCTTAAAATATATATGTTGTTTTTAACATATGAGGCGCCCGGTTTCAAAACCGGCCAAGTCCATATTTCATACTTTTGGGAAAACAACGAAAAACGTTTGTTTTCATCTATGTTCATTGAAAAATTAAAAAGTATTTCACACATGATAGCTTATAAAATTTCTTACTCAAGGTACGTCAGATCAGATATTTAAAGATTTATTTGCGAATGTTTTTGAGAAAACAATTTTGGACTTGGCCGGTTTTGATTCCAATGAACTGGACTTTGCCGGCTTTGATTCCAAGGCGTAGGAAAAAAAGTGGACTTGGGCGGTTTTGATACCAATGTACTGGACTTGGCCGGTTTTGATTCCAAGGCGTTGGATTGGTTTTGAATGCAAGTTCATGGACTTGGCCGGTTTTGAAACCCATGAATCAATAATAAATTAAAAAGTGTAATATTTGTGTCAAAAAATTTTTTTTTAATCTAAAACCATTGTAGAAAGATACAGCATGGTCTAGATTTTTATATATGAGAATATCTCAAAATTTTATTTTTTTGGACTTGGCCGGTTTTGAAACCGGGCGCCTCATATATTTTAAAAATTATAAGCAATTTAAGTAAAGAGCAACTTTTGTTTGGAATTATTAAGCCAAATCAAATCAAGATTTGACTTTAACAGAAAAGATATCAAACATTTAGAAATTATAGAGATCTCTGATCTTGAACTAGAAACTACAGAAATATTCAGACATTTTGAGAAAAAGTAAGCCGTGTTAGAATTGGTTTGGGAGAAGATTCATTTAAATAACTAACGGACTTTGTTTTTAATCTTTTGAGCCTCTTCTTCATAGCTCAGCCGCAGCTCAACGAAAATTTTTTGACTTAAGTTTAATAAAAATAAACTTCGAAACAAATTAGAATATAAAACTTTGATTGACATAATGCTTTCCAAAGAGTAATGCGCTAAACAAAGTGACCCACATTATTTTTGGTCAGATAAAGACTTATTTACACCAATTGAGTTTGTTCAAAATGTCATATTGCTAAAAAAAGCCTTCAAAAATTCACGTCGGATTTGGATTCTTCTATAGCGCCATCACTCCTATTGCAAAGACTTAACTTTTCTTGTCTTAAAATGTTATGTAAAGATTTATGTTATTATAAAACTGTTAATGCAGTTTATTAATTTATTAATTATAAGCTGTTAATGATAATCAATAAATAAATAATAAGACCAATTAAAAAATTGCTTAGTAAGTAAAAAAATATGTTTAAAAGAAAACTATCAAATTCATAGTTTTATTTTCGTTATTCTCTTTACTTTGATAGTATTTTGTCAAGATGGTAAATGGGGCGAAACAACGACTCACCTTCCACAAAAAATGCAAGATCCACAAAGTTACACAGTACAAGGAATCCAAGGAGCGTAAAAGTGCTCAGGGCAGAAGATTTTGCGACAGGAAACAACAAGGTTTTGGTGGACAAACAAAACGCATCTTCAGAAAGAAGGCTAAAACCACCAAAAAGATTGTGCTGGGTATGGAATGCACTGCATGCAAATACCGCAAGAAGACCTCATTGAAGCGTTGCAAACCTTTCTAGTTGGGTTTAAAATTACTCGCCCTGTCGTCTTATCATATTAAAAAGCAGCAGACCAACAGTTGCAACTGAAAATGGTTTTTGTTTTTCCATAAAAGTCTTATTTACACTTTGATTTTCTTACCGTTGCATTGCTACATTTTGTGATTTCATGGTTACATTGAAATTCTCAAAGATGAGGTGCGCAACATAACCTACCGTATAGTAAGCTCCTGTTTCGTGGCAAAGTGAGTATAATAAATATCCAATATGATGCATTTTATATAGTTCAATCAAGTATTTGATGAAGTATATTGAAACAAAAAAAATTATTTGCAGGTTGTTCTCGATGTTGGTTGGTTGGTTAGTTGGAACCGGTAATTTGTCTATGTTTACTGCAATATTTGGTGCTGCTAAAGCTATTGCTGCCGATTTCGAGTTGAGTGGTGACAAGAAGAGAAAGGGACATATGATTCAGTTCTAAATTACTTATTATATTAAAAAGCAGCAGACCAACAGTTGTAAAGGCGGAAGTTGTGGCCGCGTTTCCGCCTACAACTTAAACTTCGATTTTTTCCTTTATATTTATATAAAGTAAGCTGTAGTTAGTAGTAGACATTAGCAAGTAACTTAGAAGGTAGATAGCTGAAGCTTCTGTCGCACGTCTGGGTGCAACGCTAACAGTCGTGTTGACAGAGTAACATTCAGCGCTTGTAGTATCTAGTACCAGTGATTCTGTCGCACGTTTGTGTGCAACGCTATCATTCGTGTCAGGAGAATGGCATTTGACCCTTCCCTGTAGTTTTTACCGTTGAAGATTCTGTCGCTCGGCTGTGTGCAACGCTATCAGTCGCGTCGGCAGAATAATATTCGGCCCCGCCTGTAGTTTTCTACCGTTGAAGATTTTGTCGCACGGCTGTGTGCAACGCTATCAGTCGCGTCGGCAGAATAATATTCGGCCCCGCCTGTAGTTTTTACCGTTGAAGATTCTGTCGCACGGCTGTGTGCAACGCTATCAGTTGCATCGGCAGAATAATATTCGGCCCCGCCTGCAGTTTTTACCGTTGAAGATTCTGTCGCACGGCTGTGTGTAACGCTATCAGTCGCGTCGGCAGAATAATATTCGGCCCCGCCTGTAGTTTTTACCGTTGAAGATTCTGTCACACGGCTGTGTGCAACGTTATCAGTCGCGTCAGCAGAATAATATTCCGCCCCGCCTGTAGTTTTTACCGTTGAAGATCTGTCACACGGCTGTGTGCAACGCTATCAGTCGAGTCGGCAGAATAATATTCGGCCTCTCTGTAGTTTTGCCGTTGATGTTTCTGTCGCACGTCTGTGTGCAACGCTATCATTCGTGCCGGCAGAACAGCAGTCAACAACATAACATAGATATAAGACGGAGTAACCGCGTCACGATCCATCGTACGGCAGCTATGCAACGTCGGGAAACGGAAAACTGCTACATTGTAGAATAATCCTAAAATAACTGTAAACTAGTAGGTTAAATCATACCAATGTAGAAATAAACAATTATAACGTATTTTGAAACGAGAAACTCCCGTATTGTTATTTTATTTTTGTTGGAAAACTAGTCACATGAGGTTTATTAGCCACCTGCAAAATTATAAATTTTTGTAGCCGAACCTTGGTTACCGACGAGTTAAAACCTCGGCGCGAGGTTCGTTACAATGGCGCCCGAGCAGGGACCCTGGCTAACAAAAAAAAAAAAAACTGTATCACAACAAAAATATAAATAGTTTAATAATACGTGGAAAATCACTGTGTGCGTGGCATGCGACGTAACTAAGAAGGAAAAAAAAAGAAAATAAACTAAGCTAGAAGCAAAAACCTACAGTGAACACTAAATTAGTAATCCAGAGAAAATTTTCAGAAAAAGGCAACCCTTGTATGAAAGCCCAAAGTGCGACAGTAAAATCAAAATTAGAAAAAAACGTACAGTGAATAATAAATCAGTGATATATAAAAAAAAAGCCCCTTCAGAAAGAGGCAGCCCTTGTATAAAAGCCCAAAGTGAAAAAAAAGCACATAAGAATTAACAATAAACAAGTGTGAATCTTAAAAAAAAAAATGTTAAGTGTATCGTGGGGTCACACTCTAAAAAAGAAAGAATTAATCACATACTGTGAGGAATTTAACATCGAAGGGTCAGGAACCGTAGACGAGCTCAGAAAACGGTTTAAAGCATTCTTGGCCGAGGAACATAGCCCAGAAGTAGAGGAGAGACTGCCTGAACTACAGAAGCAACATCGACGACCTTCTTCTCCGAGCCCGCCGACGCCAAATCTAAAGGTGGATATCATACCTGATCCACAAACATTAGGAAAAAATACGGTACCAAGTATGAATAACCCACTAGAAAAGGATACCAACACCAAGAACACCACAACGGCCGTATATCGTGTTCAGACAGCGCCCATTACGGAGCCAAATGATCATGCCACAGACCTCCTACAGCAGACAGCTATTGCGAAAAGTACACACTATAATCCCACAACAATGAACCAAGTAAGGAAATGGTCACTGAAATACGATGGCTCTAGTGAACCACTGGCCTTTATTGAAAGAATAGAGGAGCTGGCAGAGGCAGACGGACTAGTAATGGACCACCTTCCACGGACGATGCCGGAGTTGTGACAAGATCAAGCCCTCGCCTGGTATCGCAATACTTATCAACGAGTAAACACATGGGAAGAGTTCAAGCATAATTTCTTGGATTTCTTTTTACCACTACGTTATTTCGAAACGTTAGACGATAATATCCGGAAACGATACCAGTGAGTAGGGGAAAAATTTAAAAACTTTGTGCTTGAATTACAGACCATGATGCGATATGCCAATTACTCAGAGGAGCAACGCCTGGAGCGAATCTTTAGAAGTTGCCTTCCAGAATACCAATGGTACATCAAACGACGAGACTTCGCCACGCTCACGGATTTAATCAGGCTGGCTGAGGACCTCGAGGGCATACGACAGAGGGAAGCGGATCAACTCCCAAGAAGTAGGGGTCGAGCCGAACAGCATCGAATGATGACCGAGATGAGGGAAGGGACGATTAACGTACAAGCCGCCTGTCGACGGTGTGGAATAGATGGACATTTTTCCAGAACCTGTCAAAGCCCCACGCGGCTATTTTGTTGGGATTGCGGAAAAATTGGAGTACGCACGATACATTGCTGTCGTGTGTCGGGAAACGAAAGAGGGTGGCGCCCAGACCGAGAGGAGGCGCACCCTCTAAGAGACGCCTCTCGACCAACTTAGACGGGATCCACAGCAACTGCAGGAGAGTATACGCCAACATGATGGTGGGTGGAAAGCAGGTGGCGGCTACCATTGATACTGGAGCAACGGTGAGTTTCTTGAAAGAATCATTCGTCAAAGAATTGGGAGAAAAGGCCACAAGAGTGGCATACCAGGGAGAGGTAGTTTTGGCCGATGGGTCTTCTCGACCACTAAAATCTACTATAGACACCTCAATCCAGTTCGGCAGCCATCAGAGGAGATTTAGATTTGTCGTCATGCCCAACGCCACCGAAGATGTTATCCTGGGCCTGGATTTCTTAATCCAAAGTGGTACAATCATACACATCGCTGGGGAAGTGATTACCATAAATGGAGGAGATCCCGAGCAACAGGCGAGATGCATGGTGAGTGAAATCAAATCTGTTCAAGCCCTAAATAACGATCCTCAAAAGATTCCTCACACACTACAGAAACGAAAGAGGAGACGTGCCCGGAGACGAGACCGGCGACAACAACCAAACAGCCTCAAGACAGAACAGGCATTATGTACGGAAGTTAAGTCCAAGGAAAACTCAGGGAGAGTCTTGTCGGTAGAGAAATCTCAGCAGGTAATTGATCGATTCTTGTCAGAAGAAATGCGAAGGTTTGATGGAATGAGGGAAGTGACACCGATCACAGAGGATCGCATAGTGATGATGGATGACCGACCCGTCAAGCAACGATATATCCCCAGGAATCCTGCGATGCAAGCAATAATCGACAAAGAGGTGAACAAATTACTTGAGAAGGGGTGCATTGAGCCCTCCCACAGCCCATACAGCGCGCCCATAGTGCTCGTTAGGAAGAAGACAGGGGCGTGGCGATTGTGCATCGATTACTGACAACTAAACAGCAAGTCAGTACCCGACGCGTATCCTCTTCCCAGAATAACCCACATACTAGACAGGTTACGAGATGCCAAATTCGTCAGTAGTCTAGACCTATAAGACGGTTACTGGCAAGTCCCAATGGCAGCTGATAGTAAGCAGTACACAGCATTCACGGTTCCCGGTCGTGGCCTGTTTCAGTGGCGGGTAATGCCATTTGGCTTGCAACATTCCAGCGCGCGTTGGATAGGATCATTGGGGCGGCCATGGAGCCTTTCGCGTTCGCATATTTGGACGACATTGTGGTAACGGACCGTACCTTAGAGGAGCACATGGACAATTTACGAGAGGTCTTTCGGCGACTACAGGAGGCGAACCTTCGGATCAACCCCGAAAAATGCGAATTTTTCAAAACAAGGATCAAATATTTGGGCCATGTAGTCAGTGGTGAAGGGATACAGACGGATCCAGATAAAGTGGCAGCAATACGAGAATTGGAACCCCCTAATAACATCCGTGGCGTGCGACGATTCCTAGGCGTGGCATCCTGGTATAGGCGGTTTGTTCCCGACTTCGCTGCGATTGTACAGCTATTAACAGCCATGCTGAAGAAAGGAAGACACTGGAAATGGGTAGAAGATCAGCAATGAGCTTTCGAAACACTGAAGCAGAAACTCACAGAGGCCCCAGTGTTGACATGTCCGGACTTCAGTCAAACTTTCACGCTGCAAACCGACGCAAGCGATCAAGGGCTGGGAGCGGTGTTGACACAGGTCTTGGAAGGCGAGGAGCGGGTGAAGCCAGTCGAAGTTTAAACAACGCTGAGAAGAACTATGCGCCCACGGAGAAAGAGTGTCTGGCAATTGTGTGGGGCGTCCGGAAGATGAGACCTTATCTGGAAGGTTACCAATTCATCGTCGTCACAGATCACCTGTCACTTAAGTGGATGAACTCCATTGAGAGCCCAACGGGACGGATTGCACGTTGGGCACTGGAGCTGCAACAATATCAGTTCATCGTCCAGTATCGTAAGGGAAAAAACAATGTTGTCGCGGATGCCTTGTCTCGGCAACCCAGAGAAGCGTTGCAGTTAGTGGAGGTGAACACAGGCGATATTGAAGAATGCTCATGGCTAAGGAAGAAGCGAGAAGAACTCCGCAAGCAGCCTGAGAAGTTTCCGGATTACGCAGAGGTCGGAACGCAGCTATATAGACATCTTTCCTAGCATACGGGCGACGAGGACTGCACCCAATGGAAGTTGTGTGTGGAAACTCCTCTCCAGAAACGTGTCATGAACGAAAACCACGACAACCCCAGCGCTGGACACCTGGGCATTCGAAAAACAATCGCACGCATAGCCAACAAATACTATTGGCCGGGGATGTTTCGGGACATAAGTAAATATGTTAGGAGCTGCGATTCCTGCCAACGGTACAAAGTAAGCCAACAGGCTCCCGCAGGGGAGATGCTTAGATGCACAGATTTCGTCGGACCACTGCCACGCTCAAAACACGGCAATAACATGCTACTAGTCTTCTTTGATCGATTCTCCAAGTGGACAGAGCTGGTTCCTTTACGCAAAGCCACCGCGGACGGAGTACGGCGTTCCGTGAAAGGATTTTGGCAAAGTACGGGGTACCTAAGCTTTTCATCACCGATAATGGATCTCAGTTTGCGAGTCGAGTGGTCAAGCAATACTTCCAAGAACTAGGAGTGCAGCAACGGTTCACGGCGCCATATACCCCACAAGAAAATCCCACGGAGCGAGTCAACCGTACAACTAAGACGATGATGGCCCAGCTTGTAGGCAGCCACCAGAAGACATGGGACGATCAGCTACCGGAAATAACTCTGGCCATCAATACCAGCCAGTCGGAGAGCACCGGATATAGTCCAGCCTTCTTCACACAAGGACGCGAGCCACGGTTACCAAAAACACTATATGATGAAGTCACCAAAGGTACGGGGACACCAACATTGAGTCCAGAGTCTAGAGCTACCATACTGAAGGAAGTATTCAAGATTGTGAGACATAACCTGGCCAAAGCGGCTAAAGATCAAGGAAGGCACTATAACTTATAGAGGAGACAGTGAAAGCCGACAATAGGACAATTGGTGTTGGTCCGACAACACCCATTGTCCAAAGCCGAAGAGAGTTTTGCAGCCAAATTGGCCCCGAAGTTCGCAGGACCATACAAAGTTATTGGATTCACCTCCCCGGTGATCGTACAGCTAAAACGAGACAACGACAAACTAACTCGGACGGCACACCTATCCGAAATCAAACCTTTCCACACATAAAACTTTGTCTGAAAAAAAAAACTTACTTTACTTTTTTTTTCTTCCTCCCTATAGCAATACCAACCTCTAAAGTGTAAAGAAGGGAACCACCGAGTGGAAACAATGACAAGTCACCACAAACCGAACACTAAGTTGATTCGTTCCATTCAACACCGAGCTGAGGAGCGAACTAAAGCAGTCCGACAACTGAAAGTCCTGGAAGCGGACTACGACCACGCGATACCAAAAAAATTTAATCTGCCTTGGGAAAGTTGTGCTGCCCTGAAGTCTGGGGCCAAGAAACAGCTGTTACAGCGAGCAAACGTTAAGTCATCAGCAGCACTCCTAACCATGGGAACCAGCACGACGCAACGGACCAAACGGCGTACGCCACCTGTAACCGCACCGTCTGAAGAGTTTTCGGCCAGACCCTCACGATCTCGTTACCGCATGAACTTAAGAAGTAACCAACGCATACCACCGCCAACATCACTAGCCGCCCCACGAGAGGCCACACTGGAAGACAGCCACTTGATCGAACAGACACTAGAGGCGAACAACGAACGACGAAGCCGTGACGCAGGTAGGGACTCGGACGGGGATTCCGTCATATTTGTGGGAGTGTTGAAAGAAGGGAGCGTGATGGTGTGGGAAACGACGGAGGAGTTCCCCACTGAGGACTTTCCGGAGGAAGCTGCAACCACCGCAGTTGGATCGGCACCAGAAGGTCGTGACACCACTGCCACTAACTTGGAGATCCTGTCAATAAGGACGCTGCCAAAAATTCAAGTCACTATTGCAACGAAGGCAGCCCTTAAACAAAGCCCGAATGCCGGGCACGGCACTGACAGCCCTGTGCCTCAGGGAACCAGAGAAGCCAGTAGTAGCAGTAGTAGTGACGGCAGCGGCAACAGTGGCTCCAGTAGCAGCAGTAGCTCCAACAGCAGCAGCTCCAACAGCAGCAGTGAATCCCGCAGTAGAAGTGATTCCAGCAGCGGCAGCGAGTCCAGTAGCGAGTCCGATAGCGAGCCCAGCAACGGCTCCAGGCCTCTTGGTCCAAAGAGGAGGAATTGGGAGGGTGAAAGGGCACAAGACAAAGGGAACGCAAGCAACGCTTGTAAACGGCCGCGAATCGATCCACAACCAGAAGTCACAGCCGCATATGAACCGACGTTGATCGTCGATGCCGGTGCACAGGATCCGCTCACATACGCGGATTTCAACCTGTACGACGAAGCAACAGTGGGCCAACTCCGATCGTTCATCGCCACGCTTCCGAAGGGGAAACGACAGGGCCAGGCGATTTAAATCGGTGGAAGAGTTTTCAGCATCCGGCTGAATAAGGCCGGGTACGCCAAAGTCGTGATACGCCCCCGAAGTAAAGGGGAATTGTGAAGACGGAAGTTGTGGCCGCGTTTCCGCCTACAACTTAAACTTCGATTTTTTCCTTTATATTTATATATATTTCTATTATTATTATTATTTTTTTGAATTAATGAATCTCTGTGTTATTTTTATATTTTAAGAGGAAAAAAAAATTAAATTAAAAGAAATGGATTACAAAGTCAAAATTATGCTAAGTCTTAGTCTTAAAATTTAAGTCAAACGGCAACACTTAGGGAACAGCTGTTTGTGGAGACTTGATAAACAGCTGTTCACTCTCTAAACTTAGCAGTGATAATAGCGTATATAGGAGACAGCGCACTTGGAGTGTGATGAGTCGGTCGCCAGTCGCAGCCTGATCAACTCCACTCTGGTAAGCTGTAGTTAGTAGTAGTCATTAGAAAGTAACTAAGAAGGTAGATAGCTGAAGCTTCTGTCGCACGTCTGGGTGCAACGCTAACAGTCGTGTTGATAGAGTAACATTCAGCGCTTGTAGTATCTAGTACCAGTGATTCTGTCGCACGTTTGTGTGCAACGCTATCATTCGTGTCAGCAGAATGGCATTTGACCCTTCCCTGTAGTTTGTACCGTTGACGATTCTGTCGCACGGCTGTGTGCAACGCTATCAGATTCTATCGCACGGCTGTGTGCAACGTTATCAGTCGCGTTGGCAGAATAATATTCGGCCCCGCCTGTAGTTTTTACCGTTGAAGATTCTGTCACACGGCTGTGTGCAACGCTATCAGTCGAGTCGGCAAAATAATATTCGGCCTCCCTTTAGTTTTACCGTTGATGTTTCTGTCGCACGTCTGTGTGCAACGCTATCATTCGTGCCGGCAGAACAGCAGTCAACAACATAACATAGATATAAGACGGAGTAACCGCGTCACGATCCATCGTACGGCAGCTACGCAACGTCGGATTGCGCACATGCAACGTCGGGAAACGGAAAACTGCTACATTGTAGAATAATCCTAAAATAACTGTAAGCTAGTAGGTTAAATCATACCAATGTAGAAATAAACTATTATAACGTATTTTGAAACGAGAAACTCCCGTATTGTTATTTTATTTTTGTTGGAAAACTAGTCACATGAGGCTTATTAGCCACCTGCAAAATTATAAATTTTTGTAGCCGAACCTTGGTTACCGACGAGTTAAAACCTCGGCGCGAGGTTCGTTACACAGTTGCAACTGAAAATGGTTTTTGTTTTTCCATAAAAGTCGTTGTTCTATTTATCAAATAAAAGACTTTATTTAATTATTATGCGATCTTTATTAGTTCTGCTTCTTTTTATAAACCTTGCTCAACTGACTGTATTTTCAACTACTTTTTACATCGTACTCATGACATATGCCTAGTGTTGAGTTGCGTTACTAATTCAGTGCTAGGCAGTCTGCACGTTCAACAGCGGGGAACTGCGGATCTTGACTGGTATCATTACCATTAGCAACTTCCAACCACTCAAATGAACGCTCATATTGTACTGGTTCCGGGTTACTATTAGTTTCAACTGAATTTTCCAAATTGTTATTATTAACATTTTCGAAACTGAAAATTAGGATTGACAATCAGATTACTTTGCTTGTTAAGCAATTCAAATAGCTGATTTTCTAATAATAATTCACTAGCATTACATTTGTTATTAAGTACTAGTTTTAACTATAAAACGTCTATTTCTTCGATAATGATTTTTAAAATTATCAACAATTATATACGATCTATCATTTACTTTCTTTTCAACTTTGCCATAATTCCATTCTTTTCCTGTTTTTTTTAAAAATTATTTTATCATTTGCATTCAAGACTGGCAACAATTTCGAGTAACGATCGTAGTATTGCTTCTGGATCATACGCTTAGCCCGAAATAATGCAAAAGAACCGTTGATGCAAGAATCACCTCCGGAGTATCCGTTCCATAAAGTAGCAATTGATATTTTTGAACATGCAGGGTATAATTTCATTGCACTAATTGATTCATATTCTGGCTTTTTAATATCACGAAAATTTAAAGAAAAGTCTGCTACGCATGTCAGAAATTAGAAGTGATAACGTTCCATTTAATTCAAGGGAATTTGAAAACTACGCTAATAAAACAAACATTGTTCTAAAATTTTCCAGCCCTAGATATCCACAAAGTAATGGATTAGCAGAGAAGGGTGTTGCAATTGTAAAAAATATTTTAAAGCGTTGCTATGAAGCAGGAGATATAGATCAGTTTCAGTACTAGGGCTGGGAAAAATCGGTAAGACAAACTATCGATAGTTAACGATAGTTTCCAAAAAACTATCTGTAACTATCGATAAACATCGGTAACTTCCCCAACCACATTGCACACAAATTATGATTATATACATGTTTGTTTTTCAGTTTTGCAAAACTATGTATCCTTAACAAAGAATATGGCTTAAGTTTTTTAGCTCCCATTTGCCAATTTTTATTGAACCAAACGCTTCTTAAGTGCTTTTTAATTCTAAGTATAAATATATAATCAAAAAGTGTCGCAAAACGTTTTTTCGTAAAGGAACCTGGTCATATTCAAATTCAGTTTACAACCCATGTACATCGTCTTGAGTACAGCAGTCGGATACTCTAGTCCCTACACGTTAGTCTGTGCCCTACACCACGGACTCCAGTTTTCAATTGTTAATTATTTTATTAGATGACATCAAAATGAAATATTTCGAACAACGCGATAAGCTTAAGCAATATAAAAAAACTATAAGCTCCAGGTAAACTAATCTGACGGGAAAAATTTGTGCAATTGTATCATAACTAAGCATACCAACTTTGGGTTTGAAAAAATAAGTACATTTACCTAAAATCAATAGTTGAAAATAAGTACAAATAAGTACAATATCAATCCATGGTGTTTTTATATGGTGGGTGCAGTAAAGAGAAAAATCAAATAGAACAAAGAAAAAATGCAACGACCAGCTGTCAACGCGGTGTGCTTTAGTGGTAAGAGAACGATCCTGTATTGCACCCACCATATAATTACACCATGATTCCGAGCTATTGTTTTTATATCGAAAATTCTTTATTGAATTGTGTTTGTCAACAATAAGTATTTACAAATTTAAAGTTAAAAAATGTTCAGAAATTTAATTAATGTTCGCTCTGTGTACTACCAATCGACATTTTGTTGGATGAGGCAGCCTTAGCGTCAGCAGTTTCACCGACGAAATTTTATTTTTCTTGATACGAAATTTGTCGCAAAAGCTGCGGTTGCGATTTCAAAAAGTGGTAAAATCGACGCATTTATACTGCAAGTTTATTTTTACGAGCAAAATCTATTTTAGAGTGTTCACTTCAAGCCGAGAGAACTCGGTTTTCTAGATGTTTTTTGCTGATGAAAAGACGCGCTCCACTGGTGAACTCGTTCAGGTAGGCACAGAATGATTTCGACGAGACGAGAAAATTCAAAATAAGACACTTGTGAAGCTTCCATGTGCTTAAATATCTCAACCCAGCGTTTTTCAGGTAACAATTTCTTCTCTTTCCATTCTTCAATTAGAATTTCGCATTTCGAAGCATGTGCGGAATATTTTGGAAGCGCAGTCCGATGAAATGAAGCTATTATTCGCTTTTATGACATGATACGACCAAACGCCTTCACATGCCGTAAGGGTGGTGTCGGCTGACGAAGTAAAAAAGTTCGCAACAGTGTAGCTGTTAGATTTGGCAGACAACGCTTTCTTGCGTTTTGTGGATTCCAAATGCTTACCGATTTCACTCTTTCCGGCATTTGCGATGTTGAGTTCCGTGTCGCACAAATTACACCGTATATCACTTTCTGTTCTTCCTTTTTTCATTTGCGGGTATTTTTTCTGAAGATCCGAATTAAAAATACACTTACGGCGTTGCGGCGCCATTACCATTTAATGAATAGAAACACGAAGCATATAAGGCGAAACACATAAAAAGCATGCAAGCATCGTATGCTTTTCAACACACATAGAATGCATCTATTAAAACTTGTCATTCTCTTTTCCCATACGATTTTCTCAGCAAATATCTATTGTTTACAAATTTTGTTTTTGTCACTCTCTTTTCCCATACGATTCTCTCACACAAAATCTGTCATTGCTTCGATGCCTACAAAAAGTTGAAAGTAGGTTTGACATTTTTAAAAACTACAAGTCTGCGCTCTCAAACTCAAATTTAGTGATGCCTCATATCAATTTTTGAAACATTCTTGTGTAAATACTAATTAAAGGAATTCTAGTTACAACTATTTCGCAATCATCGGGCCAGCGCAAATGATATTTATATTTATTATTAATTTGAGAAACAGATTTCGGTCGAAATAAGTACAAATTAAGTACGCTTTGAAAAATAAGTACAAATTAAGTACGCTTTGAAAAATAAGTACAAATTAAGTACGCTTTAACCGCTTTTAATTTCAAATATTTCGAAAACTGTCAGCTGTGTGGGTCTGTGTCTTCGTGACTTTGTAGGTATGTTAGAATAAAAATATGTAGTGTCAGAGTTTATTGATGTTGTCCCTAAGTTTTTTTCAACTTTGGGACTTTTTTCGTCATTCGGGTCGTTTTCGACCCGTACTAGTTTTTTTATGTAAAGGCATGTTTTTGTTCTTTCTATTGGCTTAAAAAGTTAATCACAGTTCAGTGTTTACTAAGGTTGTGCAACGAGATGATCGAACAAGTTCGAAGTTCTGGCATACCTAATAAGTCAAGCTCGAACAACTCGATTCGTTTGACCCAACTCAAGTTCAGTTAGCTCGTTGTTCGTCTCATTCGATCGCATCTCATGATGTCCGAGTTCTGAGTTGGTCTTGTGTTATATTTGTATAACAGTATAATTGCATCGATACACAATTCAATTTAACGAAATGTGACATTGAACAAAACGAACTTAGCCTCACGGCTTTGGGCAAATTCGCACCAATACGAGAATTATGGGACAAATGGGTTGAATTGCTTCCACTTTTCTTCAATCCAAATGAATGTGTCACTTTTGGCAAGCAACTACTGGTTTACCACCCAAGTAGAAATTTGTGACTTTTAAGGTCACAAAATTCGCGTGCGAGTCACAGTGTGGTTATTGTGACTAAATTTTGTTTAAATAAAGTAACTTTTCCTGTATTGAGTCACATTAACTGATTATTAACTGAAAAAATGTTAATAAGGTTAGTTTGACTTTATGGTAACATTTCAGTAATTTTTGTGTACTAAATTGATCCTATTTGGGTCAAATTTTAGTAACAATAACTACACAGTTCCTCTTAAAAGTTACCTGTAAGTAACCACGATATTTTAGTCACAAATCAGTAAAAGTGACTCAAAATGTGACCATTTCGCACACAAATTTAGTTAGAGACACATTTCGGTCACATATGTGTACATAACATTTTGAAAGTAGAGCGGTTCAAAAAAATGTTTTTTTTTACGATGTGTCAGTGGATATTTATAGCGTTACATATCTTGAAAATGCTCCTCATAGAATTCTCATCATATTGAATACTGGATTTGAGCCGCCTGTTTGAAGTTGTCAGCTTTTGAATAAATAGATTGATTTTAAAAGTTGCTTAAGTTATAAAGGTTATCCAATTTTCGGGCAAGATAGGGTTTGAATTGACAAATTCAAACAGGCGGCGCTAATTCAGTATTCAATATTGATGGAAATCTCTTGAGGAGCGTTGTCAAGATGTGTAATGCTATCCGCTTACACATAAAAAAAGCACAATTTTTTTTTTTTGAATAACTCTAATTAATAATGAGTTACGTTGAAATTTTTAAGATTAAACAGCTTCGCGCTTAAATGTACACACGAACTACAAAGTGTAGTTATTGTGTAGGTATGAGCACAATTGTGTAGATTAAGTCATGTTAACCACACTGTATAGATAACAGAACATAAGTTTTGTACTAAATGGTAACAGTGTGGACACAATCGGTCACAACATATGATGCGGTCACAAATATGCCTGACGTCATTTTTCATAAGACATCCATTTTGATTTATAATTGTAAATAATTTCTTAAAAAGTTATTACGCAAATTTAAGGCTCAAATTATCTCAATTAGACTATAATCATACATTTAAAATACCTAGTAAACGTTTTAAGATCATTCCAGCATTTTAAAAAGCATTTGATTACTAAATTTTTTTTTATATTTTTAATATATTACTAAATATTCGATATTTACTAAGCGCATAAGTTTTTCGTTCAACAGAATATTAATATTTACCATAAAAATGAGCTTCGTTTGAATTTCTACGCATAATATGCAGAATTTAGTTCATATAAAAAATAAATATTATATGTCATAATAATACGCATACATATTAATGCTTCTTACCATTGTATTCATTAATGTATGTATACTACAATGATAAAAGTAACTTAAAAGTAAAATATTCTCTACACAAAAACGTCTGCGTGTGGGTCGCAATAACTACAAATTGTGGTCACAAATCAGTCACAAATTCAGTAACAATAACTACACATATCCCTTTGTCTTCCATATCCCCACTTGGTAACGGTTACGTAACGATTACGTAACATAGCGGGGTTTGAGTAGTTATCTACACAAATACTTAACCGAAACAAACCGAATGTGTGGTCACAGTGACGGAACGCTGACCGAAATTTCTACTTGGGCATGAGCGATGCTCGTTTAGACAGTACATGCCAAGTAAGCCTGAGAAGTACGGTCTGATATTTTGGTTTTTCACTTGTGCCAAGACTTCATAGGTATGAAATATGCAACTATATTTGGGAAAATTTGCTGGAGCTGCACCGGAACAAAATCAGGGTGAGCGGGTGGTTTTTGATTTAGTTGAGGAGCACAAAGGTCAAAACATTACAATGGATAGTTTTTTCTCTTCATACGACTTGGGTCAGAATTTGCTTTACAAAAATTTGACTATGGCTAGCACATTGCGAAAAAACAAGCGTAGCATTCCGCTTAAGCTTCTTATCGAGAAAAAGCATCCACTACTCCAATCTAGGTGGTCAGCCGATTGCACTGATTAGTGGAAGCGTTTCACCATGATTAACAGTTAGTACATGCGTGTCGTGCCACAATCAGTGATAATTGGTAGTGTAGCTATGACCTCCAAGCTGGTGGCCACTGGAAACGGCTCTCCAGGAAGTTAAGTCTTGACTGTAGGGCTGGCTAGCATAGCTAGGCTAGGGGTTTGGTTAGCTCCTCAAATGCCTGAGGTATCTTCCTGAAGGTATTTCAGGTAGAAATGCCCCCAATCCAAGGTGGAACAGCATATGCTAAGGGATGAATGGCTAGTGGGTTATCTAGTCGATAATATGCGGACTCGGACAGTCTGGCAAACTTCCGTTTTAACCTAGCCTTATCCACACATGCAGGCTCTGTGAGGATGGACCTTCCTTTTTCCTTGCGAGGGCTGGATCAAAGTGTTTTGCGACCCGTGCTGAGGATCGTTCAGGTTGGGAGCCCTGTTTTCATAAAAATTAACCCAATCGCTAACGGAGCATACCGGATACCTGGCGCCCTCCGGTATTAAGTAGCCTTACTCACGCACCTGGACCTCTGTGTGGGTGGACATATTCGTCCTGTACTCGTGGGACCAAATATGGAAAATATATTGAAAAATAAACAAAACAAACAAACAAACAAATGTAAAAACAAAGACTTCTGAGTCAGAGACTCAAAATGATTGCAATCGCGATATCGCATGCACCTCAGGTGGGACTGGCGCTGGCCTTCGGGTGGCTGGACCTGTCTTGAAGGTGGGAGGGAAGGTAAGGGCGTTGGACTTCACGTCCAACCCTACCAACCCTTCAAAAAAAGGGGGGGCTTTAATGCCCATTTCTGGACCAACCAGTTCGGCATCGACCACCGCCTCACGGTATGGTCAGTTAAAGTCGGCTGGGGAATCCAGACATGAGGGGGGATCTTCGCTGTCAAATCGAGGACAAACCAGTTCGGCATCGGCCACAGCCTCACGGCTAAGCCAGTTAAAGTTGGCTGGGGAGTCCAAGAAGGAACAGAATCCTTTAGGGGAGGGTTTTAAGGGTCTAAGACCCTCTAAAATGAAAATCGTGGACAAGCAGGCGGCGAATAGAATTCGTCGTCGTATGGAAGCTGCTGATCCCAGCTCTCTGTCCAAGGAGGACAAGGACTCCCTTCGATGGGCAAAGAGAGTCCTTGAACAAAAAGGCCATGAACAGGCCGTTTTAGAAAAACTACCTAAAAGGCAGAGATCCCAGGATGAGATGTTGGAGTCTAAACGTCAAAAGACTACTGGTAAATCTCTGTCTTTTAGTGACGTTGTAAAAGGTTGTAAGGGGAGAGTTTTGGCTGTGCTTGACAGGGCGGCGGAGGACGGGGCAATTCCTCGGGATAAATGGAAGTGGGTAGACGCTGCCTTGGCAAATACCCTCTTCCAGATATTAGAGGAGTTTCCTGGTCCTGTGCCATCATGTGAGGAGGCAGGCTGGCATCAGGGCCTTTTTAAACTCATCTCCTGTGATGATGAACGGTCTGCCAAATTGTACAAGGTAGCTGTGAGTAGGCTAGGTGAGGTGTATCCAGGCGCGAAACTGGAGGCTGTGGAGAAGGAAGAAATTCCTACCAGGCCCCGGGCTCGCGTTTGGCTACCGAGCACACCGTCGGGTGAGGACGCAGTTCTGCGGATGCTCCGACTATGCAATCCCAATCTTCCAACTCAAAACTGGAAGATTGGGAAGCTAGAAGCACCAGTCGGACCATCCATGCAGGCCATGGTCCTGTTGAACAAGGAATCCGTGGAGTTACTGGCGGCAACTAAGGGGGTCGTCAAGTATGGATTCAACAAGGTGACGCTCAAGGTTTACCGTAAGGACGAAGAGCTGGCCTCCAAAGGTGCTATCTCTCCCTCCCCGGAGACCATCACCACTGCACCACCAGTGCCAGTGGAGATGGAGGTTGGGGATGAAGAGGTAGAGCCAGAGGGGGACAACTGCACTCCAAGCGGTCAACCTGAGGCGTCCCTTGAAGAAGCCGAATCCACGGACTCCGATAGGTCGTTGGAGGTAGGGGGCCTCCTGGAAGAAGCTCTTCTTTTAGAAGAGGATGATGAAGACGAGGCGGACATAACAGTCGTAGAGAGGGGAATTGATTTGGAATCCGATGAGGGTCCTCCAAATTAATCTCCACCACTCAAAAGCGGCGTCCGCCGGATTACTGATCCACTTAAGTAAAAGCGGAGATGATGTAGTCCTCATACAGGAACCTTGAGTTCATGCCGGGAGAGTCTGTGGTCTGAGGACGCCTGGCTATAAGCTACTGGTGGCAAATGTGGAAGGTAACCCCAGAGCGTGCATTTTGGCAAAGACTAATCTTAACTTGTTTTTGCATTCTAATTACAGTGACCTAGATACAGTCGTTGCTAGCCTGGAGATAAAAGCTGGAGGCTTTTGGTTAGCATCGTGTTACATGGCTCACGACATGGCGAGTGGTTTACCACCGACATATTTAAAGGCGGCTGTAGAGCAGGCCCGCTTAAACAAAACCGGGCTAATCATAGGCAGTGACGTAAATTCGCATCACACTGTCTGGGGTAGCACAGATGATAATGATCGAGGTGAGTCACTTCTAGAATACATTTTAAACACTAACTTACTTATCTGCAACAAAGGCTGTGAGCCAACCTTTATAGTAAGGAACAGGGAAGAAGTCTTGGATATAACATTGGTCTCGGACTTTGTTTTTGATTGTATCGTTGACTGGAGAGTCTCAAGCGAGCACTCTTTTTCACATCATCGTTATATAGAATTTGTTCTCACTGTTAACCCCCCAGAACCGATTATTCACCGAAATGTAAAAAGGACAAACTGGGGAATATATAACAGGAAAATAGCAGAGTATCTGCCTATCTCAACCCCCGTAGAGCCGTCAACTATCCACGACATAGACAGGCTGGTTCAAAACTTAACGGGAGGGTTAAATAAATCCCTGGAGATTTCTTGTCCTGTAAGTAAACCTCGAGGAAAGAAGAAACCCCCATGGTGGTCAAATGAAATTCAGGTTCTTCGAACAAAGCCAAAAAATCAGGTTTGGACAATGACTGGAATGATTATAAATCTATTCTCAAAATTTACAAGAGTTCGTTAAGAAAAGCTAAACGTAACTCGTGGAGGAACTTCTGTGGAAACATTGAAGAAATTTCAGAAGCATCTAGGCTAAGGAAGATTTTATCTACCTCGCCCACTACTCTAGGTCTTTTAAAAAAGCCTGACGGCTCCTGGACAACATCTAGCGAAGAGACCTTAGACCTCTTACTAGATACTCACTTCCCTGGTAACTCATTACATGAACCAGAGGAATTGAATGTTCAACCTCAGATGTCCTCAATTATTCTCGGGGACATTGTTTCGGCAACCAAAATTCGATGGGCGATAAATAGCTTCAAACCCTATAAATCACCAGGACCTGATGGTGTGACACCAATTGAGCTGCAACAATCTGCTCGCTTAATTATACCTTGGTTGACAGCTATTTTCAAGGGCTGTCTTAACCTTTCCTATATTCCTCTAGCCTGGAGGATGACTAAAGTCATTTTCATTCCAAAGGCTGGGAAGAGCTCTTACATAAATCCAAGGGATTTTAGACCAATAAGTCTTTCCTCTTTTCTTTTAAAAATTTTGGAAAGACTCATAGAAATCTATGTTCGCAGCAGTATCAAACCTGATCTGCTGTCTACTTCTCAACATGCTTACACGAAAGGCAGATCTATAGAAACCGCACTTCACACACTAGTGAGCAGCATTGAAAAATCCTTTGCATGTAAGGAATTCGCCCTGGCGGCGTTCCTGGATATTGAAGGAGCTTTTAACAACGTTGACCCAGGTATTATTATCAACGAACTGCAGAAACTGGGTATCAACAGTTCCATAGTTGAGCTGATTTAAAAGCTACTGACAAACAGAGCCATTACCTCAAATCTTGGCATTTCCGAAGCTAATAGGTTTGTCCGCAGAGGAACGCCGCAGGGTGGAGTGCTATCTCCTCTACTGTGGAATCTGGCAATAAATAAGATGCTCATGTCACTGAAAAGGCTGGGCTGTAAAGCTATTGCCTATGCCGACGATGTAGCATTAATTGCATGTGGTAAATTCCCAAACACACTGTGTGAAATTCTTCAGAATGCTTTAAACAGACTCGTCTCATGGGCAGATGAGGCTGATTTAGGCGTAAATCCGAACAAAACTGAACTAGTACTCTTTACTAGGAGTCACAAACTTCCAATTATAGTACCACCTTCGCTAAAGGGCGTTAGACTTGTCTTAAAAAGTAGTGCAAGGTATCTTGGTCTGATATTGGATAGGAAATTAAGTTGGAAAATAAATGTTGTTGAGAGAGTTAGGAAAGCAACTGTAGCACTATACTCTTGTAAAAAAGCTGTGGGGAGAAGATGGGGGCTATCACCTCGTATTATTCATTGGCTCTACACAGCAGTAATTCGACCGATTCTGTTATATGGCATTGTGTTGTGGTGGCCTGTCTTAGACAAGGTCACCTATTACAGACAATTGCAGAAGGTTCAAAGAGTTGCTTCCATGTGCATCAGTGGTGCACTGAGGACCACACCGACTGATGCCTTGGAGGTCCTCTTTCATCTCGTTCCCCTTGACCTGTTTGGTAAACGAATGGCAGCATGTACCGCCATTAGACTCAGGGAAACTGCTTGCTGGTCCGAGGGAAGTACAGGACACTCAACTATCCTTAATAGCTTGAATTCCGTACCCTCTAAATTGGACTACACTATTCCAGTAATCTCATTCAAGAGAGATTACGTAACCCATATCCCATCTAGGGATGACTGGAAGGGAGGAATCCCGGGGAGAAGGAACCATATTAATTTCTACACGGATGGCTCCAAGTTAAATAACCAAGTGGGTTATGGTATTTACTCTAAGGAACTGAAGATAAGTATTGCTGCGAGGTTACCAGACCATTGTAGTGTTTTTCAGGCAGAGGTTATAGCAATAGAAGAAGTAGCATCCTGGCTGAGAATAAATGTGGTATCCAAGAAGGGTATTAATATTTATTCAGACAGTCAAGCTGCTATTAAATCCTTAGAATCAGTCTTCCTAAACTCACTAGTGGCCCAACAATGCCGCTCGTCTCTAAATGAGATGGCTCAGCATTTTAACATTCACCTCATCTGGGTGCCTGGGCATAGGAACATTGATGGCAATTGCAAAGCTGATGAACTTGCTAGGCAGGGGACTACTGCACAAATTCCTCAAGACAAGGAAGGTGTTGGCATGCCACTTGCTACCTGCAAGTTACTGTTTAAAGAAGACATGATAAAAAAGGCTAACATAAGATGGACCCAAGGGTTAACTTGCAATATAACAAGGCAAATCTGGCCTGAATGGAACGCTAAGCGATCTCTAGAACTGATATCCCGCACTAGACACAGTGTCTCGTCAGTTGTTGCAGTAATAACTGGCCACTGGCTTATCGGCAGACATGCGGAAAGATTAGGTATTCGGTCTTTTGACTACTGTAGAAGTTGTGGGGATGTGGAGGAGGAGGAAAACATTAAACATTTTCTTTGTTCCTGCCCTGCACTTGCTAGAAAATGCCACAAAACACTTGGCTCGTTTTTGTTTGATGACCTGGAGGACCTTAGACATGTTAGCATAGGTCAGTTATTTAGTTTCATAACGAAATCTGGATGGTTCAATGAGAGGGTATAGTCAAGTACCCTGTGGTATCACAATGGACCAAACTTGGTCTAAGTGAGTCGGTTTTTGTAACTGACTGCCACTCCTACCTAACCTAACCTACTCCAATCTACATCCGCCTTCACTGAAAATACTGTTTTGGTTTGCTTTGGTTTCATATGTAAAAAAGAAAAATAAATGTACCATTGTTCAGAGCAAAATTCATTATTCGCCTGATATCGGACCAGCACCGAGATAGTTTCATACTATAACAAAACAAAAGGCAGTGTTGACAATACTGACGAAATGCTTTCGGGATTCCGTTTCAAACGGAAGACTAACCGCTGACATTTTCGGACATTTCAGCATTGAATGCTTTCAGCATCTACTCAACAATGGATCCAAATTGGCTAAAAAAATTCCAAAAGCAATGTCGTAAGAACTTCCTACATGAACTGGGTCTTGGATTGACCAAAATTCACATATCTAACAGAACCAGAACCAGAGATCCACGAAATGCATTTTCTCTTTTACTTCTGACAACGCTGTCAAAATCATCAACAAGTCTTACTTGCCAAGCAGCCTAGAACGGTACCGATACAACTAACCCAACGGGGTAGATATGCTCTTCGTTTAACCGAGAAAACCTTACACAAAGAGCACAAAAGCGAATTGGTTTGCTGTATGTGTAACAAAAATGTTTGCAAAAGAGCACACAATCGAAATAGGTGTATCATTTTCATTTAAAAAATCTTTTCCATCAAAATTCCATACAAAACATATACGGGTCGAAAACGACCCGCCAAGATCAGATTAGTCGTAACTTTTAAGGATCGGTCTACGGTTAAAAAATAAGTACGGCAAGCTGAAAATAAGTACTGTACTTACTAAATAAGTACAGTTGGTATGCTTAATCATAACTATCCAAGTAAATATTAAGTTTTTATCTCATTCCATTAAAAGAGGAAATGTTCTGTTTTGATTGCCCTCCGTGGCCTCCTCATAGATGTTGCCTTAAAATTCAAATCAAGTACATACTTTAGTAGCGTCGGCTGAAATGTTGGTGATGGCGGTACGAAAGATAAACAAATTGCCATTAGCTCCCATCTTCGTATAAGTGATTCTCTTTTGAAATTCTCAGTTGTCCGACTTGTCCAAGTCGTAAAAATATAAATAACAAAAATTAAAAGTGTCGTTCGGATCTGGTTACGGATATACAGCCATTGGCAGTTGCAGATATAGCTTTAGTAAAAATTTTGTTTTTTATTATTTTTGATTACAAAAACATAGTTTCCATAAAAATTCATTAAATAAATTTTTTTATTTTTCGGTCAAAAAGGGGGAAAATATTAAAAAATCTACAACAACCTACACATCATTAAGCTTCTTAACATGCTAAAAAATTATTGGTTAATAACACATTTTTGGAAAAATTAACGGTTTTAAAAAAAAAAAATTGGCCATTATCGTGGGCCATTGAATTATCTTTCTTGTGACAGCCATTACTTTGATATCCATTCAGGGGTTCCCAACTTATAAGGATTTTTACAAAAGCTATATCCACAACTTCCGATGGCTATATATCCGAAAACATTTATCATGCACTGTAGTATCATATTCCTTAAGATATGTTTTACTTCTAATTAGCAACGTTTAGTTACCAACATATAAAATATGTTTGGTAATCGCAATGATGTTTTAGGTTACTTAAAACCATTTTTGTATATTTGGCTTCTCTTCCATTTTGGAACGTTGAAGCGATAAAACGTAAGAACATCATCCATACAATAAAATACTTAATTTTTACCAATTTGATTTTTCTTATTATTTTTACATATATAAATTCCGCTAATAATTTGGAGTCTCTCTGACCATTAGAAGCTTTGCTATTCACACCAACATTTTTGATCCATTCGAGCCAGATCTTCAGCTTGCATCTCTTTATTGTCAGCAGAAAGACCAGTTGCGGAATTATTGCAAAGTTCTCTTTGAAGACTACGTTTTCATACTTGGAAAAAGAAATATTTGTAAACGGACATCAGTCTCTACACGGATTTTATAAGCTGTGCAAATATATTACATATACAAAAAAAAAAGTGAATCTACTTCATACTTTGAATTTTATACCAAGTATTTTGTTATTTACAAGTAAATTTTTTGATCTGCTTTTTTTTTTTTTTTGCTTTTTGCTTTTGAGGTTTTTACCATCTCGTGACGGTTGTGTTTGTTGAATTTTTGGTTCTTTATCAAACAAATTTTGGTTCTTTTTATTCTTCGTTTCATAAACAAAATAAGATGTCTGCCCTAGACTCCTTTATTCGGAAGTCTGATCAAATTTTTGAATTTGACATTAATTTTTCTGGCATACCATCGAAAGATCACTCTCAGTTCACTTTAGAAGTTTATAAAGATGAACTGAAGGAACTGTGGAATCAGGCAAAGTTATCTTACGATGACTGTCTTTTGAATCCTCAAAAAAAAAAAGGAAAAAGGCACAGATGATACTGAAGATTGTCAGACAGCTAAGGGCAAATATACTGCAATATTTAAAGCATATGTTTCGTGCCTTTCAAAAATCAACGAGAAGATACAATCGCTTAGCAATCCATTAATTGTCAATTAAAGTCACCAATGCAATGATCAACCACCTGCCACTCATCTGAAGCTGCTTCCATGTGATACGGAAGTTTTCCACGGAGACTACCTGTCTTGGCCAACATTTCGGGATATATTTACTGCAGTCTATATTAATAATTCTAGACTCAGTAATGTTGAGCGATTGTATCATCTGATTCATAAAACTAGTGGAGAAGCAAAGGAGATAGTTAAGAATTCTCCTTTGACAAACGAGGGATTTGAATTAGCTTGGCAAAACTTGAAGGAAACTTTTGAAAATAAGAGGATTTTAGTGAACAGTCAATTGAAGCTATTATTTGACCTTCAACCTGTGATCTCGGAGAACAGTTCTGCCCTGAAAAATCTTCAAAGAGTTTTCAACAATTGCTTATCCGCACTTCAATTGTATAAGATGGATGTATCCAATCGGGATCCTATTCTAATTTACCATTGTTCCCAAAGACTTCCAGATACTACTCTTTCTTTGTGGGAGCAGAGCTTAACTGATAAGACTCTGATTCCCAAATGGAGTGCTTTAGATGCTTTTCTCACCGAAAGATACAAAACGCTTGAGGCGATAATCGATATTAAGGGAAGCTCTTCTTTAAAAATTGTGAATAGGAAACAGACGTTTGCACAGCCACAACAAAAAAAACTTAACGCTTTTCACGTGAACTTCTCACCTAACTCTTGTGTTCTGTGTTTAAAACAGCAACACACGTTAATGACTTGTCCTAAATTTCTTAGCATGAATGTTTCGGATAGATTCTCAATGGCTAAGAAACATTCGTTCTGTATTAATTGTTTGACCAAAAACCATTCTGTGAAAGAATGCCGCAGCACTTTCAACTGCTCGGTATGCAAAAAGCGGCATCATACGCTTTTGCATAAAAATATATCTACTGAAAATTCTTTAGTATCATGATCACGTCCTACTGATGACATACCTTCTGGATCAGGTTTACAACCTTCTTCGTCAAAACATGTTTCTCAAACATTTCACAATGCAATACAGTCCACTTGCCATCTGTACATAAACAGACCATGCGTTCAAATTCCTGCAGCAATATACTACTAGGGACAGCTAGAGTTTTAATATGTCATCTTGGTGTAACATATTCAGCGCGTGCCCTGATAGATTCTGCATCGGAAGCCTCGTTCATTTCGGAGCGTCTTAGAAAGCTTCTTAAACTCCCTATTTTTGGTGCTAAGGCTATCATATCGGGTATTAATCAAAAAGTTTCAGCGAATCCTTCGAAAATTTGTTCATTTATACTAGGGTCATTATTGGACTCAAATTTACAAATTGAGGCTACAGATTTGGTGCTTCCTCAAATAACAGGCAACCTGCCATCTACTTCTCTTACTTTGCCGCACGGTCATCAGTTACCCAATATTCAATTGGCCGACGTCAACTTCTTACAAAGTGAACCTGTTGATATCTTGATTGGTGGTAACCTGTACCCATTAGTTTTATTAGATTGGGTTAAACGAAACGTTCTAGGTTCACTTATTGCACAAGAAACCGTTTTTGGGTGGATTATAACTGGGTCAATATCTACTACGAGAGTTTCTTGCTTCGCTACGAACGTAAAGTTTTCCAATGAAACTTCATTCGACCTGCAGCTTCAACGCTTTTGGGAACTTGAAGAAGTTCCAAAGAAAAAATTTTTAACTTCTGCAGATAAAATTTGTGAGGAAATTTTTCAAAACACGACGAGAAGAGACCCTGATGGAAAATATATCGTTTCATTACCATTCAAAAATAATTTTCCTTCCGAACTTAAGCTTGGCTCTTCTCGACATATAGCATACAAGCAATTTCTTCGAAATGAAACTTCACTCCTTAAAAATCCATCGCTTAAAGGCCATTACGACAACGTCGTAAAAGAGTACCTACAGCTGGAACACATGGAAAAAATAGAGGCTCCTAAATTTGACCATTTTCCATTACATTGTTACCTTCCACATCATTCTGTCCGTAAGCCAGATAGTCGTACTACTGCCCTACGTGTCGTTTTCAATGCAACTAGTGCAACTTCGAATAAAAATAGCTTAAACGACGTCCTTTACGTTGGTCCAGTTTTACAGGCTGATCTCATGTTTTTGATTCTGCGATGGAGAATGTTTAAGTATGTTTTTAATAGTGACATACAGAATCGACAAATTTTAGTGGAACCTTCACATTGTGCATTTCAACGAATTTTATTCAGAGAATCTCCCGATGAAGAGATATCAGACTATCAGCTAAAAACTGTGACATTTGGAGCTAACTGTGCTCCATATTTAGCAATACGCACCTTGTTGCAGCTTGCTCAGGACACCCAAGAAGACTACCCCTTAGCAGCATATACTTATTCTTCGAAATTGTATGTATGTTGATGATGTGCTAGCGGGAGCTCATGATATGCCCACCGCGTTGGTGGCTAGAGATCAACTAATCAAGTCACTTAGTACCACTGGATTTTCACTTCGAAAATGGACCTCCAATAATAAAAAAATCCTTGAAAACATTCCTAAGGACCATCTGCTGGAGACGGATTTTTTGGATTTGGAGGACTCTAGTCATGCAAAAGCATTGGGGGTTAGATGGAATGCTCGGTATGTTAACTTTTACTTCATTGCTGAATCGATCGGCAATAAGGCATCATTTACAAAACGAGAGGTTTTATCTGCGACTGCAAGACTTTTTGATCCAGCCGGTTGGCTAGCTCCTATTATTGTCGTAGCAAAAATCATAATGCAACAAGTCTGGCTAGACCAAACACAATGGGATGAAGTTTTGACACCTCAAACGCTTTCTAGATGGCGAAATTTTGTTAAAAACTACAATTTTATTAATGAAATAAAAATTCCTAGATGCATTCAGTACACGGAAGATTCGGTTGTACAAATACATGCTTTTTCTGACGCCTCGGAAAAAGCATACGCGGGGGCGATTTATGTTAGAAGTGAAACTGAGACAGATATCTTTTCACATTTGCTTATGGCTAAAACAAAGGTAACGCCGGTAAAAACACTTTCTTTACCGCGTTTGGAACTTTGTGGCGCAGTTTGGTGTCTGAAATGCTTGATTCACTTCTTGCTGAACTTAATATAAAAGTCAATGAAATCTTTTGTTGGACAGATTCTACGATTGTCCTTTCCTGGGTGCAAAAACCACCTTGTTCATGGACATGTTTTGTAGCATATCGTGTTGCAAAAATTCCAGACAGAAAGGAAAGCCGAAAATGGTATCACGTTGATGCAAAAGAAAATCCTGCTGATTTAGGCAGCAGAGGTACTCTTCCTCAAGAATTGTGCAAACATGACTTGTGGTGGCATGGACCAAGATGGCTAAAGTCAGAAAAGATTTTTTGGCCACTTTCTCAAAGTTGTGAAGAAGAAACAACATTAGAATTGAAGGTTGTTAAGACCCATGCTACATTTTTTAACCATTATGAAGACATATTGGATAGATTTTCTTCGCTTTCTCGAGCATTTCGAGTTATAGCGTATATTTTTCTATTTTTTGTTAGGTCTCATAAAACTTACCAAAGCCAATCGGAACACTTCAACCATTTATGGATTTCAGGTCATGAGGTTGCAAGTGTAAGGTCAAGACTAATCATGTTGGCTCAAAAAGTTCATTACCCAGAAGAATGTAAGCAACTTTTAAATCAATTACCTTTTCAAGCAAAAAGCAGCATTCTCACTCTTAATCCTTATTTGGATCCTAAAGGTACCTTTCGAGTCAATGGTCTTTTGATAAATTCTCCTACTCTATCTTTTGATGAAAAATATCCAATTTTGTTACCATATGGCTGTAGATACACTCAACTTTTAGTGAAATTTATTCATGAATCCTCGTTACATGGTGGCAATCAACTCGTCCTGCGATTGATAAGACAGCAATACTGGATACCAAAAGTAAAAAATCTTATAAAAACAACGATCAATAAATGTAAAATATGCCTTTTATCTAAAAAGAAGCAGCAAAGTCGGATTATGGCTGCGCTGCCGCTGGAGCGTACGATTCTTTCTCGTCCTTTTGAAACTACAGGAATTGATTTTGCAGGACCAATAGAAGTGAAGAGCTACGTTGGCCGTGCATGTCGCTTAACAAAAGGACATGTTTGTGTATTTGTTTGTTTTTCAACAAAAGCTATTCATTTAGAGCCAACAAGTGACTTGTCAACTGTCACATTTCCTGCAGCATTCGCTAGATTTGTTTCTAGAAGAGGTTGCCCACTTAAAATATTTTCTGACAATGGCACTAACTTTGTGGGTGCTTCGAAAACTCTTAAAAATGACTTTCAACAATTTCTTAGTTCTTCGCAGGAAAAAGTTTGCTCCACTTATAGTAGTCACGAAATAACTTGGAACCTCATATGGGGGGTTTGTGGGAAGCTGGCGTAAAAAGCTTTAAAACACTTTTTCGAAAAATGGCCATGTCTCACAAATACACTTTTGAGGAACTTGGTACACTTTTATGCCGTATTGAAGCGTGCTTGAACTCAAGACCACTTAGTCCTATGTCCAGCAGTGCCTTTGATTGCGCTGCACTTACGCCCGGTCATTTTCTTATTGGAACTCCCATATTGGCACCTGCTGAACCCAGCATCGAAAAGAACCCACTGAGCCTATTAAATCGATGGCAAAGACTTAAGGCTTTCGCCCAACAGCTTAGCTTAAGATGGAAAGAGGAATATTTGAAAGAGCTCCACAAAAGATACAAATGGAAGTATCCGGTAAGAGATATAGCCATCGATGACTTAGTCATATTCCAACAAGAAAACCTTCCAACAACGGAATGGCGCTTAGGTAGAATAATCAAGGTTTATCAAGGGAATGATAAACGAATTCGAGTCGCAGATATCAAAACGCAAAAAGGTGTGATTACACGCCCACTTGTGAAATTAATTGTCCTGTCGCATTAGTTGATTTTTATTTCTTTACTTTCCATATATATTTTCTATTTCTTTTTTTGTTAGATTCAATGGATTCGTCTAAAAGTGTTCAAAGTGGTAAAGGTTCCTTTTCCTGCAAAGTGTGTAAACGAAACCATCCCTTGAGGTTTTGCCGCAAGTTTTTATCAATGAACTATTTAAAGCGCCTAAGAACTGTTCTTCTGTACCGATACTGCTCATGATGTCTTGCTCACTCCCATCAGGCTAGAGATTGTAAGATTTGCTCTTCATGCAGTTATTGCAACAAAAAACATAGCAGCCTGCTCTACGCAAATTTAAGATTGAAGGAGTCGTTGAGAGAAGAGCCGTGCAAACAACAGCCATCGATCTCCACGATAAATCAGCCAATGTCGCTATTACCAACAGCTGTTATTAAAGTGTGTGTACGCAATTCCTTCTTTGTTGCAAGGGCCCTTCTAGACCCTTGCTGTGAAGTGAGCAAAATAAGTGCGTTTTTCGTAAAGAATATGAATATTCCCACTTCAAAATTTGGAGATAAAAAAATATGCGAAATCATCATAGCTTCATGTCATGACATAACAGTGCGCATAAATTTGCATACGCGTGTTGACCACGATTTTAATTTCAAAACGCCATCAAAACACGATAATGGAATAATACAAGAAAAGTTTTTGAACTTAATGCTGACCGATCCAAACTTTTTCACTTCATCGGCAGTAGCTATTATTTTGGGAGCAGATATTTATCACAAAATAGTTCGCTCCGAAATGATAGCCTATCCTGGGCACCCTTTGGCCCAAAATACGCTTTTTGGCTGGGTCCTCTCTGGCCCATGTGTCCTTTAAGACATATTTTTAATAGGTCCTTTCTGACCCGTGTTCTTTAAAACACGAATTAATATTAAAAAAAAAAAAGAAATCTAATCCATGTAAAAAAAAAGAATTTATTTTTTGAAATAAACAAACATAATTTAATGAACTATACCTTTCTGATTCTTATTACATTAGTATTTATATACACAGGAAAAGACAAAGCTTTAGGATAAGAAAAACGTTAAAATACCAAAATGCTCATTAAATTTATACTCTATGACGAATATCAAGAATCACGTTTCTTTATATTTAATTTAGTTTTTTTTTTTACACATAACATATATTTTTTTTGCTATTAACTCTTTTTGCAGCTATGTAACTGCAAGGTGGCCGGCAATGTTCATGCCAAATGTCTCTTTGTTAGGTTTAAGTTTAACATTTAACATGCACTGTAGTATCATATCCCTTAAGATATGTTCTAATTAGCAACGTATAGTTACCAACATATAAAATACTTATGTTTAGTTATCGCAATGATGTTTTAGGTTACTTAAAACAATTTTTGTATATTTGGCTTCTCTTCCATTTTGGAACGTTGAAGCGATAAAACGTAAGAACATCATCCATACAATAAAATACTTAATTTTTACCAATTTGATTTTTCTTATTATTTTTACATATATAAATTCCGCTAATAATTTGGAGTCTCTCTGACCATTAGAAGCTTTGCTATTCACACCAACAGATACCCTTCAAGCGTCGTATAAATCGAAGTGTGTAACCTATGACTCGTTGAAGTGTGTTGAATGAGTTTCCATGATTTATTTATTTTTTAAATCCAATCGCTTTGTGAATCCATTGCCACTGAGGTAACATTGGATGTTGTCTGTACATCATCTTTATTGACACTAATTGTTTCAGTTATGTTGGAACATTTTTGTTTCATTTCTGGACACTGTGGGTTATAACTTAGTTTGGTGAATTTATTTGACCATTTTTTTTTCATTTCCATGCAAAAACAAAGGACCAAAAAACCACAAGTGATTGACTGGCAATTTTGAAGGCATTATTCCTCGTGATAATGAATCTGCTGGGTTGTCTTTTGACGAGACGTGTCGTCATTGTTCTGCTACTGTCAGTTCTTGGATCTGATTAATCCTATTTGCGACGAACGTTTGGAGTTTAGATGATTTTGAATTTATCCAATAGAGCACAATTTCCGAATCCGTCCATAAGTGTATTTGTCCTTTATGGTTAAGATCGTTCTTCACCCTTTTCATTAATGTTGCGCTGAGGACTGCTGCACATAGCTTCAGGCGTTGAATTGTTTGTTTTTTCAGAGGTGCCCCCCAAGATTTTGAACATAGTAGTCTTACGATTGTGCGTCCATCCTTTAATGTTGCACGCACAAAAATTGCAGCTCCGTAGGCCTTTTCTGATGCATCGCAAAATGCACGAAGCTGAACGGATGATGCTTCATGTTGCCCAAAAACGTGCCTTTCAAAGCTGAAATTGTTCAGCGTTTTTAAATCGTCTCGGAACGTAACCCATTTGGAATGTAATTCAATTGGTATTGCCTGGTCCCTAGAAAGTTGTAATTGCCATAAGTCTTGTATGATGATCTTGGCTGTTACTATAAGTGGGCCCAGTATCCCTAATGGATCAAATATTTTTGCAACTTTTGACGTGATTACGCGTTTCGTGGTTTTGTTTGTTACATGAGACGTAGATCTGATGCAAAATTTAACCTTCTTTGGTTGCCAGACTAGCCCAAGTGTTTTTATGGAAGTGTTTTCATCATTGTCAAAATCCAAATCGATTACCTGGTCATCCTGATCAATCATTTTCCCGCTGGTTGTATTTACCTTAATTAAAGCTGTGCTAAGTAGCACATAGCCCTTTTTTGCGTGCTGTTATTTGTTGTAAGAGTAACAGGAGAACTTGAATTCTGTTCTTTAAACGGTGGTACCGTTGTATTTTGACCGTCTTTTTCCTGATGTAACAATGTATTGTGTTTTTTCTGTCATCTGGTGCATGATCTGCTACGGCAATTATGAGTACTGTGCCCACTTCTGAGACAGTTTGTACAGAGTCGATTTTTGATCACATGATTCATTCTGTCCTTGACTGAAGCCTTCAAAAACTTAACGCATGTATACAGAAAGTGTTCTTTTTCGTGGCAGAATTTACATTTTTGATTAAGTGTTGTTGTAAGTACTCTGATGGGCCTTTGTTTGGTCTCAAAACACCCAAATAATATTAGATTAAAAAGCTATTCGAAATAGGCTTTCTGAAAATGTAGGTAATTCCAAAAAAGAATTGCGAATTGTCAACGATATTCTAGGTCGTAATACTGCTTGTGCTGATGTTATCTTAAGTTTAAATAACATAAATATCTCTGAACCTCAAGAAGTAGCCAATCTATTTAATTATTTTTTTGCAAACATAAGTCCTGATGAGGACCGTTACATAGATTCAGCATGTTTTGGAGATTTTATGTTAAGTAGTTTTGCACAATAAAAGAGTTTTTTCTTTGAACCATTTTCTGCTATAGAAATTATTAACATAATAAAATCTTAAAAGACATCAAAATCTTCATCTTTCGATCATATCTCTAGCTATGATTTGAAATACATACATTTCTTTTCACGTTTCTGACATTTTATGTTTCATCTTCAATTGGAGCGTTTGGTCAGGTATATCTCCAGAAGCTTTGAAGACTGCAGTCGTTCTTCCCCTGCATAAAAAGGGTGATACCACACTTTTAAATAATTATCGTCCTATTTCGATCTTATCTGTTTTCTCCAAGGTTTTTGAGAAAGGAATCAAATCTAGAATTTTGTCATTCCTTGATGAAACAAATTTTTTTAATGCTGCTCAATTTGGTTTCAGAAGTTGCAGATCCACTGAAGAAGCTCTTTTAAAACTAACCGGTGAAATTTATAAAAGTCTGAATTCTTCTGAAGTTCCAGCTTCTCTTTTTATCGACATAACAAAAGCATTTGATATGGTTAACCATCCATTTTTGCTTCATAAATTATATAACGCTGGCTTTAGAGGTTTTATGTTTGATTGGTTTGTGTCTTATTTGACCAAAAGAAAACAAATGGATAAAATTAAAAATTGTTATAGCGTACAGACCATTATTAAACTAGGAGTTCCTCAAGGCTCTGTATTGGGCCCATTACTATTTTTGATTTATGTTAATTCCTTATTTGAACAACCTTTCAGAGGCAAAATAACAGCGTTTGCGGACGATACAGCTCTTACTTATTTTAGCAAAAACTTTTTTAATTTATTTTCGGATGTGAATTTCGATCTTAATCTATTAAGAAAGTGGTTTAGTGAACATAAATTATTAATCAGTGAGAAAACAAAATTCATGGTTTTCAATTCAAAAAATTCAACAAAAAGTGGTGACCGGCCTTTATATTACCATTCTCCAAATTGTTTAATGTTTTGTTTAGCAAATAATTGTAAGGATGCTATTACTTTCAACTACAATGAAAGTTGTAGCAACGGCTGCTCCGAAATTGAGTGTGTAGATAGTTTTAAATACTTGGGTCTAATTTTGGATAGTCAAATGAGTTGGAAAAACCACACTTCTTATTTAAAAAAACATCTTAATACTGTAGTAAGGAAACTTTACAATCTTAGTTTATACGGTCATAAGCCAATCTTAAAATTGGTTTATAACGGTTTGTTTAAATCAAAACTACAGTATGGTATTTCTTGCTGGGGTGGTACCTATAGAAATAAAATAGAGCCAATATGTGTCAAGCATACATTACGCATTTTATGTGGTGTTAATCGTAGGACCCCCAGTTTGAACTTGTTCGCACATCAAAGGATTCTTTCCGTAAGACATTTGTATTGTTACAAAGTCTTGGAAATATTTTTTGATAATTCGGGTTTTAATTCTGTAAGATTTCAAGATAATTACAATTTACGAGTAAATTCAGGTAATTTCGTAGCAATTCCTACAGTACATAAAACGCACTTTTTACGTTTTTACTACACAACTGCACCTCGTTTATTTAATGCTTTGATATTTCAATATTAGATGTGAAAGGGTAAGGACTGTATTTTTGAGAAATGTTCAACAATGGTTACTTTCGTTTAGCTACTCCTCTTTAGAAAATTTTTTATGTCCGTTGGTTTAACTTGTATATTGTTTACCACTTTATTTTCTGTTTAATTTTTTATTGCTTTTATTTTCAATTTACTTTATTTTTCATTTTAATTTTAAATCTTAATTTTCTTGCTTACAGAAATTATGTTATATTCCCCATCAAAAAAAATTTATTTGCAATTTTGTCAAATTCATTCGTTGCATTCGCCACTTGTTACTTGAACAACAGAATCTAACTTACTATTTAATTTTAAAAGTAAATATGTACATATTTTTAAGTTTTATTTAACAAGATCTTTTATTTGAAATAAAGCTGATGTGAGGATGGAAGTCATCAACGATTCGTTTCCACCCACAACTGTCACATAGCAGCGCATCAATACGTACCAAAAACGAGATTTATTTTTATTACATATATATTTACCTATTATTGAACACAATAGTATTTGAAGTCATTTACTTTTATTTATTTCTTTTTTTATAAGAATTTACTAAGCTACAAAAGAAAAAAATAACAACCTAAGCGTAGACTAATTAATA
The DNA here is from genome assembly GCA_949775025.1 of Tricholauxania praeusta. Taxonomy (NCBI): domain Eukaryota; kingdom Metazoa; phylum Arthropoda; class Insecta; order Diptera; family Lauxaniidae; genus Tricholauxania; species Tricholauxania praeusta. Next base: position 16,800,759 of record OX459032.1, read on the forward strand.
AAAATAAGATTAGTTAGGTACAACATAAGTCATAGTACACATAAGTCATAATACACATAAGTCAAACTGACATAAAAAAGAATCAGCATGCGGTACCCCTGCTCGACAAGCTGTCATGGAAAAGTTCAGCGAACAGCTGTTAAAGCTTCATATCAGAAAGCTGTTATGGAAAAGTTCAGCGAACAGCTGTTAAAGCTTCATTACAGAAAAAATCTACAGGCAAAAAGGTTACTTGCGACAGATCGCAACTAAGATTTTCTTGTCTTCGGAGGACCACAGCAGCGAGCAGTTCACCATCATCCTAGCAGCAGTAGTAAGAACCTTAAATACTAATCCATAAACTCTCTCTTAGGTTTCAGCAGTGAATTTAGGACACAAGTGCAAGTCGCTCTTGCGTGGTGCTTGGGTTCTCCATTTAATCAGATAGCGGCGGTCACACAAGTGTATCGTCGCCTTTGCGTGGTACTTGTGCGCCGCTGTCGAGAGAGTAGGCCGACGAGTACGTTGGGTTAACGTATGCAAGTGCAAGTCGCTTTTGCGTTGTACTTGTATGCAGTAGCAAAACACCGTCGAGAGAAGAGGCCGGCGCATACGTTGAGTTAGCGTATGCAAGTGCAAGTCGCCTTTGCGTTGTACTTGTATGCAGTAGCAAAACACCGTCGAGAGAATAGGCCGACGGATACGTTGAGTTAACGTATGCAAGTGCAAGTCGCCTTTGCGTTGTACTTGTATGCAGTAGCAAAACACCGTCGAGAGAGTAGACCGACGGATACGTTGAGTTAACGTATGCAAGTTCAAGTCGCCTTTGCGTTGCGCTTGTATACAGTAGCAAAGCACCGTCACGAGAGTAGGCCGTCACAGTCAGCGCATCCGTCGAGCAAGTATACTGTCGCCTATGCGTGGTACTTGTGCGCCGTAGTAAGACGCCGTCGTCTAGAAAATAGGTCGGCGGGTACGTTGAATTAACGTATACAAGTGCAAGTCGCCTTTGCGTTGTACTTGTATGCAATAATAAAGCGCAGTCGAGAGAATAGGCCGTCGTAGGTACAATAAGACGTTGCTCGCCCAGCAAGGAACCTCAGCGGAAACGGGGCAACGCCAAATCTAGGCAAAATCTAGGAAAAATAAGTATTTTTGAACGTATCATTTCTTTCTGGCTAAATGTTAATTTATACACCGGTGAATTTATATTATTAAGACTATTGAAATAAATTGGATTCTTTTGAAATTAAAACACGCAAACGTTTTTATTAAACTCCCGAAAAAGACCTTAGTTAGCCACCTGCAAAATATAAATTTTTGTACACGAACCTTGGACACCGTCGAGCCAAGACCCTGGCGGAAAGGTTCGTTACACTGAATTATAATTAAAAAAAAAATTGTTTATTAATTAAAAAAAATTCCTTTGGTGTTGACAACCACACATATCGAAAAGCAAGCTCAATAAAATAACATTTAGAAAAATAGTATATTTGTTTGTGTTGTATTTATTGAAATATGTAATTATTATACTATTAATTATTATTGTTATCATATTGCTACGAAATTCCTGTCTCTTAGACGATAATTTCGATCTCCTACACTTTTCTGAGTTCGATCACTGGATTGTGTAGCAATCCAAAAACACACAAACTTATTTAATTATAAAATGGTTTATTTAAATCAGTAAAGTTAGTTTTTACACGGTACAATTGCTTATTTCATTAAAATTCAAACTCTTATATTAATCTGGCACTGTATAGACAACTGTTTTACTTTATTACTTAAAATCCACTGTGTTAAAATCAAATGTCTTACTTCTTAAAATCAACTGTGTCACTTTATTGCTTAAATTCAACTGCTTTTTGACAACTCAGATGACAACCTTTTATACTACAGTCATCAATTTCTCGAATAATTCAGTTCCTTCTAGATGGCGTATCGGCGTGGAATCCACAAGTATCCAGAATGTTACCAGTACCTTATAGATGGCGTATCGGCGTGGATAATTTCTCTCGGTTGTCGACTTTTATAGTGTACTGCAGCGCCTTTTCGGTTTATCATTTTTAGTACAAAAACTACATTTGGCCGCTATATGGTGTACAAGTATTTTTATACAGCCAGTGATGCTAGCTAGTATCGTTTAGTTTTCTTTCGTTGGTTTTTATTTCGAGAATTTTCTGGCATAAACCAAATTTCGCTACACTGCACTCCGCTTAAACTTGTTCGTCCCGAACAAGAGTCTCTGGTATAAGGTGCCAGCCTTTCGATGTGGACTACCTTAAATTTACTTTTGTTCCCGGGGTATTTTTGGATTCGATACACAACATCATTAATCCTTGTGACGATCCGGTAAGGTCCCTCCCAATGAGTCTGTAATTTAGGAGACAAGCCTCGTTTTCGTTGTGGGTTATGTAGCAGCACTAGTTGGCCTTCTTTGAACCCTTCAGTACTTGCTCGCAGGTCATACCGAGCTTTCATCTTGTCGCTAGCCAATTGAGTACGTCTCTTGATAAGCTCGTGTGTATCTGCTAGTTCTTCTTTTTTCCGCGACATGTAATCGTCTGCATGGGTCGTTTCTAGGACAACGCTTACTCCGTACTTCATATCTGCCGGAAGCCTTAAGTCCGTACCAAAAATGGCTTTTGCTGGCGTGACTTTAGTAGTATCGTGTATTGACGAACGATAAGCCATCAGAAACATTCGTAGATGCTCATCCCAATCTTTTTGTCCTTTTTCGACAACCTTTTTTAAATGCTCCTCTAGAGTACGGTTGAACCTTTCGACCATGCCATCGGACTGAGGATGCAAAGCTGTGGTACGTGTCTTCTGTATTTCAAGCATGTCACAACTTACTTACTTACTTAGATGGCCATAACAACCCGTTGTTAGGTTACGGCCGACCTCATTAGCTCTCGCCAGGCGCCTCCGTTTTGCGCGCGCCTTCTCCAATCGTTAATGCCAAGCGCGGTTAGGGCTTCCTCAGCTTGGTCCATCCACCGGAGGCATGGTCTCCCTCTTCGTCGTTGACCGGGGACCTTCCCTTCGAATACCTTTTTCGCTGGAGCTTCTTTATCCATACGATGGACATGACCCAGCCAGCGTAGTCGCTGTATTGTTATACGCTTAACTATGTCAATGTCGGCGTAGAGCTCATACAGCTCGTGGTTCATTCGAATGCGATAGTCGTCGCCAACTCGAACAGGACCAAAGATTTTGCGGAGAACTTTCCTCTCGAACACCCCAAGAGCGGCTGCGTCTGTTGTCGAAACCACCCATGCCTCAGCGCCATAAAGAAGCACAGGTAGAATGAGCGTCTTGTAGAGTGTTAGCTTTGTCGATCGAGAGAGAGCTCTGCAACGTAATTGCTTACTGAGACCGTAGTAGCACCATTAGCAATTGTTATTCTCCGCTTAATCTCCAGACTGACATCATTGTTGCTGGTTACGGCAGTGCCAAGGTAGATGAATTCCGTGACAACTTCTAATTTACAGTTGCCCGCTGCAACATGAGAGTCTAGATCCCGTGCTCTCTTGTTGTTGTTAGTAGATATCATGTATTTCGTCTTGCCCTCGTTTACCGTCAAACCCACTTTGGCTGATTCCTTTTCAATAGCAGTGAAAGCAGCAGTTACATCTCTCTTACTCCGACCGATAATATCAATATCATCAGCGTACGCAAGGAGCTGAACACCTTTGAAGAAAATGGTGCCATTATGATGCACACCGGCTTTTCGTACGATCCCCTCCATAATGAAATTGAAGAGATCGCACGAGAGCGGGTCGCCTTGTCTGAAACCTCGCTCGGTATTAAAAGTTCCGGAGAGGTCATTCCCTACCTTGACGGAGCTAAACGTATTGCTCAACGTCATCCTGCAGAGCCTTATCAACTTTGCAGGTATACCGAACTCAGACATTGTTGCGTATAGGCAATCCCGCACTGGGCTATCGAACGCAGCTTTATAATCGACGAAGAGATGGTGAGTGTCGATTTGATATTCATGGGTTTTCTCCAAGATTTGGCGTAGTGTAAAAATCTGGTCTATGGTGGACTTACCGGGTCTAAAGCCACACTGATAGGATCCGATCAGCGTTTCTGTATACGGCTTCAATCTTTCACACAATACGCTCGAGAGGATCTTATATGCGATGGAAATAAGACTGATACCCCTGTAGTTGGCGCAGATTGTCGGGTCTCCTTTCTTTATTACAGGACAAAGCACGCTGAGATTCCAATCGTCGGGCATGCTTTCCGCTAGCCATATTTTGCTGATGAGTTGATGCATGCACCTTATCAATTCATCGCCACCAGCTTTAAACAACTCAGCTGGCAGGCCGTCAGCACCCGCTGCTTTGTTGTTTTTGAGTCGCTGGATAGCAACTCGAACCTCTTCATGGCTAGGTGATGGTACTTCCACTGCGTTATCATCGATTGGTGGTATCGTACTGCATTCTCTCTGGGCGGAATTGGTGGAATCGTCGCCCGTAAGCAAGTTGGAGAAATGCTGCCTCCATAACCTCAGTACACTCTGTGTATCTGTAACCAGATTTCCATTTTTGTCTCTACAAGTGGATGCTCCGGGCTTGAAACCTTGAGTTAGACGCTTAACTTGTTGGTAGAATTTTCGTGCATCCTTCTTGCCCTGGTACACCTCAAGTTCCTCACGCTCACGCTTTTCCTGCTCCCTTTTTTTACGTCTAAAAATGCGCCTCTCTTCCTTCCTCTTTTCGCGGTAGTTTTCTCGCACGGCTCGCGTTGCGGCTGACTGCAGCGTCTTCTTGTATGCGGCGTTTTTTTCAGCAGTCGCATCGCGACACTCCTGGTCATACCATTGGTTTCGAGGTTGTGGGCGTCGAAAACCAATGACTTCCTCGGCAGCAGCACGCATGGAGTGGGAGATGTGTGTCCAAAGTCCACCGGCGTCGTCGGTTCCAGAGGTTGGTTGGTTGAGCTTAACCGAGAGTTGAGCGAAGTACGCCTCGGCAGTCCGTTGTGATTGCAGTTTGGCGACGTCCAGCTTTCGTTGCATGCCCGTGCGTACATTCTTCGCATTGCATAGCCGCATGCGGATCTTAGCTGCAACAAGATAGTGGTCGGAGTCAATGTTGACCCCCCGAAATGTACGCACATCCAGAATGCTTGAAGCGTGCCTTCCGTCGATCACAACATGATCAATTTGGTTTTTCGTTATTTGATCCGGGGATAGCCAGGTGGCCTTGTGAATGTCGAGGTGTTGAAATCTGGTACTACTAACTACCATGTTTCGCGCCGCGGCGAAGTCGATCAGTCTCAGACCGTTGTTTGAAGTGGTCTCGTGGAGACTGAACTGACCGACTGTAGCGCCAAAGATGCCTTCTCTTCCGACCTTCGCGTTAAAATCGCCGAGGACTATTTTTACATCGTGGGTCGGACAACGGTAATACACGTCCTCTAAGCTCGCGTAGAAATCATCCTTGGTGGCATCGTCCTTTTCCTCCGTCGGGGCGTGCGCGCAAATTAGGCTTATGTTGAAGAATTTTGCCTTGATACGGATCGTAGCCAGCCTTTCGTTTATTGGCGTGAACCGGGAAACTAGGTGGCGTAATTTTCGACTTACAACGAATCCGCAACCAAATTCGCGCCTCTCCGCATGGCCGCTGTAGTAGATGTCACAGTTCGTCCGTTTAGAGCAGCTTTGTCCTTTCCATCGCATCTCCTGGATGGCGGTGATGTCAGCCTTTATTTTTACGAGGGCTTCCGCCAGTTGGATAGTTGCACCTTCCCTATGGAGGGTCCGGACATTCCAGGTGCATATCCGTAAATCATTGTCCGTTTTTCGTTTGCAGTGGTCGTCATCGTAGTGGGGGCTATTATCCGAGGCTGATTTGGTTTTCATTGGAAATGATGATAATGTGTGGTGGGACCCAAACTCTACGCACACATTCCAAGTTTTAAGTCTAGGAGAGACCCGCCTTCTCACAACTAGCTCACCCCCGGACGGGTGTCCAAGGGATCTCCAGAGGATACTTGGCCAAAAAAGCCCGGAAGTTTGTGAGCTGCTTGAACTGCTTGCAAAAGAATCATATCTGGCCACTCCCAAGTGAGTGGCGATCAGGACTTTCCCCACTTACGTGGACTTTTACAAGTAGCCCCATCCTCCATGCATGTCACAAACCTCCTTAAAAATTGTCGACTCAAAATTTCGTTCTTGATCGGAATGCAACTCAAGTAGAGCTCCATATCGGCAAATCCAATTTTTGATGAAAATGTCTGCCATTGTTTTTGCTTCTTGATTGGGAATGGGATATACTTCTGGCCATTTACTGAAGTAATCAATTACCACAAGGATGTATTTATTTCCTGCATTGCTGATTGGAAAAGATCCCGCTATATCCAAGGCTATCCTCTTAAAGGGAGCTCCAACGTTACACTGATGCATTTTTCCCCGAGTGCGTTGCCTTGGTGCTTTAGCAATTGCACATTGGTCACAACGGCGGATCCAGTCAGCAACTGATTCTTGACATCCTACCCAATAAAACCGTTTCTTTATTTTCTCTGTGGTTTTCGTTATGCCCAGATGTCCACCACTCGATCCATTGTGATAATCCTCGATTATTTCCTCAAATTTGGCCTTTAGAATAACCAGCAGTTTTGAGCGAGTTTTACCATCCTCGCTTTCCCAGATTCGGTAGAGACAACCATCATGCAACTCCAAACTTTGCCATTGCGCCCAGTATGCTTTACAGATTTGGCTTTCACTTGAGATTTCTTTCCACGACGCACGTCGCGACGGTTTCCTACCCAGTTCCTTATACTTAATTATAGTTGCAAAATCTGTATCACTGCGCTGGTCTCGTTTTACCTCCTCTTTTGTCCACTTTTTTTTCAAAAGGCGCACATCAATTGTTCCAGCTTTATTTTCCGTTCGTGAACAATGACCGCATTCAATTTTACATGGACGACGGGAAAGTGCATCCGCATTTCCATGCTGGCTTCCTTTGCGATGTTCTCTCCTTTCATTACGTACTCTACTGTCAAAGTAGCGTTGATTTGATCTCGATCTTGGTCTTCTTGATTTTTCTTCTTGTTCGAGTTTACGGTGGCGTTATATTCGTGTTTGTACACGTTCTTCAGATGTCATGCAATCACGTCCTTTATCCATAACACGTTTGCTGTCATATTCATCGCTCCGACTTCTACTATTATAGTTGCGGAAATCTGATCGCTTGCCGTGATTATCCTCTTTACCGATTCACTTCCTTTCGTACACTCTCCTTTCAATTCATCTTCTTGGTGAACGTGATGCAGATCGCTTACGACGTGATTTGCAGTCACGTGCCATGTGTCCCTACTTACCACAGTTGTAGCACTTTCCGCTGAAGCTACCGCTGGCGAACGATGAATTTTTCTTTTCAGCCTCCACCTCCATCCAACGAGTTTTCAGTGATGGGCGGCATGTCAACGCAATCGTCTCCTGAGTGAGGGCAACCGTTACTGTTTCGTTAAATGTTGTCTTCGGGTTCCTCATTGTCTCGCGTTTTGTATCTGAATCACGTATGCCGTCAATAAACGCCTCTATTTTGAATTTTTCAGCTATGACACTTAACTCGTCAGGATAGGAAAGGTTTGCCAATCGCTCAATATCAGCAGCATACTCCTGCAAGGACTCACCAGATTTCTGGATACGACTTTTCAACTCCAATCTGTGAATCTGCTTCATGTGGTCACTGCCATATTTTCACCGCCTTGTAATTTTTCTGCTCCGCCACTGGAACCGTTTGCAATACTTCTGCAGCTGCGCCTTTTAATGCCACAATTAACGCTGCAGCTGCGCTTTCGTTTTCCCAACGATTGTGACCAGATGTTGTTTCGAACTGGAGCTTGAAAACACTAAATTGCGTTGTTCCATTGTACGAGGGTGCCTTAAGCCTCTCTGCGCTGATTTCTCTTATCACTTGAGTGGTTGGTTCACTTATTTCCAACTGTTGAATCCTTTTAATAACGTCCTCAAAATTATTTTGAACTTCTCCCTTGAATGATTCAACGTCATCTCGTAACTCAGTAATTTTTGCATCGAGGCCATTTACCATTTTGGCAACCTCCGTTCAAACAGCCTCAATGTTTTGATTCATTGCGTGGAACTGCGTCGCGTTCTGACTTAAGCTCTGATCTATTTGCAGTGCATTTTGATTTAAGCTCTGATCAATTTCTTCCCGAACCGCCTGGATCTGCAGCGCGTTCTGACTTAAGCTCTGATCAATTTGTAGTGCATTTTGATTTAAGCTCTGATCAATTTCTTCCCGAACCGCCTGGATCTGCAGCGCGTTCTGACTTAAGCTCTGATCAATTAAGCTCTGATCAATTTCTTCCCGAACCGCCTGGAACTGCAGCGCGTTCTGACTTAACTTCTGGTCTATTTGCAGTGCATTTTGACTTATTGTCTGCGTCATCGCCATTAACATTTTCTCGAACTTTGACATATCTACAACTTCACCACTTGCCGCCGGTCCAGAAGCTTCTTCCACTTTCGCTGCTGATTCTGATACATCACTATAAAATTCATGCTCTTCCAGGTTTACACCTTGAGCCTCAAGAGCCTACCGTAAGCGATTCTGTAACTCCACCTTTCCGCCAGATGATTACAGATTCAGCTGCTGCAACTCCTTCTTCAGTTGATCCACTTTCAGTTCGTCAAACTTAACCATTTTTTTTTTTATTGATTGTTAATTCTTTTTACACAATCCCACTTCTGAAACCAATTGTTACGATTTTCCTGTCTCTTAGACGATAATTTCGATCTCCTACTGTATTGTGTAGCAATCAAAAAACACACAAACTTATTTAATTATAAAATGGTTTATTAAAATCAGTAAAGTTAGTTTTTACACGGTACAATTGTTTATTTCATTAACATTCAAATTCTAATATTAATCTGGCACTGTATAGACAACTATTTTACTTTATTACTTAAAATCCACTGTGCTAAAATCAAATGTCTTACTTCTTAAAATCAACTGTGTCACTTTATTGCTTAAATTCAACTGCTTTTAGACAACTCAGATGGCAACCTTTTATACTACAATCTTTCACTTTCACTTTCTCGAAAGTGAAAGGTTTATCATTTTTAGTACAAAAACTACATTTGGCCGCTATATGGTGTACAAGTATTTTTATACAGCCAATGATGCTAGCTAGTATCGTTTAGTTTTCTTTCGTTGGTTTTTATTTCGAGAATTTTCTGGCATAAACCAAATTTCGCTACAATATTATATTGTAATATGATAACAGTCATAATATAATTAAAATTAAACATTAATAACGTAACGTAACTTCTTCAATGACAAACACAAAATAGTCATAATTTTATTGGGAGGGATGTACTTGATGAATTTTAGTGGACCCCCGCTTACGAACCTCCATTTTTTTGTCACACCAACGTAGACCCCCGCCGAGTCTCCCATGGACTCCCATGGGGTTCCACCTGGATCAATTTGGGAACTAAGGGTTTACAATTAAAATAAATTCAACGATATTAAAAACTTATAAAATTAATTACCAGCGGCAGGACTTTTAACGTTAATTGAACAATTTCATAATTTTTGGCAAATTCCAAAACTGACTCAAATGATTAGGAAAGGCATTATACCGACTAAAAAGGTGCCAACGCGTTTGTACTGTTAGTCGTTAGTTTTGATTTCGTTAGGGAAGTGCGCTTTAATTTCATAAATAAATTTAGTGAAAGTTAGTGAAATCTATGTCCTTGCCAGTTATATTTGTGATAAATTCAATAAAATATTTATGAAGAAGTCACACTGAATGTTTAAAGCGGTATCGTTGACAGCGCCGTCAGCGCAAGTACAGTGTTTTGTTGTTTTTTGTTGAAAGTTTAAATGCAATTTAATTTAATTTTTTGTTTGCTTAGTGCAAGAAGTGCTTACAACTTTGTTTTCTCTGTCAAAAATTGAGTAAGCTTTTGTTTTATTTATTGAAAATGAATCATTGGAAAGTATTTAATATTGCAAATGCTGCTCAAGTGCAGCAGCCCTTGTGGTTCTACCACCAGTGAATGTAAGCGGAATTCCGGTCAATTTTTTTCAATTTTATGAAGAAACATATAGGTTCAATCGATAAGTGTCTTACACATGTTATGTTTTAGTAGGCCATTCTATTCGAGAATATCCCATTTAAAGAATTCATATGTTTTAGCGGATTTGCTTGGAAACACCACTCTATTTCGCACAAAACTTTTATTTTACTAACCCTTTCCGTTTTTGTCGAATATATTCGACATTACACGCATTCATTTTTTGAAGGTCAATAGATTATGGTTAATTTGATTATTTTTTGTTTCACTGATTTTCATTGTTCAGAAAAAGACATGAGCACTTTGTAATTGTTATCGTAGTAGTCGGTTGACTGTGTTATTAAATTTTTTATGTGCAAAAGTGAAGTGACCATCAAATTTTTGAAAATAACGAATTTTATAAAGGAGAATTATAAATATACGTGATCGGATTGGCTGAAAAAAATTGTGAGTATTGATACAAGTGTAAATAAAAGTTAAGCGTTAAAAAATTTTATAAAAATATTGTCTTATTGAATTTGGAGACTTGAATATAAGTGTCGAATATATTCGACATTGACCCACAGTGTTCTGCGAAATATTTTTTTTTTTTCGATTTTCGCAGAAAATGTCTTCATTGAAAGCGCTGACTTATGATCAGATTTTATAAATGCTAGAAACTAATTCTGATGTTGAAGATGAAATGGTAGATGAAAATGAAGTGGAGTTTGATGTGCCACAAGCAGAGCTTGAAATAAACTTTTATAAAAGTTTTTTTTAGGTAAAAGTAAACTTTAATTTTTTATTTTTGTGAAATAAAAGTAAGAGTTTCTTTAAAACTTTTATATCCGAAAATAAAAGTAAAAGTTTTTTTAACTTATATTTCAAAAAGTCAAAAAAAAACTTTTTAAAAAAACTTTTATTAATAAAAGTTTTTTTTAAAAGTTTTTTTTGACTTTTATTAATAAAAGTTTTTTTTAACTTATATTTTTAACAGTCACATGCAAAGAGTTTTTTTTGACTTTTATTTTTCAAAAGGCGAAAATAAAAGTTTTTTTTGTATGAAAAAACGAGGAAAATCCTAAAGTAATATCTTGGATCACTAAGCAAAAAATTTCAAAGGAGAAAACTTAGGATTATTGATAATAAAATCCAAAGGAAAATACTTAACATGTTTCTGAAAAGAAAGAAATTTATGATAATTATGCACTTATAATTTTTAGAAAAATTGTGCTCAATGCATCAATGGGAAAAGGCCGAAAATGGATTTTGGGTGTGACAGGGGATGTTCTTGACCCTCATAAAGAGGTGTTTTGGACCAATTTTTCGAAAAAAATTTAACTGCACGAATCGATGGGAAAAGGCCGAAAATGGATTTTGGAAGTGACAAGTGAGGTCCCCGACCCTCCCAAAAGGGTTTTTTGGACCCATTTTTCGAAAAAAATTTTATTGCACGAATCGATGGGAAAAGTTCGAAAATGAATTTTGGAATTGACATGTGAGGTCCCCGACCCTCCTAAATGAGTTTTTTGGACCCATTTTTCGGAAAAAATTTTATTCCACGAATCGATGGTGTTTGGTGAAAATACAATTAATATATATTTTAATTACTAAATTAATTAATAAATTAAAATTTACATTTTTGAAAGCACTTATCAATTACGCTTGAATGCAAATTAATATTAACTCAGCAATTTGGCTTGTCATGTTTTGCAATTGTACACAACAGTTACTTCATATGTAATCTACATACATATTTTTGTCAACTTAAGCATACAGTTAATTTCTATTACTCTATGTACCTATTTACTGCTTTTGTACATTCTTAGTTAAAGTTATTGGAATTTGATTTATTGTACAGTCAGTTGCATTTGATCTCTAAAACATTAAACATCTTTAAAAATTTAGAAAATTTTGTTTAATTAATCACCGTACAGATGGAAAAAGGCCGAAAATGGATTTTGGAAGTGTCAAGTGAGGTCCCCGACCCTCCTAAATGGGTTTTTTGGACCCATTTTTCGAAAAAATTTTTATCGCACGAATCGATGGGAAAAGACCGAAAATGGATTTTGGAAGTGACAAGTGAGGTCCCCGACCCTCCTAAATGGGTTTTTTGGACCCATATTTCGAAAAAAACTGCTGCTGAAACAATTCGCATTAACAGATTGGCTAATCCTCGCCTCCCAACCGAAAAAGAAATGAAGACAAGAGGACGAGGATTACTGCTGAATGCACAAGTTCTGACGGGAATGTATTTATTACTCGTTGGTACGAAAATAACATTGTCAATCTAGGCTCAAATTCTGTTGGAATCGGCGACGAAGACAAAGCTAAACGGTGGGACAAGGAACAAAATAACCACTTATCCATCGATAGGCCACAAGTTGTACGAATGTACAATGAAAGCATGGGTGTTGTGGATTTATTGGACCAAATGGTCCAATATTACCGCATAAATATTCGCACCGTCAAATGTTCTCTGCGAGTCATTATGCACTTCTGTGACTTGGCTCTCACTGCGGCTTGGATGGAGTATCGTCGTGACTGCGTCGTAAAAGGAATCCCGAAAAGAAAATTAAAGATTCTATGAATTTTCGGATTGAAGCTGCACGAACACTGCTTGCTTCTCAGCAAGAGAACGTGCCACAACCCTATATGACAACGAAGTAGGCCTACGAAGAACCAAACGGATGCGCATCCATCTACTGTTGTGATGGCGAACGTCAATAAGGACTCAAATGCCGAAGACTCCAACAGCGAAGACTTAACTTTGCCATCATTAGCAAAAAGGAAACAAAATTTTCAAAAAACTCCACCAGTAGAGGTTCGTCAGGATCAGAGGTTGCATATTCCAGTCTTCTTAGAAGTTAAAAGCCCAGGTCGGTGCAAGGCAAGAGGTTGCAATAAAAGTTATTTTATTACTTGCAAAAAGTGCAACGTGTACTTATGAGTGAAGCGAGGATCTAACTGTTTTGAAAATTTTCATAAGAGTAATTAGGGAGAAATACAACAGCAAATTATCAATTATTATTTTTTATGCTAATTTATCCAAAGAAACATTACATGAATTACATATTAATCTTTTCATATATATATTTTTCCTAAACTGAATTAAGTAATCATAATAAAACTCGATTTTTCTTTCATAAATCCACTTAAAAAAAGCAGATGTGCAGAAAATTTTTACGCCTTTGAGAAGCAATGTCGAATTCCACAAGCCAGTTAAGGCATCTCACGTGAAAAATAGTATTTTTCCTGGCTTAAGCACTATCATATTATCCTAAATACCAATTTTCAGATTTTTATCTCGACCTAAAATATTTTTGACACTGAGAGGGTTAAATAAACCAACCCGATTTTAAACGAAATAGTGCGTCACACCGAGCTTCGACGCATTTGAAAACTCCTTAAAAACTTGCTCTGCCACTAAAACAGCAATTGAAGCCTAATGCCCAAGTTGAGATTCAATCGCCTTGAGTTTGACTGCGCTGATTTCTTTTACCTGCTGTCTCGCTTTTGGTTGCTGCTTATTTCTTTCAAAGTTATGTCGAGATTTTTGATATGAAAGCAGGGAACAGGTTGACTTTAGCTCCCATTTTCCAATCTTTTTTTTTTTGAGTAATAAGGGGTAAAATGCAAAAAAAAAACTAGTGAAAAAAGTGTGGCTCGGATCAGGTTTCGGAGATATAGCCAACGCAAGTTGCGGATATAGCTTTTGTAAAAATCCTCATAAGTTGGGAACCCTTAAATGGATATACAAAATATGGGTGCCAAAAGATAGACACTTTAATGGCCTACCTATAACGTTCAATTTTATTGCAAGTTTTTTACTGTTTTCTCGAATAACTTCTACATTTTTTGTCCGATTTCTGCAAAATTATACTTAAAATATTGGCAAAAGAATAATCTTTCATTTTTAATTCTAAAAATATTAAAAAGAAAAAATTTTTTATTTAAATGGAAAATTGAATTTTAGTGATTTTTAAAAAAGACCGAAAAGGTCAGTTTTTTGGACTTTGAGCGCTTGTAACTCCATTAAATCTTATTCGATTCAAGCAAACAGCATACCGTTAGAAAGGGAATAAAAATATCTTTATGAAAAGCGTTTTTGAGTCGAAAAAAAAATCATTGAGATATAGCCAAATAAATGAAAAAAGTGCCGAACAAGGGGGTTTTTGGCGATATCTTGAAAACGATTCTTAAGAAAAAAAAGTGGTTGCCATTTTTAGAATCTAAGACCCAAAATACATGGAAAAAAGTCTATGAGAAACCAGATTTTATTTCTTGTAAGCTAGTGTTATAAGTCGATTCTCATTATAAAACGCGCGGGATTTTTTATAAAAATTTTTTAGTTATCTATGTAATGATAATCATAAATAAATAATTATTTGAAATGTAAAGTTGTATTGTAGGAAAGAAGCGCAGCAGTCGAAAATTTTTTATTAAAAATCACTTTTTAGCAGAGTGCTCGAAAATCAGCTTCGAGATCGGTTACCCAAAAGCTGAGATATAAGCGTGGAAAGATTTCCTATTTTATCAAGCAATACACTGATAACCTACCATGCCGTTGCGGCAGCAAAGGCTTGTGACAATATGTTCCAACTGCTGCGGGGTCATTCGGTAGAAACTTCTGCTGGGCTTTTGATTCCACAAGGGCATTGGAAAACAGGAGGATTATCGACATTGTTGAGAAAACAAGTCCGCATACATTATTGATAAGCCCCGCGTTATTGAGGTGCCAGCTGAGGAACTCATGATATCGTTGTAAAGTTACTGAAAAAAAACGAAAGTTCCCTTAAACAATTTTATCTAGTCTTCCTTTTATATTAATAGCCCTACTACCGCCTTCCAAATTCAGGCGAATCGCCTATGTCTCTATATTATGTTTGGCGAAACCTGCCTGCAAAACAATGCTGCTAAATTACAAAACCGAAATTGAAGGGCCAAACAGAACTGGGACGAGCGATTTTTCTTCTGTTCTTCCTATACGTTTGTAGTGAGTACAAAATTGACACTAGAAAATTTATCGCAGAGAAATAGAAAAATTTCTATTTTTTGGTGCGATTTGACACTGAAGATAAATCGCTCGTTCCAGTTCTGTTTAGCTCTTGATGTCTAAAAAACTTCAAATTTGAAGTTTTGCTGTCAAATTAGAAAACAGAAATTGACAGCTGAAAAACTTCAAATTTGAAATTGTCAAAATATTGAACTTCTAATTTTTACAAGTAAAAAAAATAACAAGTTAAGGTGTTATCTTCGGCCAGGCCGAAACTCACATATCCTACACTGCACTGAAAGTACCTTTTAAATAAATATTAAAAAGACGTTGAAGAGGTTGAATAAGTCGAAAAAATGTGAAATGTTAGAAAGGTTGACATAGGTTGAAAAAGTCGAAAATACATGCAAAGTGTTGAAAAAAGTTGAGAGATGTTGAAAAACTCTAAAAAAGTTGAAAGAGGTTGAAAAAATTGAAAAAGTCGAAAAAATAAAGAAACTTATGAAGAAAATTGAAGGAGGTTGAAAAAGTCGAACAAATACATAGAGGATATATTGGAAAATGTTAAAGGGTTGAAAAAGTCGAAAAGATATGGAAAATGTTGAAAAAATCGAATAGAAATGAAAAATTTGAAATGTGCCACTCCCACTTCTCCAATTCCGCCCAATTTTGGTTCAATAAACTATATTCGTTATTGACATCCTCATATTAAATCTAAGCATAATAGCTTGTATAGTTTGCGATTTATTCCGCAGTTAAATTTAAAATTTAGGGCGGTGACACACCCACTGGTACAATCCAGCCTAGTTTTGATCCAGAAATAGCTTGGCTTAAGTTTACTTTAGCTCCCATGGTAACTAAGCTAAACTTTTCTTATGTGCTTTTTTATTCTAAGCACAAATATGTAATAAAAAAAGTCGCTCGGATCTGTTTTCAGATATATAGCCTAGGGTGTTTTTTTTTCAAACCTTAGGACAGGGATTTTGTTTATTTATTCCTATATTATAACTTGAGGAATAAAGAAATTATCAACTCGATAATTTATTAGGAGTAAACCGCCTTTCCTTTCACTTCGCCTGTTTTTTGAAGAACATATAAAGGATGTTTAATAAAAACAACTCTACATTCTTATTTTCCGAATGTACATTTCGGTGTATTTAGCACCATCATCAGCGGAAATTTTATTGTTGAAACTAAACACAAAAATACAACATTAATTATCAGTTTTTAACATATTAAGAACTTTTATACATACAATTGTTGAAAATTAACAGCACATTATTACAGAAAGAAATTATTAAAATCAAATTAAAATAAACTACTTCGCAAACATACAAAAGTGAAAAAACGAATATTTGTAAACTTCAAAATCAAAAGCTACCATAAAGAGCTTTCATATCAACTTTTCAAACATTTTCTAAAGTTCTTCCTAAACAATTAAAAAGAGATGACCAGATCGGAGCATCCATTGTGTTCATCGCAATGTTATTGTTTTTGTGCATATAAATACTTTCATATGCATCCAAACTTTCCTCTCTTGTGATGTGCTTTATTAATTTTAAATTATTTTTTGTTATGCTGCGTTCATTTTCTAATGCATGTAGAGCGACAGCTGATTTATTGGGTCTCTCGTATTTGATATGTGACATATGTTCGTTAAATCTCGTTTCTATGTTTCTTTTTGTCTGTCCAACATATTTTTGTTGACAATGGGTGCAACTGACCTCATATATGCCTGATTTTTTATTGTTTTCTGTTTTGTCTTTCGTTGTTCCTAGTTTGTATTTAAGCTTATTGTTTGATGCAAAAACTAAATCAATTTTGTGTTTTTTAAAAACCTGCGAACGGCGCATTTTTTTTGTTTCCTCGTACAATTCGTATGAAAAACGAAAAAGCAAAACAGCGAAAATCAGAAAATTTACTAAAACACAAAAAAAATCTGTTTTTCGTTGTTTTGCTTTTTTGATTTTCATACGAATTGTACGAGGAAACAAAAAAATGCGCCGTTCGCAGGTTTGATCTAGGAAGCTGAAATTTTGGGAGAATTTTCTTCAAACCCGATTCTATTATATAGGCATAAAAGACAGCAAATTTAAAAAAAAAAATAAAAAAACCTCCTTTGGGTGTATTTTTTCCGCATTTTTAGTCACACGAGAAATGTGGGCGTGGCTGTACAGCAGTGTGTGGCGACCCCCATTCAACTAAAAAACCCAAAACGCTATATCTGCACCTAAGGCAGACTTTTTCTACGTTTTAGTAAGTCGTTTTTCCGTTAAATTTCAACGGAATTGGACATAAACACTGTCCGCGCAGTTTTCAGGTTTGAGCTAGGAAGCTCAAATGTTGGGACAATTATTTTTATTCCTCAAGCTATAATATAGGAAAAAATAAACAAAATCCCTGTCTTAGAGTTTGAAAAAAAACACCCTAATATAGCCATCGGAAGTTGCGGATATAGCTTTTGTGAAAATCTTTATAAGTTAGGAACCCCTGAATAGATATCAAAAATATGGGTGTCATAACATAGATAATTTAATGACCTACAATAATGGTAAGCAAATCTTTGAAATCTAACTCTTAACTTTGGAGATATGACGATTTTTCTGAAATTTTGACCAATTTTTCCAAAAAAATCGTTTGTAAGCCTATAACTTTTTTAGCATGGTAAGAAAGCTTAATTAATTTCCTTTAAAATGGTTGTTGTAAATTTTTAAGTACTTACCCCCTTTTTGACCGAAAAATAAAAAAATTTATTCAATAAATTCCTATGGAAACTACGTTTTTATGGTCAAAAACTAAGAAAAACAATAACTATTACAACAACAGCATTTATTAGAAGACGATTCTCATTGAAAACTTCAAAATTTTACACCTGCGGCGCTCTTTTTTTCAACATAACCTTACCTTTTATAAAATTATTAATTAATATAATAATCTTCTCATTTCATAATAAGTATCGTCTTGTAATAATAGTTGTTGTTTTAATAGTCATTGTTGTTGTTGTTTTTAACCATAAAAACATAGTTTCCATAGGAATTTATTGAATAAATATTTTTATTTTTCGATCAAAAAGAGGGTAAATATTTAAAAATTTACAACAATCTATACACTATTTAAAAGGTAATAAATTAAGCTTTCTTACCATGCTAAAAAAGTTAAAGGGTAATTACACATTTTTTGGAAAAAATAACGGTTTAAAAAGAAAATTAGTCAAAATTGCAGAAAAATCGTCATATCTCCAAAACTATGGGTTATATTCCAAAAATGTTCGCACTTTTACTGTAGGCCATTAAATTATCTATGTTATGACTTCCATATTTTTGATATCCAATCAGGGGTTCCCAACTTATAAGGATTTTCACAAAAGCTATATCCGCAACTTCCGATGGCTATATATCCGGTAAGACAACAAAAAAAAAAAAGAAAAGATTGGAGCATGGGAGCTAAAGTAAACCTGTTCCAATAGCTTTCAATAAGCAAACCCCTTACACCAAATTTTAGAATGAATGCTCACATATTTCGATGAATATGCCACTTACCGTATTTTATTTGTATGGGAGGCCACGCCCACTGCTACTATTTCAGCCACTTTTGATTCAGATTTACTCTATAGCAACTGAACCACTTACATTAAATTTCATTGCAATTGCTGCAATAGTTCACTTAAAACAGCGCTTACAAATTTATGTTAATATGGGAGGTGCCACGCCCACTGATGCAATCCTGTCAAAATTCATTTATTTTAAAAGCTAATAGTAACTGACATCTATTCACCAAATTTTATGAAGATTACTCCCATATCACAATATCTATAACAATAAACGTTTTTTGATTATATGGGAGGTGCCACGCCCACAGGTACTATAGGATCAAATTTTTTTAATAATAGACCTTATAGCTAGTAATCTACCTCTTTAAATTTCATAACGATTACGTTGTTAGTTCTCTAAATATAACTTTTATAAATATTGTGGGAAGTGTCACGCCCTTCAACGAGTTTTTACAGTACAGTGGCTGAGCTTGTATTGATGACTGCTTTCAGCGGCATATTCTTCAAAATTTTTATGAACATCGCTTGTGCCAATTTTGAGATATACGGAATTTCGAATCCTGTCCCAAACATGGGTTGCCACTCATTTAAGAAAAGTTGACCCGAAAACCAGGTGTCAACCCATGATTAGGACATGATTCTACAAGGCAACCCTATATATTCTATTTAGGCTCTTCGATATCTATCATTTGGCACAAATTTCAAGCTGTTATCTTCATTAATGAAAATTCACCCAAAAAATCGGTGAAAACTCTTGTTCAGGACAGGATTCAACAATGTAATCCCAGGTATTATATTTAGGCTTCTTCGAGTTCTATCATCTGGCATACATTTCGAGCTGTTATGTACTACAGTTTAAATTAGAACAACAAAATTGGCTAAAATTCGGGCATTTTCGGCCATCGGGACAGGCTTTGGCAAGGCAACCCTAGATATTCTATTTAGACTCATCGAGCTCTCATCCTGAAATCTTATACACTCGACTTTTCTACAGCCGGCTCTCCGCCTATTATAGCTTATTAAATTATCTTTCATATGACATCCGTTCAGGCGTTCCTAATGTAGAATGATTTTTTAAAAAGCTACATCTTGACTTCCATTTTCATTAGTTTCGTATAATGCTACAAGATATTGAAACTTAATAATAAGCATAATCAATGAGTTCACATATAACTGAATTACAGAGAAGAAAACAAAAAAAAATTTTAATAAGAATAAAATATAAAAATTCAAAATTAATATTAAAAAGTGTTAGTTTTGCTAATTTTGGTGTTGATCGAACCACGTATGCCCTTCAGGATTCTAAACACATTACACTTACTAAATAATAATTTGGTAATATGAGAGTTGGCGTCTGGGGCATTTCGAAGAATATCGAATTTGAAATTGCAATAAAAATAGACATTTTTAACCCTTCGAACCACGTATGCTACGAGTACTACATGAAATTTTAAGGCAAAATGATCCATCTGAAACACTTGGCATACGTGTTGAGCTGGGTCTAAGGGCCAATGTTCACTCTTACATGTGTAAAAAAAAATAAAATTTTAAGTCAATCGAACCATGTGTGCCATATATGGGGTAAACACGCGAAAACGCCAGCGAAAAAATTTTTTGGCTCCGATTTGGCTGAAATTTGGCATTATTGTAATATCGATGTCCAGCAATAGAACTGCGTTCAGGAATTTGCTCTAGTATTGTTTGTTGTTGAGATACGCGGGTATGAAATTCACGATTTTTGTACTTTTTCAGAATAAGTGTTTTATTCGAAAATTCATAGCTTACAGCAAACTCTATCAATTAATAATTGGTATACCTACGATTTTAGATTTTTACTTGTACTTTTCGAAAAAAAATACTTTTTCTGAAAAAAAAAAAATTTTTCGCAAAAATTTTTTTTAAAAAAAAAAAATTTTTTTTAAATATGGGTTTTTTAAAAAAAATGCAAAAATATTTTTCAATTCGCAAAATTTTTGAGAAAATTTTTTTTTTTTTCAAAAACAGTATTTTTTCGAAAAGTACAACTAAAAACCTAAAAATGTAAAAACAAAAAAGTATTCAGAAATGCATTTTTCAAAAAAAAATTCAAAAATTCATTTCAATTTTCTACATTTTGGCTCTTTAATTTTTTTTAAATTAAAAAAAAAAAATATAAATAATTTTTTCCCCATAAAAAATTTTACGGCATTAAGCGCAGAATAAATCAAAGTTTTTTTTAAAAATAAAAAAAAAATTTTAAAAAATGGTTTTTTTAAAAAAAATTCAAAAATAATTTTAAATTCGCAAAATTTTTGCGAAAATTTTTTTTTTTTTCAAAAACAGTATTTTTTTCGAAAAATACAAGTAAAAACCTAAAATCGTAGGCATGCCAATTATTAATTGATAGAGTTTGCTGTAAGCTATGAATTTTCGAAAAAAACACTTATTCTGAAAAAGTACAAAAATCGTGAATTTCATACCCGCGTATCTCAACAACAAATAATACTAGAGCAAATTCCTGAACGCAGTTCTATTGCTGGACATCGATATTACAATAATGCCAAATTTCAGCCAAATCGGAGCCAAAAAATTTTTTCGCTGGCGTTTTCGCGTGTTTTACCCCATATACTACATTAATATTTATAGATTAACTAGCTGTCCCGGCAGACGTTGTTCTGCCCTTTCCGGTAGGTAGCGCGAAGCTGTATGAACTCCTGCTATGGAATGTTAAAGCGAATCAGCCCATTTTTAAAGTGAAATCAACTTCTATCCCTACTCTTTTACATATAGTATAGCAGACTTGGCAGACGTTGTTCCGGTCTTACTGCTAGGTAGTGTGATGAGTTTAATTTATTATATTTATTTTACATAATTACCAAGTCGCAATCATCTCCATCAAATAATTGCTGATATATACAAAATGTTGTTTTGTTCGCATATGGAAGGTGTGGCACCACCCATTTTCTCATTGAAACTTCTTTTAGCCCGTACTTTTTATAAACATATGCATCTAGTCGCATTCATCTGCATCACAAATGTTGGTCTTTTCTTATATGGAAGACGTGGCACTGCACGGTCTTATCTGTGCCTCTTAATATTACAGATACGTGGTGTAAATTCCATGTGAATATATGCAGTGGTCTTTGTAAATATGCTATTTTAAAAATATTTTTGTATGAGGGCCACCCTAAATAAAAGTTTTGTAGGCTTAACTATGCCTCTTAATATAAAAGTTACGTGGTGTAAATTCGGTGTGAATAGATTTACCGGTCTTCGTGAAAATTTATTTTTTAAAAAAAGTTGTGTTTGAGGGCCACCCTAAATAATAGTTTCATAGACCAAACAATGTCTCTTAATATAAGAGACACGTGGTGTAAATTCCATGTGAAACGATGCAGTGGTCTTTTTAAAAATATTTTTGAATGAGGGCCACCTTAAATAAAAGTTTTGTAGGCTTAACTATGCCTCTTAATATTTACCGGTCTTCGTAAAAGCGAATTTCTTAAAAAAAGTTATGTTTGAGGGCCTCCCTAAATAAAAGTTTTACAGACCAAACGATGTCTCTTAATATAAGAGACCGTGGTGTAAATTCCATGTGAATCAATGCAGTGGTCTTTGTGAAATTGCTACTTTAAAAATATTTTTGTGTGAGGGTTATCCTAAATAAAAGTTTTTTAGGATTAAAAGAGGAATCTTAGTATAAAAGCTACTTGGTGTAAATTCGGTGTGAATCGATTAACCGGTCTTTGTGAAAATGATTTTTTCAAAAATATTTTTGTATGAGGGCCACCCTAAATAAAAGTTTTATGGATCAAACAGTGTCTCTTAATATAAAAGACGTGTGGTGTAAGTTCCATGTGAATCGATGGAGTGGCTTTCGAGAAAATGCTATTTTAAAAATATTCTTTTATAACGGCCACCCTAAATATGCACCCTAAATAAAAGTATTTTAGGCTTAACTATGCCTCTTAATATAAAAGACTTGTGGTGTAAATTTCATGTGAAATGATAAAGTGGTGTTTGTGAAAATATGCTATTATAAAAAAAAATTTGTATGAGGGCCACCCTAAATATGCACCCTTAACAGAAGTTTTATAGACTAAACCATGCCTTAATATAAAA
Organism: Tricholauxania praeusta; assembly: GCA_949775025.1. Lineage (NCBI taxonomy): Eukaryota > Metazoa > Arthropoda > Insecta > Diptera > Lauxaniidae > Tricholauxania > Tricholauxania praeusta. The sequence continues at coordinate 16,823,427 of OX459032.1, forward strand.
GCTACGTGGTGTAAATTCCATGTGATCGATGCAGTGGTCTTTGGGAAAATGCTATTTTAAAAATATTTTTGTATGGGGGCCACCCTAAATAAAAGTCTCATAGGCTTAACAATGTCTCTTAATATAAAAGACACGTGGTGTAAGTTTCATGTGAAACAATGCAGTGGTGTTTGTGAAAATTATAATTATAAAAAAAAATTTGTATTTGGGCCACCCTAAATATGCACCTTGAATAGAAGTTTTATTCTTAAAACAAAATTTGTATGAGGGCCACCCTAAATATAAGTTTTATAGACTAAAGCATGCCTCTTAATATAAAAGCTACATGGTGTAAATTCCATGTGAATCGACGCAGTGGTGTTTGCGAAAATGCTATTATAAAAAAAAATTTGTATGAGGGCCACCCTAAATATGCATCCTAAATAAAAGTCTTATAGTTTACCACCTATTCTCAGACCTACCCAATATACACAAAAAATTTCTTAAGAATCGGTCAAGCCGTTTGGGAGGAGTTCGGTAACAAACACTGTGACACAAGAATTTTATATACATAGTTATGTATTAGATTTTATCGGAAAATCATCGGCATGCGTGTAAGACAGAGTCTATGGGCTCTTGAAGACATGTGGATGTGTAAAAGAAATATCCATTTCGGAACAATCGAACCACGAATAAAATTCAGTGCAGGTTAAAGTTCTAACCTTAAAACTTGTATGTGCAAACGGGCATACGATGACTGTGGTGCATTTGCCATACATATTGTTTTCCTTTTTATGATCAGATCCGAAGTGAAAAAACTTGGCTTCATCACACCAAAATATATTCTTCCAAAAATTAATCAGTTTGATCAAATGTTCTTTTGCGAACGCGATTCTTCATTTAATATTTTTTTGTGACACAAGTGGTTTATGTTGGGCTATGCATCCACGTAATTTTTTTATTATTTAAATGCCTTCTTATGGTTCTGGAGGACACATTTATGCCGAATTCTGACGAAACTTAATTTTTAAGTTTATTGGAGCTTTTAAAAGGGTCTTTAAGTGAAGCTCTATGAATTAAACTGTCCTCTTTCGCTGTTGTTTTGCGAATTCTTGGACACTATTTTACATTTTTAGTGCTCCCATACTGCCGTATGCGTTGTAATGTATTCTATACCACCTTTCTGGAACATTTAAGGGACCGAGTGATTTCTGCAACTGTGCTACCATTATTTTTCATTTCATGAATTACCTGCCGGCGAATCTCTGAACACCACTCTCCTTTTGCCATATTTTGAAATATTTTTTGTTAAAATTATATAATTGAAGCATACTATACGAAATAAAACAAATCAAACAAAATTTAAAAAAAAATCAGCGATAATTTTAAATTGTGCTAAATTCGTGGCCAACTTGAAAGGCGCGTTAATTTCAAATGATTAACGGTACTTCATCATCTTGTTGTAAGCAACACTCACGGAAAAATATTAGCTTACAATTCTTGGACTATAATATTAATATTTTCAATATGAAATTACCACTGCAGTGTGTGTTAAATTCGTGGCAACCACTGTATGTAAGAGTGTGCATTGGGCCTTAGACCCAGCTCAACACGTATGCCAAGTGTTTCTGACGGATTATTTTGCCTTAAAATTTCATGTAACACTCGTAGCATACGTGGTTCGATGGGTTAAAAATGTCTATTTTTATTGCAATTTCAAATTCGCTATTCTTCGAAATACCCCAGACGCCAACTCTCATATTACCAAATTATTATTTAGTAAGTGTAATGTGTTTAGAATCCTGAAGGGCATACGTGGTTCGATCAACACCAAATTTCTGTCGCTAGCTGCCGGTCTATAAGTATATTCAATACATATCAATAAAAAAGTTCATGGAGAATTTAAGTTACAAAATCTATCAAAAAGTTTTTCCGAAAAAGTGTCGTTGATCTTATTAACTGCAATTCGGATGGAAGATTGTTCCACAAACGAACCGCAGTCACAAAAAAAGAGCGTTCCATCACCAAACAGTTGTGTCGCGGTATTAGTAGCTTTAGACCTCTACGCGCAAGGCCGTATCCAGGATTTTATTTCGGGGGGGTTTTGGATTTGAAGTTGTGATAAGCCCAAAGATTGGTTTGGGGACTATGACCATTAGTGTTATTACCGGGTACTAAATTAATGTTACAGCCAAACATATTGAAAACAGTAATAACTAGTGTTTCACCGAGGCCAAGGCGAGATTCTAGTTGATCTCGGTCTCGCCTCGGCATCGGAGAGACCTTGCCATCGCATGTCTCGCCTCGCTTCGTTCTCGTAGCCAAAAACGAGGCTGCCTCGTAGCCTCGGTGAAACACTAGTAATAACACAGTACCAAATACATACAAAAACAGCTCTGATACTAACTATACTTACTTATGGTCAAAGTTCTTAGAACAACATAAACTGCAAGGGAAAAATATAAATTGCATTTTAAATAAATTTTATCACTACATTTTTGTGAAATGCTCCAAAGCAGTTGGTATCCTACGGTAATAGTAAAATTCAGTATCTTAGACTTATCTCAGAAGCTAGGTGTGATAAAAACCAATCAAAACCATATTTCAATTCAGCGTCAAAATTATAATAGAAGATGATACAAAAAATGTAAAAAAAAAATATTAAAAACACATGTTTCAAGCAAATTCGATATTTTTAAGAAAAACATGATTTTAGTAGAAAAATCCAATGTGAGGACTTAGTTCTTAATCTGAATTAATCATGACTCCAATCTTTCCCCTTGATCTACCGTTTCATACAGTGCTGATCTGATTCTATATGATGTTTTTTTAGGCTCATATTTTCCAATTGAAATAAAACACATACAATTGTTAAAATAGCCGATTTTGGTTTTATGTATTAGCTTTATAATTTTATTTATGCCATTCAGCATTTAAATATGATTTTGTACAAATGAGCGAAAAAACAGGACAATATTTAGCGCAGTCTGAAGGTCAAACTTACGATTACCTATTCAGCAATGAGACTTTTTTACCGAAATAACAAAAGCTTTAAGTATTGCTGTTTTATCAGTATAAGCCTGAGTCTCTATATATTGCTTAAAGAAATAATCCAATTGATTTCTTAATTGCAAGACATCATGTAAGCTTTGAGTAAATTTAAAGTTGAAATTTTAGTGAGTTTTGCACATTTCCAGACTATTTCCTACTTAGTCGTGGTGCAATAGCAAAACATACTGAGAAAAGTCAACTGTTACTAGAAACAGTGTTCCCCATTTAAAACCAAACCTCTACAGAAGGCCTCGCTGTATACAGACAAATGGCCCGAAAAATAAAGATTACAGAATGGTTCAAGTTCATCCAAATTTGTATGTTCGATCAAAATAAAAAGCAGTCAGTTTTTTCTTAGAGGCATTAGAGATTTATATCTCTTGCGTAAATCAAAATAACTGAAGAACTTTTTTTATTTTCTTTTTGCTTTATTTTTTCTTCCTTGATTAAGAACAATTTTCTGTACTTTTGTATTTTAGTTTATTATCAGTTATTTTAAGTCTTATTTCTTAGTAAGAGCTTACACATAGAAACTATTTCGGAAAATTTTTCTTATTTATTGGAAAGAGGAGAAAAACGAAAGGGTCGAATTACAGAATTTGTCATTTGTCGCAAAACGAAAATCACGAAAGAGAATAGGCAAGAATTTCTATCATGAGATATCGGCTACTATATGCTTTAAAATTAAATGGATTTTGACGGAATTGCATCAGCGGGCGTGGCACCTTCCATCAGTGCCGTCTTTAACCTATTGGAGGCCCTAGGCATATGAGGATAATGGGGCCCCTATGATTTTGACAGAACACTATTTTGTTAGAATAGACAAGGAAAGTAGATAAACAAGGTTCTAGATTTGTTTATATTGACAGTCACATTAAATGAATAGATAATGTAATATAGTCCACAAAACTAACTCTTTTAACAATCACAGGTTAGTGCTTCAAAATCTATGTTTATATTTGAGATGGGCAAAATCATTAATCATTTCTTCAAAAATCTATGTTCTTAAGCACATCACATTCTATGGACATCAGCGACAAACTGGTTAATCTCTCTTGAAGCATTGTATTTTTTAATTCATTTTTTATTATTTTCAATTTGGAGAAGGAGTGTTCCCCACTGCAGTTAGTTACCATCATGCTTAACCCTAATCCCCACAAATGTGCCTCACAGGCACAATCAGCATTTTAAATGTTGAGTGTGACTCCCAAACCTAAATATATATTTTTTTTCAATATCTTATGTATTCCTATAACTGTATGTGAGAGTTATATCCCTGCAAGAACGTAATAACCGATTCTCTAACACATTTACAAAAAAATTATTATCGGTACCAACACTAATACAAAATATTGACATACCATAGTTACATATGGCTGAAAAAGACAAACAATTTTGAGCCTATCTTCTTCTCTTTATTTTTGAAGTTAAATTTAATTCCGATTTTTTCGTCAAAGTGAAATTATTTGTGCCTGCAAATCAAACGTTTTTGACAAATTTTGTTAAAAATTTTAAATTAAAGGAAAAATAATTTCAAAATATGAACGTTGAGAAATGCTTTAAATAAAGAAATGAGAAATTTTGTATCAAATAATAGAAAGTATAGGAAAATTGATCAGTTTGCTCAAGTCGAAGACAAGGAGTTATTTATGAGACATTACTAACCTATGTAGCTTGCCAAAATCATAAGGTATCTAATTGATTATACACTAGTTATTAATGACAAGTGCGAACGAGATCATCATAGTAACTCACTGTAATAACAACACATGTGACAGAAAGGGATACAAACTCACACGTATAGAAAAGTATGAGTTAGATTTGTCCTAACGCTCTATACAAAATAATTGAATGTTTTTAGATTTATAACCAATACTTTCAGCAGCAATAACACACAAAAAACGAATTAACTTATATAATTGAAACGTTCTTGCAGATATGGTTCTTACAATTTTTAAATTAAGTACACATTTTTAATTGTTTTTTTTTTTTTTTTTTTGTAACAAATATTCAGGAATGTGCCTTAGAGACACAAATCACGAGACATTAACTCAATTATTTTTGAGTTTCTAAGCATATAACGATCGCATCGCACGTTCCAAAACATGGCAGCTATTTTTATGTCAACTATACATCATGACGCAAACACTTTTGAGGAAGTTAACTAATTTTAAAACAATACTAAGGGTGGAGTAGATATATTTGACCAATTGATTCTTGAGCAGGCCCGTGCGCAGGAATCATCCATGGGGGGGTTTTTAACTCAAACATTTCTTATCAGATTATGTTCATAAAAAAACGGTTTACTTTTAATATAGACATTTAATTATAATTAAATACTTATGTACATTAAGATTTCCCCCGAATGTTTGGGAAAATTTTGTTTCAGTGCGATTTTTGATCGATCCCCCTTAAAGTGTGCCAATAGATGAAAAACGATAAAATGTGAAGTTTCAGATCAATCCGCAAGGATTTGGAGGTCGCTCAAGCCGACCAATATTTCGAAAAATATGATTTTTTTGCATTTTGTTAATTTACTCTTTTCTGAATGTATTAAACCATAAAAATAAATACTAATGCATATTATATAATTAATTATCTTTCTAACAAGCTAAAAATCATAAAAATCGGTTGAAAAATAAAGAAGTTATAGCCATTTTTTTATCATTATTATTATGGAACAGTGCCCGAGACGAGCTAGGTCCCGGTACAAAGTCCACTTTGCAAAGAATTTGGAATGCTTCTATCGTTGCATATGCACATGCCCAAATGGAAGTTTCACGATCGATGCCAATAAGCGTGGAGGATATATTTATAATAACTGGACGGTCAGACCTTTTTAAACGCGAATGTGCTGAAGCGTTGGCAAGTGAAAATAAGGGCTACCTTAATGTACATGTGTTTATTAGACATGTTCAAAAAACTATTATGCTCTAGAGTCTAGACTAATTCAAGAACACTCGATTTTCGAAAATTTATTCATATTCGAGTACATCCTCACTTAAAAACATAAAAAAAAAATAGTCTTATGCCTGGTTTTCACTATGTCATTTTAAATGACAACAACAACTGACTTAACTGCCTGGTGTGCCAAATGCGTTTTCACTATATCTAAAATATGACGCAAGACCGATAAAGTAGTTTCTGTCCAAATATGACAGAAAATTTTGCCTTTAATTTATTGACACCCTGTTTTCATCTACAATGTCAAATGCAATGTCTTTTTTGACAGCTAAAAAAAAGAAGGAAATATTTATAACTGAAAAATTATCTGAAATGAACAAAAAGAAAAAAATCGCCACAATTTGCTTAGTAGCAGCACTAAAGGCTTTTAAAAAGAAAAAACCGCAGAAGAAGAAGAAAAAATGGTGGATTAGGCCTGGTCTGAGGCTGAGAGCCATCAGCGGATTTTATGCTACACTGCGAAGTAGGCTGTCAATGCAGGATCCACGTTGGTTCCATAACTTTTTGAGAATGAACGTAAAAGATTTTGATTATCTTGTTGAGCTCGTTTCCCCATATATATGTAAGAAAAACACAAAGTTTAGAGAACCAGTTTCGGTCGGTGAAAGACTAGCAGTAGCTTTACGATATTTGGCGACAGGCGACAGCTTCTCTAGTCTAACGTCTGTTTTTCTATTGGGAAAAACAACAATATGTCATATCATTCGGGAAACGTGTGCTGCAATATTTAAGGCTTTGAAGGATGTATTTTAAGGGTGAGTGTATTCAAAAAACTTGCGAGAAATGATATGTAAGACAATAGTTGTTTTTGATAAAGATTCCAAGCACTCCAGAAGAATGGACAAAAATTGCGGACCATTTTGAGCAACGATGGATTTTTCCGAATTGATGTGGGGCTTTGGATGGCAAACACGTAGCAATTCAGGCGCCTGCTAACTGTAGATCCGAATACTTTAACTACAAAAAGTATAATAGTATTGTTATGATGGCTTTAGTGGATGCCAGTTACAAGTTTTTGTTTGTAGAAGTTGGGGCATATGGCCGTGAATCTGATGGAGGTGTTTTCGCAAGGTGAAATCTCTTTAATATTTTTTAAGTTTCAGGATTATACATTTTTGTCTTAACACAATAGATTTTCCGCCACCGAGATCTCTGCCGCATGAAGAAGATGCAATGCCATTTGTCATTGTTGCTGATGACGCTTTTCCATTGAAATCCTACTTGCTTAAACCATTCTCATATCGGGAACAACTGATGTCGCACAAGATTTTTAATTACAGGCTATCTAGAGCAAGAAATGTAGTTGAAAATGTATTTGGGATATGCGCAGCAAGATTCAGAATTCTTAGGAGACCAATAGACCTTAAACCAGAAAATGCAAAAACTGTTCTTGCGATTTGCGCCCTACACAATTTCTTAATATCGCGGAAATCATCACTTTATTTACAAGCTTCAGACGTAGACGATGACAGAAATGGCATTCCTGTGCGTGGTAATTGGCGATTAGATGTGGGGCAAAACGGAAATCTCGAGTCAATCCGGTCAAGCAACACCACGGGTCGGCCAACTAATAATGCAACAACGCCACATGGTGAAGTTTCATGGCAATACAGCAGATAAATTCTACATTGCTCGTTTTCTTCTTTTAATTTTTCCCAATAGAAAAGCAAACTAGAAAAGCTATCGCCTATCGCCAAATAACGTAAAGTTTTTACTTATTTATGGGGAAACGAGTTCTACAAGGTAATCATAATCTGCATCAGACCAGGCCTAATTTTCAACTGCTATTAAACAAATTTTGAATGTTCAAAACAAACTATATAAACAAAAATGTAGAATGTGTGCGATATGTACCTACATATGTATGTAATATTCAAAAAATTATAATTATTCTTCAGCAAATAATAATCTTCAAACAAATTATTTCCAAAGTTTCAAGTTTCTTATTTATATTTTGTACATTTAAAACAAAACAAAAAAATTATTCAGCGTTTCACAAACAAACAAAAAACATAACAGAACAAAAATCAGACTTAATGATAAAATTATGGCACGAATTCATATATAAAAAAACATAAACATAAACACAAATCAGTCAATTAATAATAAAAATAAGGCACAAGTCTATTAGTTTGTGCAGCAATCACTGTGCAAACTTTTTTTGATATTAAGTTCGTAAACGTCAGTCTTGAACTGTTTCGCTAGTTGCGAATTTTCTGCTGTCCATTCGCGCCCATTTGATGCAACAAAGTTGCCCACATCGTCCCAATCATCATGTTTCGTAGCTGCAGTCATCGTTTCCAATGCTCGCTTAATCACCTTTGCATATTGATCGTCGTCTTTTTCAACGCGACGTCGCTTTGCTGTTGATGAAGTTGAGACTACGTCTTCTGCATCGGACGGTGGCATCTCCGGAGAACAGCAGTCCTATATAATGAAAGAGACATGTACAATTGAAAACCATATATATAATTTTTTACATTTACCAAATTTGACGTTGTGGGCGCACCATTTTGTAGCGTAGGCTCTAAAAACTTTAGCGCATTGTACAGTGGGTTCGGTGCAAATGTTTTACCACCACCTTGTCCACTTTTTGTCTGCGCTATTTTGTTGAAGGTAGCCTAAATTAATTAATTAAGTAATTAAAACATTGTACGAAAGTATGAAGAAAAAAGTGTCGGTCGGACCTGTAGTTTCGGAGATATAGCCATCGGATGTTCCGAATATGGATTTTGTAAAACCGAATATAAGTTGGGAATCCTTGAATGGATATCGAAAACATGTATATTAAAAGATAGATAATTTAAAGAGCTTCAATATGGTGAGCAAAGTTTTGAAATTTAACCTATATTTTTGGAGATATAACGATTTTTCTGAAATTTTGAGCAATTTACTTTTTTTAAACACATTTTTTCTCAAAAAATGTGCTAATGACCTATAATTTTTTTAGCATTTTAAGAAAGCTTAATTTATTCCCTTTAAAACTGTATCTTTTTTGTTCTAAATAAAACACATTTTTTGAAAAAAAAAAATTGGTCAAAATTTCAGAAAAACCGTTATATCTCCAAAATTATAGGTTAAATTTCAAAACTTTCCTTACCATTATTAAAGGTCTTTAAATTATCTATCTTTGAATATACATGTTTCCGATATCCATTTAAGGATTCCCAACTTATATTCGGTTTTACAAAATCCATATTCGGAACATCCGATGGCTATATCTCCGAAGCTACAGGTCCGAGCGACACTTTTTTCTTCATACTTTTTATTTATTTTTAACCATAAAAAAATTTTAGCTTACGCGGAACGAACAGCGGAGGCTATTCCACTTTCTTCCCACCTCCGATCGAGGTAGTTCTACAGCTTCTGCTATCTCCTGCCATAGCGCTTCCCTTAAATTCCTGTCCTTATAGTCCTTGCTTAAAAAATTCCAAGTTCCTTCCCTGACTTCCACCTCCTCTATCAGCCTCTGTGTTTGCTGGCTTGTCCAGTTTGCCTGCAATTTTCGCACTCGTCGTTTTATGACACTGGTATCTCCGTCCGGGCTGGCAGGAATCGTTATATTTGGGTCGTTCATATTTTTAAACTAAAAAGTATATTCAAATTCATTAATTTATTAGCTGTTTACTTTAAATATTGCAAAACATTACCTTTTATTTCAATATTTCGTTTTTAAAATTTGCGCGAAAACTGCTGGCTGCTACAGCTGATTTTTTGACAAACGAAAACAGATTGCCAGCATGTTGGCAAAATGAATTTATTTGTCAAATGTTGCCATATCAGTCGACAAAACAAAATTTTAGTGTTTTCACTTGACTTTCATTATATTTGACAAACCGTTTTCATTAAATTGACAATATTTGCCATTGAATATGACATAGTGAAAACCAGCCATTAGGGTTGCTACCAGAGCTGCAAAACTTTAATTTTTCGGAATTTGGCCAAAAAAAATTAAGAGAATTTGATTTTTTTTTTCTTATTTATAATATTTTTTTTTTAATTTTCTCCCGATTTAATAATATAATAAGGTAAGTAGCTTATTCTGCGAGGTATTTGAAAAAACTCTTCCAAAACTCTTTCCACTTTCATTTCGATGTCGCGATGTATATTTAGCGAGGCTAAGCCGTTCACCCGATCTTCGGACATAGTTGATCTGAGGTGTGTCCTTAGACAATGTAGCGCTGAAAAGGACGTTCATTTGTTGCTGTTGTCACATGCAAAGTTGCCATAACACGAAGCATTTGATGGACATTTGGAAACACGTCTTCATTGCAAATATCCAGTGCTTCGAGAGAATTTTTGATGTCTTGCCCGGCAATGCGTTGACGCCAAAGTTGAATTTAATTTGTCCACATGTCACGTGAACTATCATGCAAAATCGAAATATATGGCGCGAATAGATTTGTGCATGAATTTTCATTGAAGCTGATTTTATTGATGCCGGAGCTATGCTTAAACGTGCATTTAAAAAACACTCGTGTTACTTAGCCTGAGCGACACGCAGTGGTTTCAAATCGTGTTTTTTGGTTCAAAAATAGCTATAGCGCAAATCTTGTCGAAAATGAAAAACTCGGGCTCCGACGATTTATTGACTCATTTGAAAAAAAAAAACTTGTTGTGGTTTTTGATTTTTCGTTCAAATTTCAATAAAAACCTTTGTACGATAACTCCCAATGGGGGGGAGGGGGTTTGAACCCCAAAATCTCCCCTTGCGCACGGACCTGTTCTTGAGTATATGATAAAACGCAAAACCAATAGATAGCCTCTAGCTTTCTTTATGAACTTGATTGACGCTGCTAATATTGCTGCTTATTTTATATTTACAAAAACACATCCTCATTGAAATGAGCATAAACACAAGAAAAGATATTGGTTTTTACGTGAACTGGGAAGGTCTTTTGTGGAATCACACATTCGAAAAAGATGGCGAGCAAAATATTTTCGAAAGGCAACACAGGTGTCTATTAAGATTATGTTACTCCAAGAAGTCGATCCTCAGCCGTCTGATACTGGTGCCCGGAAACGTAAACGCTGTCATATTTATCCAACAAAGAGTGCCAAAATAAAATAAAATGTTCGCAATGAGCATTCACTTACAACAAAGGTTTGCCAAGAATGTGAAAATTGAAGTTTATTACTAACTGTGTTGCTTAGCCAAAAATCCTTTGATTCTTGTTTGTAAATTCTTAATAAAAATCAAAAAATATCAAGTGTCTTTTAATTACATATCGGATGTTAAATATGATAAAATAATTACGGTTTTCAGTATTTTACTCATATGTGCCGGACAGGCACACTTCTGGGTATTAGGATTAAAAAGATTCTCAATACGATTTCTACATTTGGAAGTGTGTCTTCAATTTTGTTTTCTTTCAAAAGTTGATACATAAGCAATATACTATTAGTTCCCTCATTTTCACTGTGAACAATTTTGAAATATTGTTTTAAATGCAGACATTCCATTTCTAACTCTATCTCATTAACATCTTCATAATTTTTTTTTTTTTTTCGCATTCGTAGAGAGCGGTTGTTCGTTTAGTCGTGCTCTGATTAATTTTTGCCATAAGCTTAAAATTCACTAAATTTTGCGTGTTATGGAGGTTGCCTGTGGAAAATGTGAAAAAAATTTTTCAAGGAATGAAACCTCTATTGTTCCATGGAAAGGTTTCTGCGGAAAGGTGTTCCATGGAAATTGCTGTCAAGTGAAATTAACTGATTATGATGTGCGGTTACTTGAACGTAATCGTCATTTGGGTTATTATTGCTTAAGTTGCATCGATGTTCCTGCTAAGATCGTAACTAATTATGAAAAACTGTTGGTTGCTATGAAGTCTGAATTTGAAAATTTCAATAAGATATTTGATTTTAAATTTAAAGCCTTGAATAACCTAATTGCTGAGAAGCTTAGCTGTGTTAGTGAGAAAATGACAATAACTCATCAAGTGATTAAAGAAAAGCAAAAAAAAAGATAAAACACCAACGCTGAATGCTACAACAGATGGGGTTTCCCCAACATGTATCAGCGATGAGTCATGCACAAACCCAGAACTCTTTTCTGCGTCTAATCAACAACTTTCGAAAAATTCTCTGGAAATTAGCGCACCTAATAGTGGTAAGAAGAATAGAAACAATCAGAAGTAAACGACAAATGGATTAAATGCAGACACTTTACATTCTAATGTTGATGCAGTTAGTGGTTTTTTGCCTGTGATCTTCTTCTCAAACCGGTTTTGAGAGCTCTACTTCTGCTAGTTTATCAGCTACGTCGTTTGTCGTTCCCGTTACTGTTGATAAGGTTGTTGGAGCATCTTTACCTTCTCCCTTGTCTGCTGAGTCAAATGTTGCGTGGGAAACAGTGCATAATAGAAAGAATCGAAAGAATAAACAAAGCAACGTTAACATGGGCAAAAAACAAAATCAAAGCAAGCAGCAAGTCGTTGTTGGTAGCAATGTCAACAATGAGCTTGATGTTGTTGTGCCTAATAGAGAGCCTAAGAGAGTGTTACATCTCTCTTCGTTCAAGCCGTCAGTTAGCGCAGAAAACGTAATTACTTATGTATCTTCTCATACTAATATACCAAAGGAAAGTATTAGTTGTTATCGATTGGTAAAGAGTAACGCGGATGAAACGACATTAAAAAGAGTCAATTTCAAGCTGATTGTTGCTGCTAATGATTTTGCCAAAGTTTACGATCCAACACTTTGGCCAGCTAATGTTTATGTTCGTGAGTTTACTTTTTTTACAAAAGAAGCAGAACAGCAAAACATCGCATAGTATCATCTAATCGTACTTCGAGGCCTGCTGAGGGATTTGTGGCAGAAATCTCTCCTTGCGTCGATGCTACTGAATCCAATGGCATTCTCAACGCTAAAAACAATAATTGTTCGATCTATTTCCACAACGTGGGTGGTTTACGTACCAAAACCTGTCATCTTCATTCTGCAGTTTCTTTGCATGATTACGATATTATCATTTTGGTTGAAACTTGGCTGACGAGTTTCTTTGCATGATTACGATATAATCATTTTGGTTGAAACTTGGCTGACGTCTCATTTTTTATCGAATGAGTTGTTTGATTCTCATTATATTGCTTATCGCAAGGATATATTGCTTAAAACTGGCGTATCAAGAGGGGGTGGTGTTTTAATTGCAGTCTCATCTAAATTTTCCAGTAGAGAAATACAACTTGTTCGCAGCTCTGGCGATGTTGAGCAAATTAGTGTTGCTGTCAACCTAAGCATTGCTCTCGCATCTAATAACAATGAAATTGTATTCATATTAAGTTATATTCCACCTGCTAGTAGCATAAGTTTATTTAATGATCACATTTTCAATATTAATCAAATTGTAAGTTCTTTGCATTCAAATCAAACTCCATGTGTTTTAGGTGATTTTAACCTGGGCAATATTGAATGGAACTTTTGCTCCTAGGAAAAAATGTTAATCCCTTTTAACTTAAAAAGTGCTATTGAATACACACTTTGTGATACATTGTATGCGTTAAATTTATTTCAAATTAATGATGTTAAAAACGATCTTTTTAGAATTTTAGATCTTGTTTTCATTAACAATGATTATAAGTATGAGCTCTATAAATGTGATCTACCTCTAACGAATGATTCAGTCCATCATAAAGCGCTCGTGATAAATTTAAATTTCTATACTTTTGATAGCCATCAACAAGTTGATCAATTTCTCTCGTATAATTTTAACAAGGCCAATTATACTGCCCTAAACGAATTCTTGGAAACTATTAATTGGAATTTAGTACTTGAGGGGATGGACGTTGATAACATGTATTCTACATTTAAGGTAATAATCAACGAAGGTTTTTATATGTTTGTACCCACAAAAAATAAAAAAACAAGTTATAAGCATCCTTGGTTCAATCGTAGAATGTTAAAGCTTAAAAATTTAAGGAACAAGGCTCATCTTCAATTTAAAAGGACAGGTTTGCCAGCTGACAGAGAAATATTCATTTTGCGTAGACGTGAATTTGAATTTCTTTCAAAATTTTTGTATAAAAAGTATATTTTTTCAATTGAAAATGGTATTAGGTCTAACTCTAAATCTTTTTGGTTGTTCTTGAACAATAAAAGAAAATGTTTTGGTTTCCCTAAATCAATGGAATTTAATGGTGTAACAGCCAACAGTAATGAAGAAACTGTCGAACTGTTCGCTGAATTTTTCGGGACAGTTTTTAGTTCCAGCAATGCTCAAATTGATGCGAATAAGTTTTCAACTTGCCCCAATATTTAAACATCGGCATATTAAATTTACCAAATAATGTAGTTTTGGATACTTTGAAATCCCACGACTGCACTAAAAGTCCTGGATTTGACTTACTTCCACAACAATTTTTTAAAAATTGTGCTAATAATTTATATGTCGCTCTGGGTTTAATTTTCAATAAATCCCTTTCCAGTGGTATTTTTCTAAAGAGGGGTCTGCCTCCCATATTAACAAAAAGTTATAAACGTGAGAAATGTTGACTTTTTTTAAATATTTTTTGACTATTTCAACTTTTTTTCAACATTTTCATTTGAACTTTTTTAACCTTTTTCACCTTAATTGAATTAACCAAGATTTTTCAACTTGATTTCTTCAACCTGTTTCAATTTTTTTTTTTTGAAATTTTCAACTCCTTTCAACTTTTTTGGAGCTTTTCAAGCTCTTCCAACTTTTTTCAACATTTTTCATATTTTATCGATGTTATCAACCAGTTTATACTGTTTCAATCTATGCAACCGTATTCAACTTTTTCCGTCATTTTCCATATTTTCTCGACTTTTTAACCTTTTCAACATTCTTTTCAACTTTTTTCATTTATTTTCAGCTTTTGAACTTCTTGAAGCTTCAATATTTCTTAAATATGTATTTCGGACTCATAAAATCTCACAACTTTATTCAATATTTTCCATATTTTTTTGACTTTCAACCGTTTCAACGTTCTTCGTTAGCGATTTTAAAGTATTTGAATCTCTTTCAACTTTTTACATATCTTTTCGACTTTTTCAACCCTATTCAACTTTTTTCGACTTCTTCAACTGCATTCAACTTTTTGGAGATTTTCAACCTCTTTCAACTTTTTCAACACTTCATATATTATCGACATTATCAGCCTTTTTCACCTGTTTCATCCTTTCTAAACTTCTTTCAACATCCTGTTTCAAAACTTTTTCAACTTCTTTAAATTTTTTTCAATCATTTTCATATTTTCGGACTTTTCCAACATTTTTCAGCTTTTCAACCCATTTCCAACAATTCCTTTCACATAATCATTTTTAATGATGTATTGCTCACAAAATCGTTTTTACATAGTGTCTATACTTTACAAAATTGTTTCTATATAGTGTCCGTCAAAAAATTTGGGGGGGGGGTTTATCCCCCCTCATCTCCCCCTAGATACGACCCTGTCTACGCGATTGAGCAAATTGCAGCATCTCAAACAAATAGCTAGGACAGTTGTTGTATAGTATATTGTGCATCTTAATAATTATTCTAAATTTAAAGTATTGCTCTAGATCCTTTCCTAGAATACTTTGTTTCAAATGAGCGACACTTAAGTAGCGCGATACATTATATATGAACCTTACGCAGTCATTAAAAGCAACACTGAGTTAGCGTTTACAATCAAAATCTAAACATGGAAACACAGCGCAGTTAAAATTAAAATAGGCTTTTCACAAGGCGCATTTTCAAGCAGCAGGGTAATGGACATGCTGAAGACCTTAGGCTTAGGCCAGAGTAGACGTGCTTAATAGTAGCCATTGTTGCATCACAGCAAGTTAAAGAACTATTGATTTTATATCCAAGGTATTTGATTCTTTGCACATAAGGAATAGGACTACTATTGAGAAAAATTGGAGAAAAATCGGAAGAACTTATATTTTGCTTCGAACAAATTAAACTTGCACATTCTGAAGGGTTAAGCATTAGCTTGTTGTCAATCGACCACTTGAAAATACGCGTATTATCTAAATCAATATTTATTCTTGCTATACAGTCTTCAGCGAGACCAATTGGCCTAGATAAATAAATTAGTACATCATAAGCTCACAAATGAATTTGACAATCAACAACAAGACTTGGTAAATTATTTATAAAAATCGAGAACAAGAGTGGTCCTAGAACAGAGCACTGCGGTACACTACAGTTTGGTCTCATAGGTTGGGAAGAACCCTGATCAGTTACAATAGTAAAAATCCTCTCATGTAAATAATGACTTATTAGCCTTATGGACGCATTTGAAAATTTAAATTCATCCTTAAGTTTTCCCAGGAGAATCGAATGGTCCACGCAATCAAATGCTTTACTAAAGTGAAGCATAACCAATATACAAACATCATCATTGTCAAGAGCCATACGCACGTCCGAAGTTACTTTAAATACAGAGGATTCCCAATGTGCTTTTGCCACTTGCTGAGCATACGACTTCTGACAGAATAATTTTGAATTTGAACAGCTAAAACTTTTTCAAATACTTTAGACAGAAATGAGAGAATGCTAATGGGCCTATAATCCGACGGACGAGAAGGGCTAGCCTTTTTAGGCAGAGGTAAAACCTTTTCTAATTTCCAACTGTTTGGAAACTGACTGCAACAGATACATGAGTTAACAATGTGAGTTAAAAACCGAATTATAAATGGAAGAATTAACTTCAGAAATTTTGGAAAAATGTTGTCTAGACCTATAGCCTCAGATTTAATAGAATTAATGCATTTAAATAACTCAGATACATTAACACATGCAAATGAAAAAGTATTATCATCAACTGGCCTCAAAACAATGACGCCCGAGCGATTAACAATAGTGGCATATGGCGCAATATACGGGGCAATCTCCTCTGGACTGTATGGGCATCTGAATTCAGACTTGCACTTCGCAATACTAACCACCTTAAGGTTATTCCATAACTTCTTGGAGCATAGGTTAGGGTAAAGTTTGTTACATAAATAATTACGCTTCGCTTCTCGGATCACAGCATTAACTCTATTTCTTGCAAAATGAAATTGTTGTTTATTAAACACAGAAGGATTTCTTTTTAATTTCCAAAAAAGCACTCTCTTTCAGTGATCAGAGTATAACCAAGGGCAGTTTTGGCTCCTTAGACGCTTCGTTACAAGAGGGACATATTCTTTATACAAGTTGGAAACTAACAAATTGAACAACTCCAATTTTTCATTTACAGCAATGAATTATAAATTGCAGACCAATTTAAACTACACTGTGGAACAAATTCAGGTTAGGAAAAGTTAGGTCGATTCTGAGAGTGAGGGGTCAAAATAGAGGCTAAATTAGAAGACCCGTATCGCGGCGTTTCTTTGTGTTAGTTCGAATTTTTTTTTAATCGACCTTCGAACTTTGCAGTCAAATGCCGATTTTCAGCATATTGTTTATATGGTTTTTTGGCTATAACTCGTCGACTAATTGATATTTTTCAATCTGTAAAAGCCAAATTATTGCTAGAGACCTGTGCAACAATTAAAATTTTTTAAAAAATTTATTTAGAAAATTTTTGTGGTGCTTATGAAGCAAAATGTTGGAAAAATTATTTTTTTTTCATGCTTTTTGAAAATATTTTCCACAAAACTAAGTCTTTTTTTGCTTCTCAGTTTCTTCAATAAACTTCATTTGAAAAGAAAATGCTCTTAGTCGATAATTTACGTTAAAAATCTCAAAACCATTAAATAAATAGCGATTTAGGTAGAAGTAATTAAAAAGCGAAGTTCCAAGAATTAGGAATTAGTAAAACAACTTTTTTGTTTTCAACCACCGTAAAGACTTTTTTTTATTTCGTACAAGCGAACTAACTTCAAAAATAAAGATTTAGTTAAGACTCGAAACTCAGCCGAAGCTGATGTCTTTTAATTTTCGCTCGGTCGTGATAAAATTCACTATAAATTTTTTTGGAACTTATTTCATTTTGTAAGCGAGTTAAGTGCATCGGTTTCATAAAAATAACAAAGAAAACATTGTATAATATATATTGTATTAAAAATGTCAATGTATAATATATATTGTATTAAAAATGTCGGAACCAAAATGTGAAATGGACCATTTTTGTAATGTTTGTGGACGTTTCATAGCAAGCGATGAAAAATGTAACAATGTGAGAGATTTATTTTTGGAACCCTTTAAGCAGTCCCAGTCAGTTTTTAATTTTGTCGAGAGCGGACGTGTTTTATTATCAGCAAATTGTTTGAAAAAGAGCGTTTACTTTACTGATTTTGAGTGCGAGAGTGATGCGATTTCGTTTCGGCTGTAATCGATTGCTTGGACACTATTGATTCTTATCCAGTTTATAAAAAATAATAAAATATAAATAATTTATAATAATGCCTTGCGTTTGTGGCCAAAAAGTTGATCGTGGAAAAGCCAAAGTACAGTGTGCAAAGTGCAATGAACTCTTTCATCTCGAATGTGTAAATTTATTGCAAGCCGATATTGAGTTTATGCAAAACTCTGACAGCCCATTCGTTTGCAAGTTCTGTTCGGTAGCGCGGCGAAACTCCTTACACTCACCCCCTCCAGCAGCTAACTTAGCACAAATTGTAGTCAATAATAACAATAATAACAACAATGCAACTGCTTTGATCTCTTCTAAAGAAAAAAACATTCTGTCTAAGCAACAAGTGCAGTGTAATGTAATAAAATCTAATGCTCAACAACAACAACAGCCTAAACCGGTTTCTTCCCAGCAACGAAATGAAAAAATTTCTCCTAATGACAATAAACAACAAATAACACTTCATACCAGGGATGATATTTGAGGGCTTTTAGGGCTTTTTTGAGCCCTTTAAATTTTCAAAAGCCCCGTGGCCCTTTTTATTCATTTTTGGCCCTTTTTCAAAATTCTACCGAAAAATAATCACAATTTTTTTATTTTTCAAAGGATAAGTGATTGTCGACTGGGATAAAACGTAAGTGTTTCTTTTTTTTTCTCCTAAAAAATTTTAGTGGACCCTTAAGGAATACGATGGCTTTCGATTTTTCTAACTTCAAATTGAAATTATTTCAAATCAAAAACCAGAGATTTTTTTATCTGAAAAAAGTTTTATTTGATTTATAATACTGGTCAACACTAGTTTTGGTGCCGAGAAGCTGTACTTTTATTTTAATTAAGGACCTTATATTAAATACATTATTAGCAAAAATTTTGATATCCTACGTGTAGTTTTCTAGATTTTGCCTTTTAAAAAAAATATAAACTTTCTTTTTCGCGACTTTCGTGAGTTAGGTGTAGTAAGGACTATCACGTTGCATCCCCCAGCAATAGTCAGCCATCATATGGCGATCCCATCAGCCTCGGTATCTTTCTTTCATAGTTTTTAGGTCCTGGTGAAACCGTTCTTCGCTATAGGATCCAAGATTTTCTAGGAAGTGGTTAAGATGACTGTGAAGGACATATTACATCCTATATATGTATATACAAAAAAATCATGTTCATGTAAAACTTATGTTTACAATTAAATTTAAGCAACAAAATAAATTTTATAAAAAGAAAAAATTTGGTTATAATATAAATGGTTATATACGATTTGATTTACAGAAGCCCTATTTATGTCAAAAAAGCCCTATTTTAGTTTGAATTTTGGCCCTTTTACAAATATGCCAATATCATCCCTGCTTCATACTCTTTTTAACGAAATTGTGTCTCTTAGATCAGCAAATGCCTGTGCGCTCACAATGATAAGCTCTTTGCAAGATGAAAAAAAGCTCTTAATTCAAAAAATTGAAAACATGGAATTTGAGCTACATTCAGTGAAGCAAAAATTAACTGATATTGATACGTCTCCTGCAATTTTTTCCCTTACTAATGAAATTAAAGATATTAAAGGCATTGTTAATAATGCTTTAAACGCTAAACTTAAATCTTTTAATAATGCTTATAACAACCAGCTGAACATTGAAGTTCAAGAAACTCAATCATTGCCTAATTTCAATACAAATATTGCTGTTCTCGAACAAACTTCTCCTTCGTTAGTCTCTAACGTCAACACTCTTTCGACTGCTGCACTAGCTTCTCGAACTTCTCCTGTCACTACAACTGAAGGTGTTTCTCATAAATTTTCTGATGTTGTTGCTGACCGAATGCCTCAGCATGCCTCTACCTCCAAGGCCGTTGCTGATAATTATTCTCGCTCAGCTGCTGCTGCTAATCATGATGCTTTTTCGCCAAGCACTCAGTGGGTGGAGGTTAGAAAAAGAAAAATAAATAAAAATCATGTTGTTATTGGGCAAGGTAAATCTGCAGAATTAGATGTTATTGTTGATGATGAACACATCCAATGCCACAAATTAGTGAAGAAAGAAGCTGCACTAGAATCGTTAAAAAGCGTTAATTTCAAACTGGGTGTCGCTGAATGTTACTATGACGATATACTTAAACCATCGCTTTGGCAAACTTCAGTGAAAGTACGTCCTTTTCAATTTTTTCCAACGCAAGGGACTCAACAGACCCCGAAATAATTAGTAATAAAACAAAACTGCAGTCTCTTAAGATCTACTACCAAAACATTTCTGGTCTTAGGACAAAGTCTACAGCAGTTTTACTGGCTACATCGCAGTTGGATTATGATGTTATAATACTTGTAGAAACATGGCTCAATAGCAATTTTGGTGATGGTGAATTTTTCAACCCGTCCCTGTATCATGTCTACCGTAAGGATAGAGATGCTGTCGCAACTGGATGCTCAAGAGGAGGAGGAGTGCTTATTGCTGTAAAACGCACGGTGCGCTTATCTGTATATAAGCTAAAAAATTCTGATACCTTACTCGATCAGCTATGTGTCTCTATTTTTGGACCTAAGGAACAATTTGTATTTTGCGTTTCTTATATTCCTCCCAACAGCTTAGATTCATTGTATTTTGCTCATGTGGACAATGTTTTAAATTTATCAGATTTAGATAAAACTAATACGCATTTTTGTGTTCTAGGCGATTTTAATCTCAATGCACTCTCCTGGCCTTTTATTGCGAATGGAAAAAATTCATTTCCAACAAATGTGAAAGCTAGTCATGAAATCTATTTGGTTGATGGTTTCTTTTGTTTTGACTTAGTTCAAATTAATAATTTGCTTAATAAATTAAATCGCATTTTAGACTTAATTTTCATAAGTAATTCAATAAAATATAAGCTGGAAGAAAACATATTTCCAATATCCCCGCCGGATATGCACCATGTCCCGCTCGTGCTTCAGGTTGAGTTCTATGAATATTTAAAATTGCCTAAGATGATTAATATGTTAAACTTTAACTTTAATGCTTGTAATTTTGACACAGTTAATTCTATTATAGAGAGCATTGATTGGGGTAGTAAATTTTTACACAATGATACTGCCGCCTCTTTTGATATTTTTTGTTTTGAAATCAACAATATTTGTAGAGAAGTTGTGCCATTGATACAGCCAAGATTATATAAATTACCTTGGTATACCAAAGAATTAAAAAAGTTAAAAAACTTAAGAAATAAGTATTTTAATAAGTTTAAAACCACAAATGATTTCATAGATAGAAATAAGTATTTGTATTATTTGAATGAGTTTACTGTTCTTGAAAAATTTTTGTATAATAACTACATTTTAAATTTTGAAAAAAGTATTAAGTCAAATCCTAAGTCCTTTTGGCAGTTTATACACTCAAAAAAATCACAATCTGATATTCCATCCTTAATGACCTTCAATGGAAATTCGTCTAGCTCTGTGGCTGGAATTTCCAACCTCTTTGCAAATTTCTTCATGTCCAATTTCGAATCTGACACTGGTTTAACTGATAGCTCTGATATTGATATCGATTCCTCATTTAATTTTGGCTCCCTAAATGTTACGGAAAATGATGTTGTGAAGGGAATACTGAATTTGAAGTCGTCTATAAAGGCTGACTGTGATGGCTTCTCCGCTTTGCTATTTAAAAAGTGTGCTTCATCAATCTGTAAGCCTTTATGTCATATTTTTAATTTGTCTTTGTCATATGGTGACTTCATTAAAAAATGGAAAATCGCGCATATTACGCCAATTTACAAAAGTGGAAGTAAAAATAATATTTCGAACTACCGCCCAATATCCAAGCTTTCAACTGTTTCAAAACTTTTTGAATTAATTGTAAAATATAACTTGGTTTTTCCGCTCTCAAGAATTATATCTCCTTTCCAGCACGGCTTTGTTTCTGGTCGCTCAACTGTGACTAATTTGGCAGTTTTCACTGATTATTGCTTTTCAGCTTTTGAGGAAAGATGCCAGGTGGACACTATCTATACTGATTTCTCAAAAGCTTTTTTATTTATTTATTTATTTATTCAGTCTATGGAAAAACCTTACAGACTATAACATAGTACCTTAGTAATAAAATTAAGACTAAAATATAATTATAAATTAAATGACAAATTTGTTAAGTAATGAGATCAAAATAGACTTAAACATACATTTAGAAAGGCAAAAATCAATAGAACTATCTTTATATAATTTATTTAACATCAAAAGAGTTCTGTTAATTGGCTCATTAATGGCATAGTTTGATCTATGGCATTTTATGTAGAAATAATCAAAGGTACGTAAATTTCTCAAGGGGATATTGAAAGAAATGTAACTTAGGATAATCGGGCAATCAGTATAACCATTAATAATATCATATATGAACATAATACTTTGAATTAGGCGTCGTTTTTCTAAAGTCTCAAGATGAATAAGATTACACCGGGCATTATATGAAGGAATGGGTTCATTAAAGGGGATACAACGCAAAGCATATTTTAAGAATTTTCTTTGAATACGTTCAAGGCGATCAACATGAGTCCTATATATCGGATTCCAAATTAAACATCCATATTCTAAGTTAGATCTAACAAAAGAGATATACAAAGTCTTAAGGGTAAATGGATCTAAAAAGGAGGAACTATTTCGTTTAATAAAGGCTAAGAGGGAATAGGCTTTAGGTATGATACGATTAACATGGCCAATTAAACTGAAACGAGAATCAAAAAATATACCGAGGTCACGTATTTCAGTAACAGTAGATATTAGGAAATTGTCAAAATAGTATAAAGACACTATAGGCAAAACACATTTCGCAAAAGTCAAATGGTAACATTTACCAAGATTCAAAGGTAGTTTATTATTTTTGAACCACGTAAAAACATTATCCAAATCAGTTTGCAATTTTGTAATATCAGAGTAATCCTTCACTCTATAGTAAATCTTCAAATCATCAGCATATAACAAGAATTGAGACCAGGAGAAACACGAAGAAATATCATTAATGAAAAGGATAAATAACAGTGGACCAAGGATACTGCCTTGTGGAACCCCAGACGTAACATCAAAGGATTGTGATTTCACATTATCTATTGATACAAAAGAAACCCTATTAGTAACATAGGACTTAAGCCATGAAAGAAATGAGGAGTGAAAACCTATTTTGGAAAGTTTAGCAAGCAAAAGATAGTGGGATACCTTATCAAAAGCTTTACGGACATCAGCATAAATTACATCCACTTGGCATGAATCCTCAAAGGAAGCAATACAGTATTTCGTAAAAATACTTAAATTAGTCATAGCTGACCTACCAGAAACGAAACCATGTTGATTGGGGCATATCAAGTTTTTGACAGCAAATAACATCTTTTTTTTAACAATTTTTTCAAAAAGCTTTGAGATATTAGTCAATTTTGAAATAGGCCTATAGTTTTCTATGTTATTTTTACTTCCAGATTTGAAGATAGGACTTATAACTGATATTTTCCACTTATCAATAAAGACACCAGATGCAAGAGATTTATTGAAGATAATTAAAAGGGGAATCGAAATAGATCTGATACATTTTAACAGAAAGTGGGAACATAGACCATCGAGATCAGACTTGTAAGAGTTTTTCAATTCTAAAATACCATTTTCTATGTCAACTTTTGTTAAAGATAAAAAGCCAAAACTTAATGGAGTATTATTATCATTTATAATTATTTGATCATTAAAGTTAATATTATCTTCAAAGTTAGAAACAAAAAATTTAGCAAATAAATCTATAGTTTCTTGCAGAGAGAAAGACTGATCATCACGTAAAAACATAGAAGAGGGAATGTAGGAGGAACCCTTTTTGGATTGAATATATCTCCAAAAAGATTTTGGGTCTACCTTCATACGACTTTCGAGATTTAATATGTATTGTTTGTACAAAAATTTATTTAAAAAATCGAATTCACGTTTATGTAGTTCATATTTTTCTTTAAATTTCAAATAGCCAGAAGATTTAAATTTTATAAAAAATTTGTTACGCAGATTTTTAAGCTTTTTCAAACCTTTAGTATACCAAGGGAGCTTGTAAGTCTTTTTACGTAGCGGAACATTTATTAAAACTTTCGTAGATAAACTACTAAGAAAAATATTAAAACAATTTTTAGTATTATGGCCATTAAATAGATGGTACCAATCGATGTCATTAATGAGACCATTTAACAAATCAAAATTACAATTCTTGAAATCATAATAACAAAGGTTAACAGGTTTAGATTCAATAAAAGCACAAAATTCTATTTCAAAAGAAACTGCCGAGTGATGAATCGTAGGTTCAGTTATAGGGAAAGCACATTCAAATAATTTAAATTTTACAAATTTACTTAAGAAAATTAAATCCAGTATTCTTGACAGTTTATTTAATACAAAGTTTATCTGCACAAGATCGATACTCAAAAAGCTATCAACTAAATGAATTTCATGTAGTTTGTTAACATTTAGAGGTATAAGCACATTAAAATCATCTGCAGAAGGAGTCCAA
Source organism: Tricholauxania praeusta (assembly GCA_949775025.1). NCBI lineage: Eukaryota > Metazoa > Arthropoda > Insecta > Diptera > Lauxaniidae > Tricholauxania > Tricholauxania praeusta. Next base: position 16,848,190 of record OX459032.1, read on the forward strand.
TTTAGGCTACTTAAATTAAAGTCCCCAGTAACACAAAAACAATCATCATTATCCGCCGTAGACGATAGCAACACAATATTATCAATATGCTTACAATATAAATCAGGATGACTATTAGGAGGAACATATGATGTACATAAAAAAATTTTTTTACCATGAGGTTGATGAATAACAATACATAATTGATCGATAAGCCCGCCTAATGTGTCGATATTGCAAATCCTTGTGCACAACTTTCTGCGGACAGCTACCAGCACACCACCACCACGTGTGCAACCTGTTTTTAGGGCATCCCGATCTTTTCTATAAATTTGAAAAATAGAAGGATCAGCAATCTCTTCATCCTTAAAATCATCATTTAACCACGTTTCAACAAATATTAGAACATCATAATCTCCGGCCAAAATAAAATTTCGCACAAGTACTAATTTTGTTCTCATACCAGAGAGATTTTGAAAATAAAATTTTAAAGCATTTGAATTCATAGATGGAGAGTTTTGAATGATTATTTGGTTAATTGAGTTAATTTGCTTTAGATGATCGGTAGTTGTTCTCCTGATTTTGGAAAAAACTTAAATGGACGGACATTAACATTTGCCGGCCATAAATCAGATACCATTAAATTATCATAACATGAGTCCATTACACCCAATTTAAAATTTACACTCCTCAGAGTATCCAAAGAAACATCTTTTTTGACTAGCTTAAAACATTGAAGTTGATGTTTACCTATATTACTGTGATTAGCGACATACTCAATAATTTTCTCTGCAGTAACAGAAGGCGCAAATGAAGATAAATGTAGCCATTTCATCCTCACAGCTACATCAAGTTCAGCACTACGATTAGATCCAACAACTACCATTTCATTATTTCTATTATTATTCTTCACCATTGTCCAGCCTAAATTACGTTGTGAAGGCGGCAGGGGTTTTTGAATAGGATTTGAGGTAGGAGTTTGTCTAAACAAAATTTTATTAGCAGGATTTTGAGCAATAGCAGCAGAAACAGTACCAGCAGCAGCAGCAGCACCAGCACCAGCACCAACTGATGATGTAGTTGCATTTGAGGAAGTAGCAGTGACGGCAGCAGCAGCAGCGGTAGCGGCATATGACATAGTTAGATTTGTACAAGCGGCAGTTGACAGTGCATTATCAATATTAGAAGCAATTGAAACAGAAGGGTTAGATAACTCAGCAGCAGCAACATCAATAGCAGTAGAAACAGCGTCAACATGAGCTGCATTTGCTAACAACAAATTAACATCAGCATCAATTTTTTTTTCAAATTTTTTTACACTAATGTTCGTAAATTCACGAAAATTATTTATAAGGTCTTTGAACTCATTAGTTAAGAGAGATATTTTAGAGATAATATCAAAATCACTGAGATTACGTTGAACCGTTTGCAACTCAATTTGTAAATTATCAATTTTTTGCAATAAGAGTTTTTTGTCATTCTGTAAAGAGGTTATCAAAGAGAGAGCATGTGCATTATCAGATCTAAGAGCCAAAATTTCATTGTACACAGCTTGCAATGTAACTTCTTTCTTGTTACACTTTTGTTGCTGAGACAAAGACGAAACCGGTTTACGCTGTTGTTGTTGTAGCTCTTTAGCAAAGTTTAATGATGCTGCACAATTATCAAGTGCATCTCTTTCAGTAGGAGTGTTAAAGCGCGGGGGCGAACGAATTGAACTGCGACGCACACTTGAACAAGATTTACAGTAAAAAGGGGAATTAGATTTTTGCATATACTCAAAATCCTCTGGCAAAATATTTATGCAGTCTAAATGAAAAAGATCACTGCACTTACAGCACTGTATTCCAGGCCGACTACGGTCTACCTTTTGACCACAAGAGCACGGCATTTTAGATAAGTTCTGAGACTAAAGAGAAAGTGTCCAAGCAGAAACGACCGAAAAACGATATCGCAACACTCTCGCACATACAAGACGAAAAAAAAAATATTTATTTAATTTTTCTTTTTTAGAGACTTAAGCTTTCACAGAACTGATATAAGCGCGTCCGCACAGTTCGAACTGACAACAGTCTCACATGGGATACTTGTGAAAAAATTGGAGAAACTAGGCTTTCACTCTACTATTTTGAAATGGATAAAATCATATTTATGCGATAGACTTTGCCATGTTGTGGTCGACGGCATTAAATCAAAATCCTTTGTTCCCACCTCTGGTGTTCCCCAAGGAAGTATCCTTGGGCCGCTAATTTTCATACTTTTCATAAATGATATTGGTTCCTGCTTTTTAAAAACTAACTATCTGCTATATGCTGACGATTTAAAATTGTATCTCAAAGTTAGTAGCATCAATGATTTAATTGATATTCAATTGGATTTAAATAGACTCAATACTTGGTGCCTTAATAACCGCCTAGCTTTAAATTTAAAAAAATGCTTCATGTTACGTTTTCTAAACCAAGCAGTAATATTATTTTTCAATTTTCCATCGCAAATACACGCTTAAATCATGTCACTGAAATGCTAGACCTAGGTGTCTTACTTGATTCCAAATTAACATTTGCTAATCATTTTAACTACATAATACCGAAAGCATATGCTATGTTGGCCTTTGTGCGTCGTAATAGTTCCGAATTTAGGGACCCATATACGTATAAGCTTTTATTTGCAGCATTTGTTAGGTCCAGGTTGGAATACGCTGCTTTCATTTGGAACCCTTTTTATGCTATCCATATTAATCGTCTTGAAAGAGTCCAAAAAAAGTTTCTGAAGTTTGCTCTTTTTTCGTTAAATTTTACTGAACCTATTCCTTCCTATAAGTCTCGATGTTTACTAATTGATTTAAAATCACTTGAAAATAGACGTATCATAAATTCGTTAATGTTTGTCTATGACATCATTTGTGGTAACATTGATTGTTCTAGCTTGTTAAGTAATATTAATTTTTTTGTCCCAATCAGAACTACTCGCCAGAATAAGCTATTTTTTATAAAATGTCATAAGACTAATTATGCATTAAATCAACCTATAATAAGATCACTTATTTAATTAAATGAATTAGCATTGTTAAATGAAATTGATTTTTGTTGGCCTAAGGAAATATTTAAAAAAATAATTAATAATTCTTACCTTTAATTTCTAGTTTTAATTTAAGTTTTGTAAATAATATTATTTCTATATCTAGCCTGTAGAACTTGGTTTCACTTGGCTCAAATAAATAAATAAATATTTCTCGCAAGAGTTTTGCACTAACGTTAACTTACTTACTTACTTAGATGGCCATAACAGCCCGTTGTCAGGTTACAGCCGACCTCATTAGCTCTCGCCAGGCGCCTCTGTTTTGCGCGCGCCTTCTCCAATAATTAATGCCAAGCCTGGTTAGGGCTTCCTCAGCTTGGTCTATCCACCGGAGGCATAATCTCCCTCTTCGTCGTTGACCGGGGACCTTCCCATCGAATACCTTTTTCGCTGGAGCTTCTTTATCCATACGATGGACATGACCCAGCCAGCGTAGTCGCTGTATTGTTATACGCTTAACTATGTCAATGTCGGCGTAGAGCTCATACGTGGTTCATTCGAATGCGATAGTCGTCGCCAACTCGAACAGGACCAAAGATTTTGCGGAGAACTTTCCTCTCGAACACCCCAAGAGCGGCTGCGTCTGTTGTCGAAACCACCCATGCCTCAGCGCCATAAAGAAGCACAGATAGAATGAGCGTCTTGTAGAGTGTTAGCTTTGTCGATCGAGAGAGAGCTCTGCAACGTAATTGCTTACTGAGACCGTAGTAGCACCTATTAGCAATTGTTATTCTCCGCTTAGTCTCCAGACTGACATCATTGTTGCTGGTTACGGCAGTGACAAGGTAAGTGAATTCCTTGACAACATCTAATTTACAATTGCCCGCTGTAACATGAGAGTCTAGATCCCGTGCTATTTTGTTGTTGTTAGTAGACATCATGTATTTAGTTAACTGACCTTAACTATGCCCCTAAGAAAGTTTGCTTTAATTGCTATTCAACTCTTATGCAATGGAAAAGTGAAAACAAGAAGGCTATGCCTTTTGGTATACCAATGATGTGGTTAGACAACAGCCCGCATCAAGAAGAAAATTGCTATGGATGTTTCAACTACCATAAAACTTTGAATAGAAAGAAAGCAAAGAATAAAACTTATGTAGCAGTGCCAAGTGCCCAATTACCATTACTGCACTCAGAATTCGTTCCAGTACCAATATACCGAAGTATTGATCTTCAAACAGATATCAGTACATCAGCTACATCCATGTATTTCTTCTCAGAATACGACCCTGGTGAAGGTACATCCTATGAAACATCAAAGGACCCAATCCTAGTCACACAAAACCAATTGGATGGAATTTTTGCAAATTTGTGTTTGACTCAGAAAAAATCAGAACTAATGGCTTCATTTTTGAAAGGAAATAATTTGCTGGCGAAAGGTACCAAAGTAACAGCATATTGAAAACGCCAAAAAGAGTTACAAAAGTTGTTTAATGTGAATGATGCAAAAAATTTCGCTTAATGCAACGATATTGAAAAGTTAATGGAGACCATAGGGTTAACCTATAAAAAAGATGAATGGCGTTTATTCATCGATAGTTCACTAATCAGCTTAAAAGTTGTGCTTTTGGACAAGACAAATAGAATGCCTTCTGTTCCGATTGCGTATAGCACTGACACTAGTGAAAATTTCGATAATTTGAAACACATTCTGGAAGTAGTCAAATATAAGTGGCGCATTTGCTGCGACCTCAAAATAGTTTAATTGATTACAGGCTTAACAGCATCTGGCCGTCCAAAATATCCGTGTTTTTTGTGCGATTGGGATTCATGATACGGAGAAGGTATTAATGGAAGAATCCAGTACAAACAGCATAACTGGAATAGTCGCACTGGACGAAAATGGCCTAAAGACAATAGACTACACGAAAGTCTTGTTCCTAAAATGAAAATTTTGTTGCCGTTGCACCACATTAAACTTGACATTGCTAAAAGTTTTTTGAAATGTATCGCAAAAAGACCAGCAGTATTCAACCGCTTAAAAGAAATTTTTCCAAGTCTAAGTAACGCCAAAATTCAGGAAGGGGTTTTTAATGGTCCCGACATACGGAAACTAATGAGTCGTCAAGATTTTGACCAATTTCTGACAGACCGAGAATTAAATGCATGGCTCGCATTGAAAGCAGTCATTAAAGGACTTTTGGGTAAAGAACGCAAAGACAACTACAGGCAATCTGTTGCAAACATGTTGGCAGCTTTCGATGAAATTGGGGTTAATATGTCGTACAAAATTCATCTCTTGCATCAGCATCTTGATCAACTCGCTCAACAGTTGCCAACTGAATCTGATGAGCAAGGTGAACGTTATCACCAAACTGCGCTTCCATTTGAAATAAGGTAACTATAGAGTGTGCATATTTTGAATTCCTAGATTTTTCTAATATCTTTGTCAGAGTGCACAATTTAAACATGTTAACGATTGAAAACTATTTTCGTTTCAGGTACAGAGGAAAGAAATCTCCAGATGCTATACTCGCTGAAATTTGTTGGTGGTATAAAAACACCTTTGAACAAGAGGAAGACGAGAAAGAGGAAGAAGGGGAAGATGAAATTCCAGAATATCTGTTGGACGAAATTATCGGCCTTTCTGATGATGATGACGATGACCAACATATTAGAGAGAGCAGTGATGTTGATCCACACCCGCCTGCTAAACGGCGACTGGCCAAATTATTAATTTAATTTATTTAAATTTTTTACTTAAAACTTTTCATAACTAACATTTCAAAACTAAATTTTTTTCCATATTTTTATAATTTCTTTTTCAATGTTTCTTCAAAACCAACACTGAACAAAATTGGTACATAAAAAATGAGAAGTAAATTAATATTAAGATGGAAAACACAAGTTTTGTATTATCATTGTTTTCTTTTCAAATCAAATTTATTGAAGAAACTGAGAAGCATATTATAAGTAAATCAAACAGAAAGCAAAAAAGACTTGGTTTTGTGGAAAATATTTTCAAAAAGCATGAAAAAAAAATGATTTTTCGAACATTTTGTTCATAAGCACCACAAAAATTTTCTAAATAAATTTTTTAAAAATTATATATACTTTTTGCAACAAATCACGGCTGTCGATCGGAAAAATTTGTGCGAAGTGAAATTGTAAAAAAAGTGTAGTGTAGCGAAGTGATGACCAGAGAGGCTGGAAATATGTAAAATAAAACACGTTTTAAGCGCATAGAATATGCTTCAAAAAACACCAAAATATGCACTTCAATATGCACGAAAAACAGCTTGAAAATTTCATGAGGACTAGTTCCTGCACGAAAAAGTATATGAAAAAAATCAAGAACTGTGTTGTCAGGTGATTTTTTATATTTGAACATACAAAAACTTAAGATATTACATTCCCACAAGACTCAAATTTGCATAAACTATTAAATGCAGCTTCAAGCTCTCGAATAAAAAATTTTAACGCTTTTCAATCAGTAGTGCGTTTAAAAAACGAGCTAAGTGAATACTGTTCACCAAACGGGCTTTTTGAAGTATATTCGTAAAGAATTTGATGGATATCAAAGACTACAGATAATCACGCTTTCAAATGTGTTACTGATATCCGCACGATTTAGAGTAGCCAACTTTTCCGCACATTTGCAAAAACTCTTACGCTTTCTTTGAGCTCTTAGCCGCTAGTTTCTAAGCTTAAAATCGAATCAACTATTTGTATTAAAAAATTACATTTAATGTAGCTTATCTCAGCTTTTAAGCTTGTAGATCGCGGGCAGACCTTTTGTTATTCGTTTGGCTTCAGCATCATTTTCACTGAGATCTTTAACAGCTGCCTATACGCCTTTAAAATTGCCGCTGTATAAACTGCTGCTTCTAGCCAAGTGCCCCATCGAGTAATAATTGGAGATGGTGGCAGAGGTGTGTTTGGAAATGTCAGCTTAAAGGATGCCATCGAGAACCCCAAAAGTTTAATTTTTATATGAGTTTCTAATAAAAATGTTCATATATGCAAAAACATGCAAATTAACCCAAAATGCATATGCAATATGCATTTATAACCTCTCTGGTGATGACTAAAGCTAACACGCATTGAAAAAACACTCGTGTGAACCGATCCTTAGAGCCATATCTTTTTTTTTTTATTCTAATAAACTGATTTTTCGAACTAATTAATTAAATAAAAACAAAATCGGAGTTATTTTGAATTATTATATAATAAAAATGCTGATACAGTTATATCAGTGCTTACGAAAATATCTTTACAGTCCTACTGTATTATTAAAAAATAATATCACAAAATTAAGCCTGTTGCATTTAATGTATGTAGTTAACAAATTTTATTTAAAGCTATGTATTTATGGATCCCAGTTTTTTATATCAAAGACTACCTCCTTTATTAGTAACAAGGAATTCACTGTATCAACTTTTAGTCAGTTTCGTGTTCTAGTCTTATCGTAAGTTATTTGTGAAAAAACTCTTTCCGTTGTTGCGCTACATGTGGCAGACATAATTTGATATAGCCCAGATAAAGTCTTTCAAATTCGGATACATTAATTTTTCCAAACTATTTTTGATATGGAAAACCATTTGCTAAAATGATGAAGCTTTTTCAGAAAACTCGTGTAATATTAGGAGCCTCCATTCACTATCCGTTTGTCGATTTATCGCTTACGTTGTGCCTGTTCATCGAATACAATGACGGAATTTACATTGTGAGTTTCTAAAGCTGAATTGTTTTCGTCCAATTTCACTTGCGGCTAATAGAGATTAATTGAGTACTATTAAAGTTGAAAGTTTCTGAATTTTTAAACGGTTAGTACGCTGCCGACCGATCAAATCTTAAGGTAAATTTTGAAAACTTAAAATTATAGAAAAGTGAAGTGATATAGTCAAAGGGGAAGTGGCGAAGTGTTTGTGATAAAAAAGGAGTGAAACACTTCGATCGAAGTGACAACGGCAGCCCTGCTACAAATGTATCGGTACTGGGACTTGGACGAGTTAGCCAGCAACATGAGTCTGGCGTGAGCACCGATCTTTCTCTTCCATTATATATACTTTTTGGATGGACTCGCGGCGAGTGGCTTGATCGTCGTTTCGAGTGCACTCATGCAGACCTCTATTACCTACAGTGGCTCACAGCTTATTGTATGCAGTGCATACCTTTAACTTCAGCGCTCTACAATTCCGAAACTAAATGGAATATGAAAAAAATTTTGATGTCATTTGAAAGAGTAAAAATTTTTTTATAGTTAGTGTGGTAGCCTATTCGATCAACTACGGCTTAAAAGTGGGTTGGAATCGAAGCAGAAAGTTTTTTAGTGGTATATGGCGGGATATTACGCCATTCAATTGAAAGTGGTTTGGGCTTGCATGTCAACTGTTGGTACCGGAAATTTGGCTTTTTTGGAAAATATCATGAGTATGGATATTTGTCTTCAGGTTTTAAGTGATAAGTAGTTTGCTGCAGAGTGCCGAAAATCTGGGTATACAGACACATTTACGGTTTTACCAGTATAAAAATCCAAAACTGAGAGCGGACATAGTTCAATCCTGGTTAATATATAAGTGCCCGAATTCGATGGCACTGCCAGCATAGTCGCCAGATCTAAGTGTGATTGTAAATTTATTTACGACTTAAAAAAAAAATTGTCCGAAAATACAAAATTTCAAACAAAAAAGGCCTAAAAGCGGTACTTTAAATTGAATGACGTAATATCCCGCCATATAGCACTAAAAAACTTGCTGATTCGATGCCACTTTTAAGCCGTAGTTGACCAAATAGGCTACCACACTAACCATAAAAAATTCAAACATCAATATTTTTGACAATGTTTTTACAGCATATAATAAGCTGTGACATGAAATTTCGTAGTATGTTTTAATTTTCTATGTTTAAAATTTCAGATAATATTTTTTTACAATAAAAAAAATTGTTTTTTAAACTTCAATTTTTGCTCTTTCAAATGACATCAAAAATTTTTTCATATTCCATTTAGTTTCGGAATTGTAGAACGCTGAAGTTAAAAGTATGCACTGCATATAAGCTGTGAGCCACTGTACATCAGTGGTGGGCACGTAGTGTCCCTATCAGCCCTCATTGCCCAAACCGTTATTCGACGATCAAGCAAGCGAAAAAAAAATTCGCAGAATTTCAACGCTATTGAGGCACAGTGTTGAGTTGAGTTCAAATAAAAACAAAAACAACACACAAAGGGATCAGCACTGCGCTGCATTGTGTTTTGACGAATGTAACAATTGTTTTTGTTTGTAGTGCAATTTGGTTTTTTTTGTGCTGTTGGAGAATTTGGAAATGAAGTAAAAAAAACTTTAAAATTTCGTTGTAGATTTCCATGCCCATCACTGATCTACATATGTATGGGAAAGTGGGGTACCTTTGGCACTGGGGCACATTTGACTTTGCAAATTTCAGTATGAAAACGACTAAGGCGCCAACAAGTTCAAATGCAGAAAGCAACCTACTTTGACTTAAAAAAACCTTATGAACTTTGACAGTTCTTCTTCAACTCCCTTCGGAGTAGCTTGAGTTTTTCTGTTTTCGCGATCCCTGATGTAATTTTCGATACCAAGTACGTAAGCGTTTTGTGAAGTATATGTGGTTGTTTTTGTAAATTGAGAGGCAAAATATGTTAGCATTACGTTTAAGTAACAACACAATTAAAGTGTGCTTTGTGAAAATAAAACAGTATATAATAACAAAAAAAAAAAAAAATAGGAAAACGCCTCTTGAACGTTTGGGGCACATTTGACTTCTGCCAAAGCGTTACATTTGACATCTGAATATACACCACCATACAGAGAATTAAGTTGAATATCTCAAAAAGTGTGATTTAAGTGAACTGACAGTTGAAATGCTTTTAAATTAACTGATATTTTTTATGTTTTGAGCTCATTTATGTTATTAATTAATTAATAATTAATATGTATTTTTCGTTATATCTTTTGTAAGTCGTTTTAAAAAAAGTTAACTAATTAGTTTCCAATTTAATCAATAGTAAATTCTATAGCCCCATATTTTTTGAATTAAACGCATTTGCTTGTGAGACCAAATATGAATTGTAAAAAGTGCACCGAAGTCCGAAGTCAAATGTGCCCCTTAAAAAGTCAAAAGTACCCCGGCACGGTTCGAAAAACACGAACGAGCACACGATTCAAGAGCGCAAAAAAGCGTGCAAGTATGCAAAATTGATAAACAAATCGAGACATGCTTATCGTGAGAGCGTTTGCCTTCGAGGTTGGCTCCACTGGTTATGAGCAGTGGTGTCCACTACCACAAGCAACGATAAGCATGTGTTGATGATTCTGTATACGTGTACGCTTCTTTATGATCATTAATACTTTTTCACACTCTTTAAGCATCTGATCGTTCTCATTTTTACGCTCTTTGAGTGTCTGCTCGTCTCTGGGCATCACCTATACCCAGTGTTGCCACTGAGAAATTTTTTTCCAACCAAAATTTTCTCAAAAACCTACCAAAATCGTTTGTAACCTACCAAATTTTTTCAAATTAAAAAAACAGCTTTTGACAGCATTGAATGCGTTTATTAACATTTGATGATGATTATTTAATTACAAATAAATATTTTTTAAGTTTATGTTTTTTTTTTGGTTTTTGTCATTAAAATAAATTGCTATGGCTAAATATATAATACAATATCTGTTGTTTAGATGGAAAAATTATTTTAAAAAAATTAAAAAAAAGTTTTATTTTTATCATTTTTGGACCAAAAATTAAAAAAAAATTTTTTCTCGTTTATTTTTTTAATGAAAATTCATGTAGTGCCATTAACAATTTTAAATTATAGTGTATTAAGGTGAATGCAGTGAAAACAACAAAGGATTGGAGCTGTGACACAAGAAACATCAACGCTCTACTCGCGGAGAGACCAGTTTTTTCCTTACATATAGACTTAAAAAGTAGCGGTAAGTTTTTTTTTCGATACTTCCTTATGTGTAAATTAGGAAAATCGAAGAAATATTTAAAAAAAATATAAGAAAAAAATTAAATTTTCATAATTTTTCTGGCCAAATTCCAAAAATTAAAATTTTGCAGCTCTGGTAGCAGCTATAGGATTATTTTTTTTTTTACATGAGGAAATACTCGAATATGAATAAATTTTCGAAAATCGAGTGTTCTTGAAGTATTCTAGAAAATACTTTTTTTTTAACATGCCTAATGTAGATAGATACTTAAGACTGACATTTTTTTGTTTGTCTGCTTATACGCTTTTAAATGAGATACCACACAGTGAAAATGGTTGACCAAGCCCAGAGATATTAGACATTGAATTCTGCTGTTTTTGCAAAAATAACTTTTTTTTCGAACTTTAATCTAACAGTACTCAAGACCTCAAATACCTAGGGAGCTTAAATTTGAGATGTGAGGCTATCTTTCAAGGCTCCTTAAAGTGTCAAAATAAACAAAATTGGATTAGTTTTAAATTTCATACGTATGTATTAGGGGTGGCAATCCCGGGATTTGCTCAAAATATAGGCTAAAGTAATCCCGGGATTACAAAGAGACAATCCCGGGATTTTCGGGATTAAAAAAAAAATTTTATATTATATAATAAATATTCTTTTATATGACATATTTAAGTACAAAATCTGCAAAATAATTGTTTTCAATACATTTGATGTAAGAAACATTATTGCATCATCCTGCAAAATGCACTTCAATTGTATCTGAACCTTAAGTTGAGTAAAAATATTTTTTTTATTGTAGCAATTTTTTGTTTAAGATTTTCTTAAAAAAATGTCACATAGCAAAAAAAATATTTTTTTTTAAATACATTGACTAATTTTAAGAATTTTTTACTAAGTGCGATTTGTATTGAAAATTGATAGTTCATGAGAAAAATGATAAAATATGAAATTTAGACTAAAATTATCACTAACGGAAATACAATAGAAAAACAACATAAGCAAAACATATCTATTTCTTATAATAAAATAGAAATCTGCAACAAAAAATATAGGTTTGTCTTCAAAAAAAAAACCACAGCCGACCTTGATTTGACATTGAAATTTTGACCCATACCTAGACCTACCAAAACTTAAGTTCTAAGATATAATTAAACTTTTGTCTGAAGCTTTTTTTCTGAAATCAGCATCTAAAGATTTGGACAATTTAAATGAAGAACACTTATGGGTGCGTCTACTGAGAGCGAGCCATTCGGTGACACTAAATGCCATCACTGTCACATTTGAAGTAGGTGACATAGTATTAATCAAGTACAAAATGTGGTACACGAATTTTTAAATGTAAAAATAAAATTGATAGTTTGGTCATAAATGCTTGATTATCCTCTATCATCTCCTTTTAATAGTGGATATCTTCTACTAGTCAAACTTAGTAAATGTGATTTAGATGTATTAACACTCGAAGTGATCTAAGTCAATTTTTAAGCTATTATTTTTTCTATTGTTACGCTGTGAAACAAAGCAATTTTAATTTTATATACACAATAGTATAAACTTCTGATTTTTTTTCTTTTTTTGTAGTTCTGTATGCATTTACTAGAACTATCAATCCCGGGATTGGAAACTTCGATCCCGAAAATCCCGAAACTCAAAAAAACTCCGGGATTGCCACCCCTAGTATGTATGTATGTTATACATGTACTATGTGTCGGTCTTGTGGCTCAGTGGTAGTGTACTGCCTCACAACCCAGAGGTCCCGTGTTCGATTCCCGGTTCAGGCATGGTAATAAACTTTCCATATTTCCTAATTTTTCTATCTTTCCAATTATTTCCTTCTCCTCTCCCTAATTTTCTGGAGGTTTTTTCGAGCTCTTACCTTATTAGTACCACATTGAGCTTTTCAGCTGTGGTAAGAAAGGTACATTACATCAACGAAGCATCAATAACTGAAGTGTAATGAAGTTCCAAGGCATAACACTTGCTTCAGATCACTTTCATATGTTGTTGCGCCGATGCTCAATAGGTTAACCTCTTTCCTACTCTTCTATCTCCCCTTTCGAAGCTAATACACCACGTGTCAAAGGGTTATCCACTAAAAAGTGTTAGCTTCTTATAAAAAAGAATAAATAATCTTACTAAAAAACAGTTAATATGGAACTAAAAAAAAAGCTCTGGGGATATTTTTTTCATTCTGATGTATGTATATTCAAGTTTTTGTTGTAACTAAACTTGGTTAAAGCCCATCGTGAAACATTTGATAACACAAAAACAAGAATAAAATATTTCTTGGCTTACATAGCATTATGTTATTAATAGTGGTTGTAACTTTTCTTTCTGATACTGCGGGTCTGAGCACACATGCAATAATTTGGATGTGCGATCAGTCGCAACACTATTTTGTCACATGTATGCGTATTTCCTAAGCCTAATATGTATGCAAGAAAGCAGAGACCATGCCCCCTTCTTGAAGATAGGGTTGGCAAAAGCTTATTTCCAGATGTAAATATTTGCTTCCTGATTCAAAAACTTAACAACAGATTTGAATATACCAAAATCAAGTTTAGCCTACCAACCTACCAAGAGGAAAAAAACCTACCTGATTTGGTAGGAAACTACCAAAAACGGCAACGCTGGCTCTACCCAATAGTGTACGAACCCTATGCTTAAGCATTCATTATCAGGAATATAAACAACGAGTATTAATATCTTACGCTTGTTTTTCATTTGCAATAACAAAACGTTGTGAGCAGTCCTCTCAATGCTTACAGCTTTTTATATTTTGCATAGAAGTTTAAGAAACTTTCCTCTTTTACGAGCCCAAGCATAAATTGATTTTCTATCTCTTTTTCTCGTGAGTATTCAAAATTTGCTTGTTGTACTGCACAGTATTTACTCGAATATTCACGAAATTGTGTTGCTTAGTGTGCAAATATAAACCCTGGCTGTGAGGCGTTGATTTGTTAATAAATGAAATACAAATTGTATATATAAAGATCAAACATAACTATCAATATTTAAAACATAATACAATAAATAAATGCAATAATTTCACTAAGTTTATAAAATTTCATAGATTTAAGACATAATTGTATTATTTATGTTTATCAGGTTTTTTTTTTTTTTCTTCATACTAAGATCCCTGAAACAAAATAATTTTTTACAAATTCATGTGTTTGTCAATTGTACTGGCCTATACAGAACCAAAGCCCGACATGTCACTTTCTTGCTGCAAATGAAAAAAAAAAAAGTTAAATAGTTAATTTATCATAAAATTGCATAAAAAATCTGTTGGATATTAATTTTTATTCAAACTGTTTAGCAACACTACGTTTATATAAATACTATTATAAACTCTTTGCAACACTAACGTATTTTTGACATTTCACACTTCTTCTATTGTCACCAGTTGTAGTAAATGAATTCTTTGTAACACGCTTTTATTTTCAATAAATATTAATCTAATTAAATCTAAGCCTAATTTGCGCGCACGCCCCGACGGAGGAAAAGGACGATGCTACCAAGGATGATTTCTACGCGAGCTTAGAGGACGTGTATGACCGTTGTCCGATCACGATGTAAAAATAGTCCTCGGCGATTTTAACGCGAAGGTTGGAAGAGAAGGCATCTTTGGCGCTACAGTCGGTCAGTTCAGTCTCCACGAGACCACTTCAAACAACGGTCTGAGACTGATCGACTTCGCCGCGGCGCGCAACATGGTAGTTAGTAGTACCAGATTTCAACACCTCGACATTCACAAGGCCACCTGGCTATCCCCGGATCAAAAAACGAAAAACCAAATTGATCATGTTGTGATCGACGGAAGGCACGATTCAAGCGTTCTGGATGAGCGTACATTTCGGGGGGTCAACACTGACTCCGACCACTATCTTGTTGCAGCTAAGATCTGCATGCGGCTATGCAATGCAAAGAATGTACGCACGGGCATGCAACGAAAGCTGGACGTCACCAAGCTGCAATCACAACGGACTGGCGAGGCGTACTCTGCTCAACTCTCGGTTAAGCTCAACCAACCAACCTCTGGAACCGACGACGCCGGTGGACTTTGGACACACATCTCCCACTCCATGCGTGCTGCTGCCGAGGAAGTCATTGGTTTTCGACGCCCACAACCTCGAAACCAATGGTATGACCAGGAGTGTCGCGATGCGACTGCTGAAAAAAACGCCGCATACAAGAAGACGCTGCAGTCAGCCGCAACGCGAGCCGTGCGAGAAAACTACCGCGAAAAGAGGAAGGAAGAGAGGCGCATTTTCAGACGTAAAAAAAGGGAGCAGGAAAAGCGTGAGCGTGAGGAACTTGAGGTGTACCAGGGCAAGAAGGATGCACGAAAATTCTATCAACAAGTTAAGCGTCTAACTCAAGGTTTCAAGCCCGGAGCATCCACTTGTAGAGACGAAAATCGAAATCTGGTTACAGATACACAGAGTGTACTGAGGTTATGGAGGCAGCATTTCTCCAACTTACTTACGGGCGATAATTCCACCAATTCCGCCCAGAGAGAATGCAGTACGATACCACCAATCGATGATAACGCAGTGGAAGTACCATCACCTAGCCATGAAGAGGTTCGAGTTGCTATCCAGCGACTCAAAAATAACAAAGCAGCGGGTGCTGACGGCCTGCCAGCTGAGTTGTTTAAAGCTGGTGGCGATGAATTGATAAGGTGCATGCATCAACTCATCAGCAAAATATGGCTAGCGGAAAGCATGCCCGACGATTGGAATCTCAGCGTGCTTTGTCCTGTAATAAAGAAAGGAGACCCGACAATCTCCGCCTCAAGTTTATCGGCGATCTCGCTGTGTTTAGATACGATTCAATTTATTGTTAAAATCTTCATTTAACTCTGCAAACCGTATGTTGAAGCTGTCATGTACCAGCTTTATTTCCTTTTTAATTTGAGTTGCTAACTATTTTTCAAGTGCATCAATTCTTGTTTCGAACTTCGACCACAATTCTGCAAGAGTCATTGTTTGTGATTGTGCTGAACGAGTGCGAATTTGTTCAATGTTCGGACCAGACATAAGTAACAGTTTTAGGTGATTTCTCAACAAAAGAAGAGAAAATTGAAAATAAACTTTTGTGTTAATAGTTTTGTTTGCAAATTGCAAAATTCTCAAAATAAAAAGTTCACTGACCTTTACAAATATTATAATTTCGATAGGCAAAATGTTATAAAGACCCGGTTCTCCGGTTTATAGCTGGGCTAGACTCAGCGGTTGTCGTGGTCCTTTACAATAAATCACGTTACGTTTTCGTTTTTCAGTTTGTTGGCATTTATTTCATAGTGCTTAAATTAACTTAGTTTATGGTCTTACGTTATTTCTTACACTAGTAAATAACCGCTACTGCAGTGGGAATTGAACTCTTGTCTCCGTGTGGCTTTGCGGTGTAGCTTTGCTGGACGTTGCTTTGGTGGTGGCTATAGATTTTTACGTTATGGATCGTTGCTGGGACAAGCTGTACGCTGCTGCGATGTGGTAGCGAAGGTTGCTCATCGGTGTTGGAGGTTAGGTAGAATTTAGGAAAAGAGGAATCTACAAGTCTGCTCCATTTCGTCACCAGAAGTTAAAACTCCGAAAGATATGACGAAATGAGAGTAAACCAGTAAGGATTAGGAAGGTTAGTGTAAAAATAGCATAATTATTACTATTTGTTTAACTTGTTTTGTTCTTAATTTGAAAAAAAAAAAATGTTTTTAACAATAGAAAATTATGTTGTAGTATAATTTTTTTTTTCATTCTGAATTCAAACTAAATTTGTAAAACTACATAAAAATAAATTCACTGCACCTAATTATAAAAGGTTATGGGCACCATCGAGAAATCCACAGGCATTGCGCAGTTTGCTGGTGCGAAATTCGAAAATTGGCAATTTCGCGCGGAAAAGCATTTGTCTTGGCGGGTTGTTTGGCAGCTGTATTAGGGTCAGCTCCAATTACAACGGCAAGCAGTGCAACATCAATTAGCAGTGTAGCAGCGACAACAACAATAAGCAGTGCAACATCAGGTAGCAGTGGAGCAGCGACAACAACAATAATTAGTGCAAATGATTTCGCTAAGAAGGATGCAAAGGCTCAGGACATCATCACGAGCCTAGTCCACGATCACTATCTCGAGTATATAAGAGATAAGTGCACAGCAAAAGAAATGTGGGATTCGTTAGTTTCACCATTTTCTCGAAAATCGCCACAAAATCAAACGCTTGTGCGCAAAGAATTGGCAAATCTCAGGCTAAGAGAAGGCGAGGACTTGAGTAAGCATTGGTGAGGCAGCTAAAAACTGCTGGTGCGAAGCCAGAAGAGGCCGATTTAGTTTCTCAGTTATATCCAACGCTCCCAGAGTCATACGATGCAGTCGTCACAGCAATGGAGAACTTAAAGGAAGATCTCACACTGACAACTGTTAAGCCGCGTCTGCTATCTGAGGAGTCTAAGAAGAAAAATCGTTTTGGAGAAGAAGCAGTGCAAAAGTTTACCGCCTTTTCAACCAAGAAGAATGTAAATCGATTTAACACAGATTTAATGGTAAATGCCATAAATGTGGAAAATTTGGCCACAAGAAGAAAGATTGTCGTTCGAAAGATGCAAAATATTCCGCAGAAACAAATGGTGGTGTAAGCCTTATGGCTGACAACGATTATCAGCACAGGCCATCTATTGTGAAGAACGAGATTATGTTTGCATTGGATTCTGGAGTAACAGATCATTTTGTACTATAAATGATGAAGTTTTGTTTAGCAAACTGGAAGTGGTATCGCATTCGTGTCGAAAAGTGTCAAAAGTAGGAGAAATCAGTGTATTAAGTGACACTGGAATTCATTTAAATTTGAAGAATGTCCTGTACAGTCAACTATTCCGTGAGAATCTTCTTTCAGCTAGCAAAATGGTAGAGGCTGGCATTAGCGTGAACTTCAAGAAACATTCCGCAACATTGGAGAAAGATGGACAAGTTATAGCAACAGCAAGTCGATGCGGAAACCCATTCGAGATCAAAATGAGAATCAAGAAATCAACAGCAAGCTTGAGTACATTGGAGGAAAGCATGCTGTGGCACAAGAGAATGGGGCACATAAGCCATCAAGGATACAGCGAACTAGTTCACAGTAACATGGTAACTGGATTATCGAAGGTACATCATAAGAAATTTGTGTACAAAGCAAACAATGCCGTGATTCATTTACTGGCACAAGAATGCGAAGAACAATGCCTCTTGAGCATAGACATTCAGATGTTTGCGGACCCATAAGTCCAGTTGCCTGGGATGGATCAAAATTCATTGTTTCATTCATCGATGATTATACTCACTTTTCAGTGATATATCTAATAAAGAAGAAATCAGAAGTTTTCGATAAATTTAAAGAATTTGAAGCAGTTGCAGAAGCTCAATTTGGAACAAAAATATCGAAGCTAACTGTGGACCAAGGACGAGAATAAGTCTAACGAGATGATGCTGTTTTGCAAGCAGAAAGGGATTCAAATCCTTGAAACAATGGCGTACACACCTCAACAAAATGGCGTCGCCGAAAGATTCAATCGAACTTTGGTCGAAAAGGTTCGAGCCCTCTTACTGGAGACTGGAGATCCGAAGTTTCTATGGAGTGAGACAGTATACACAAGCGTATACTTAATCAACAGAAGCCCAACAAACGTCCTGCAGACTCACAAAACTCCGGCTGAGATGTGGTTTAGCCAGAAACCTGACCTTGGAAAAATTCGTGTGTTGGGATGTCAAGCATACGCCTGGGTGCCGGATCAGAAGCGGAAGAAACTTGACGCAAAAAGCAAGCCATATGTGATGATCGGTTACTGTCCCAATGGTTACCGATTATGGAGCAAAGAGGAACGCAAAGTCATATTGGCACATGACGTTAAATTTAACGAGAACAATTATCCTTACAAAGGAGTGCAGAAGGTATCCTCCACATTAGTAGTGAACCGAAAAGATTAAGAGGGGGAAGAAGTAGACCATGTCGTTTCGAATGGAAGTCACGAGAATGAAACGTCGGAGGAGCAGTCAACAGAGCACCAAATCGATGTGACTGATGTTAGCCAACCTGAGGTATGTGAAAAATCGATACTACCGTCAGAAATTGACGAGCCAAGACGAAGTATTCGAGAGAGCAAGCAGACAAGTAAGTTATCCGACTATTATTTATCTTTATTTGAGGCAATCACTAAGCCTGAAACACCGAGTATTCCGAGCATATTTCCGGAAATCGAAGATTGTCTAGATAAAACCAATTGGATGAAAGCGGTTGAAGTTGAACTAGATTCTATGGAGAAAAATAAAGTTTGAAAATTGGTTAAGAGACCGGAAATGGCAAAATTAATTAAATCAAAGTGGATTTTCTCTATAAAGCATGATGCTGATGGAAATCCCATTCGCTATAAAGCGCGGCTTGTGGCTAAAGGTTTCTTACAACAATATGGTATCGACTATCAAGATACATACTCACCGGTTGCAAAATTGACAACCATACGAATAATTTTAGCTGTCGGAGTTGCATACAAGTTTTTCTTTGACCAACTTGATGTAAAGACAGCATTCCTCCATGGAGATTTAAAGGAAGATATCTACATGGAGATCCCAAGTGGTATGAAAAGTGCTCCAGGTAAAGTACTTAAGTTGTATAAGTCCCTCTACGGGTTAAAACAAAGTCCACGTTGTTGGAACGAAAAATTTAATTTTTATCTGATAAAGCTTGGGTATAGACGATCGCAACATGATTATTGTTTGTATACAAAAATCTCTCAAGATAGCAAAATGATATTGATATTATACGTAGATGATTTATTAATAGCTGGAGACAAGAAATGCGAAATTGAAGACGACCGTGAGAAATGTGTTATGAAATTATCTCAAGAATCAAGTATTAACAAGATTTTACAAAAATTTGGAATGAGCGAATGTAACGATATTCGAACCCCTATGCAGAAAGGATTGCAACTGAAATGCAATGAAGATGAAGAAACCAAAAACTAATATCGTGAGCTATTGGGGAGCTTAATGTACCTTATGCTTTGTGTGCGTCCTGACATCTGCTACGCTGTGGGATACATGGGTAGATTTCAGCAAAACCCCGGTGAAATACATTGGACAACACTTTGAAGAATCTTAAGATATATAAAAGGTACGAAAAGTCAAAAATTGATCTTCAGTACAAAACCCAAAGATAAGAAATTAACAGGATTTGCTGATGCTTATTGGGCATCTAGTCTAATAGACCGTGGGTATGTGTTTGGATGTCCAGTATCGTGGTCAAGTAAAAAACAGGCTACAGTGGCTACTTCATCTAGTGAGGCTGAGTAACATACTTCTGAAGGATTATGGATTC
The DNA here is from genome assembly GCA_949775025.1 of Tricholauxania praeusta. NCBI lineage: Eukaryota > Metazoa > Arthropoda > Insecta > Diptera > Lauxaniidae > Tricholauxania > Tricholauxania praeusta. The sequence goes on from OX459032.1 coordinate 16,868,496, forward strand.
GGGGTATTTTACAAAACTTACAAATTCTATCGGATAGTGAGCCGATTGTAATACATGAAGATAACGTTGGGTGCATTGCAATGTCAAAGAATGAGGAGTGTAAACGTTCAAAGCATATTGACATAAAAAACCACTTTATTTGAGATCATGTTATGAAAAGAAATCTGAAAGTGGAGTATATACCAACAAACCAGCAACTTGCTGACATATTTACAAAATCATTGGATTTTTCGTTTTTAACGTAATTAGAAACTCATTAAAATTATCTAATTGGGAGGAGGTGTTCAAATAGCATAATTATTACTATTTTTTTAAAATATTTTGATCTTACTTTGAAAAAAAAAATGTTTTTAACAATAGATAATTTTGTTGTACTATATTTTTTTTTTATTCTGAATTCAAACTAAATTTGTAAAACTACATAAAAATAAATTCACTGCACCTAATTATAAAAGTAAGGAATGATGTACTAGAGGAATCTACAAGTCTGCTCTATTCCGCCACCAGAAGTTAGAACTCCGAAAGATATGACGAAATAAGAGTAAAGCAGTAAGGATTAGGAAAGTTGGGAATGATGCACTAGAGGAATCTACGAGTCTTCCATATTCCGTCACCAGAAGTTAAAACTCCGAAAGGTATGACGAAATAACAGAAAACTATTTAAGGTTAGGAATTATTATGGATTAGGAAATGGTTCACGAAAGTTCTTACCGATGTACACTCGTCGCTGTCACTGCCGTCGATGTCCACTGTCACAAAAAGATGTCTACTCCTTGATATTCACTGCTACGAAAATAGTTTGGTACCCGTTGATGTCCACTGTCGCAAAAGAATTGATGTGTACTCGCCGACGTCAACTACTGCAAAGAGAACGATTTCTTGTCTGCACTCTTATTTATAGTCACCTGTTGCTATGCCTGCTTCTTCCTTTCCCATCACCATGTGGTTTTGCGTGTCATGCGATGTTTGCATTTCCACAGTTGGCTGCCCTGCAGATCTGCGGTTGATTGCCACTAGTTGTCGCTCTGTTGATTTAGTGGTGCCACTTTGTTCCAATTTTGTCTTAATTTAAGTACTTATAACTATTTTCTTAATTTTCATCTTAAAATTTATTTTATATATAATAACTAATATATAACTTCATAAAAAAAACAACAATTTCAAGTTCAAATAATATAATATAAAAATATGTGTGACATAAATCGTGTAGAGATTTATGTCTTTACAATGTTTAGCCGATTACTGGGGCAAAATTTATAATTTAATAGTCGCTTTAACTTCAGAAAACACAATTATATTGCGGAGCAAATACGCGGCACTACCTTCTCATATTCAGTTTTGAAATCATTCAGTATAGATATCTTCCGATGGCTATATCTCAGAGACTAAGTATGTCACATAACTTCTGATTACACTTTTATTATCTCTTCTTAGAGTTCCACCCCTACACTTCGTCCCACATCTCTCGGACCTAGAGTTCAATCATCTACACTTTAACCCCCCTTTAGGCTCGTCTAGCAGGTACTTGCAACCGCCAAAAACATTCCAGACATTTTTGACGACAGTCAAAATATGTAAACTAAGACATATTCAAACGCCAGCCTTGTGCGAGGTTTTTTTCGAGCAATATTTTGCATTTTGAAACATTTAGAGTGTACCTTTGCAACCGCGTCAAGACTGCCAGACTTTGACTTTCATATATTACTAGCGCTAAATAAAGTATACACGAAATTTTAGCCTTGTATCTAGTAAGTTCCTCAAAGTGGCTGCTAGCTCTTAGACTATCATGCTGCTTCTTAAATTCTGAGTTGTTATTGTTCTATTTTTTCTTCTCATTTGTACCGTTTGTATTTGGCTTTGAAGTTCTCTTTCAATTGTTTTTTTTTTTTTTTGTTACATTTGAAGAGAAAGGTAGAATGAGATGTCAATAAAGTGATTTTAATATAGAAAAAAGTACCATACCACTAGTCTTAAATATTTCTCTCAGTATAGCGCTTTAAAATTTTTGCTTGTATAGGAGGTGCCATACAGTCTTGTTGGAATTGGCTTACTCAATATAGCGTTTTAAATGTTTTATTACTATGGGTGGTAAACCAATTTCAAAAGTCTGTTCAAAGCTGTAGCCTGTGTATCAAATTTGATTAAATTATCTCGGTTAGTTTTCCCGTAATTGTTATTTCCACAGACAGACGTGGCTAAGTCGAGTCAAGTGGTGACGCTGATCAAGAATATATACAATTTTCTGTATCTGACACGGCTTCTGCTATGCGCTACAAACGGCATTAGCAAAGTGAATATACCATGAGTGCAATTATTGAAATAAAAATGCAGCATAAATGTATAAATATATATTTGTAAGTAATACTAAAGTTAAATAGGTAAACATATGTATATAAATAAACATATGTACATACAAACAAATTTTTGTTAGATAAATTGATGAATAAACACATAGAGTAAATTATACTTTAAGGTTTTACCTTTATAACAAGAATAATTTTACTTTCGCTTTTAATTTTTGAGAGCTATCTGTAAAAAAATACGTTCCACTGATATACATATGTATGATAATTTTAAAAATATATATAATATTAAATCTGTTGCCAAGGAAATATCCAAATTTGGATATTATTACGGTCGCTTAAGATCGATAAATCTTTTTCATATATAATGTTTTGGAACAATGTAATTTTTTCCTTAAATGGGAAAAACGGAGCATAATTTTCAGATGCTAGGTATCTAATTATAGATAATTATTTTTTAGACAACTAACTGCTCTTTATAAAAGAATCATCAGGAAAATCTCTTTAACTCACTCATATATTATGTATGTATGTGACCAAACGCTTAATATAATCGGAAACAAAAATCTTGATATCTGAAATTTTAATTTAAAAAAATATTCAGAGGACCCTTTTTTTTTGTAAATACATGGGGGTATGTGTGATGATTTCTAATTCTTAATTCTATGTTAAATATATATCATATTGGTAGCGTTTTTGGAGTTGCAGAAGTGAGGCTTGTGTTTTTTTTTGGCTCATTAAAAAAAAAATTTTTCTTAAAATTAAAAAAAAAAATGGCTATGCACGGTTCCACTGGGTTCAATTTGAATATTTTGAAACAATTAAACTCACTAGTTTGACAATGAGCAATAATTTTTTTTTTTTTTTTGAGAATTTAATTTCCTTTGGTAATTTAACTTTGAAAATGTTTAAGTTGAGGCATATTGTTTGATGATACTTTTCAGACCAATAAATTAGTTAAAACTGCACACCGACTGCAGGTTAATATCTGAAAATTGAGTTTCTCCCCATTTTGAGCAAAAATAATGTTGCTCTCGTACATTTTAATATGAAAAAGATTCATTGATTTCACGCGAGCTTTAAATATTCGAGTTTGAAACTTTCCTTTGGTCTGGACTTTCAAAAAAAAAAAAAGAAAGAAGAAATCAACTTATAACTTAACAATTTGTTGACAGATTAACTCACATAAAGTAGTTAAAATAAAATCTAGCAATAGGAGAGTGGTTATACCAACTACATAGTCATAAAAGCCTCTAGTGATTATTTGATTGAATACACCTACATATGTACTCATATCTTGAAAAGTATCGTAATAGGATTCTTTGTAATATCAATTTTTTTTATATAATTATCTGAGGATGTGTCAAAAATGTTGAAGTTTAAATAGACAAAACTAAACATTTATAGAAACTTTCACTCCTGCAACACGAAGTTGTAAATAACACCGGCCAAAAAAAAAAAAATTCTTTGCTGAGCTCAAAAAAAAAATTCTCGAGTCAATTCCCCGCCTCTCCCATTTCCCCACACTCTTCTCACCAAAAAATTCAATTTTTGTTTCTAAATATACCTATCCGTTGCAAAATTCTTGAGAAACTTTTTTTTTTCGAGCTAAGCGAAGAATTTTACAAAGTATATGTAGGTATATTTAGCATCAGATATTGGATTTTTTATTTATTTTAGGCGAGAAGTGGGAGTGAGGGGAATTGGCTTGATAAATTTTTTTTTTCGAACTTTAAAAGAATTTTACATTAGAATAAGTGGGTTTGGTTTTCCGACCAAAACTTTTTTTTTGTTGGTCTGTGTAATTGATTCGCGATTTGATTAAAATTTTCCACTTATTGCACTCTCTCGCCCCCATTAAAAATTTACAGTCAAATTTTGTGACACCAGAGTGTTGGAAGAATTAATATCGCGCTAAGTGAAAGTAAACCAAAGTTTGACTCTTATAGGCTACAGCATATTGAACTTAAGGGGTTATATCTCCCTTATGCTATAAAAAACAAGGCTGTTTTAATTATTTTTTTTTAAAGGACCTTTGAGATTAAACGTATACAAATAACATAACATTGGATTAAGCAACTCTTGAAGAAGAGAACAAAATTTTTTATTGTTATCTTTTTTTACAAAATGGCGGGTGTGGTGATTACCGTGAACCGCATTTTCAAAAAGGTCTTCCGCGGCGGGCAGTAGAAGTCTCGTCCAACTCCAACTATAACAAAAAAAAATTTTTTTCATTATCTACATGAGTTTTGCTGTTGAAGTACACATGATTTTATTTTTAGAGTTTTTTTTCGCGAAATGAAAAATGTTTAAAAAAAATCGTGTTTTCGACGAAAAAAATCGACTTAAACTGCTTATAACTTTTTCTCTTGTTAATTAATCGCTAAAATCGTGTGTACTTCAACAGATAATCAAACAATGAAGCTCCTGTTAAGACTTCAAGCCAATCGGATGTAAACTTTTTGAGTTATACTGCCCCTCCGATTTTGAAAACATGGTTTCGAGGAAAACGCGTTTGAAGTTTCAAGATGATATACATCTTCATCAAAGTTTCTTGGAAAAAATTGATTTAAAAAAATTTTGAGTTTAAATCGGTACTTGGGCGCTGTAGATTTTGATTCAAGGATTATTTTGGCATGATTTAAGCCACTAAAATAAAATTGAAAAATAAAAAAAAAATTAGGGAGATATAACCCCTTAAGATATTGGAATAAAGTATATTGCTGTTTTCGAATGGTGGTCTGGATTCCATATGCCATCCGGAAAAATTAGATTCCCTGGTTGATACTGAGTATAACATTGTGTGGGAGTTAGATGAGTTACAGGGTGTATAACAAATTCCTTTTTGAGTAGTCTCAATAACACTAGCTTACACTCAAAATGTTCCATTGATCTGAGGTTACTTTTCTTATGTAGATTTTCCTGTTGAGTTCGAAAATGAAAATGAAAATTTTTTGAATGGTACAGTTTTCGAGATATTGTGGTTTTTTTCACTTTTTCGACCTCTTTTCACTTTAAAATTCATATCTTGAGCTAGATCTTTCCTCGTTTTTAGTGTCAAATTAAAGATAATAAAATGACAAACAAACGTGTTTGATTACATTTCTTATTAAAAAAGTGGTTCAAATGATATAGATGAAAATAGACCAGATTTTTAAAAAAAATTTTACATTTGATTCTGTGGCCACGAAAAAATAAAATTAAACAAAAAAAAATTTTACTTCTTACACGTAGAGCTGATACTTTTACGCAAAAATTAAGATATCCTACAAGAAAATCGACTGTAAAATGACAACGTTAGGAGCGATTGAATGAATGAATTCAAATTCCACATTTTATGAATATATTAATTTTTTCGACAATTTTTTGAGCCTAATCGTTACAAAAAAAATTGTTCTCATGTACCTTTGATAAGAAGAAAGTTTTCTTATGTACTTTTTCTTGCTAAATTCGAAAATGAAAATGAAACATTTTTGAATGGTACAGTTTTCGAGATATTGTGGTTTTTTCATTTTTTCGATTTTTTTGGAATTTTACTTTTAAATTTATGTCTTAAGCTAGAAATGTCTAATTTCATCGTTTTTTTGTACTAAATTTAAGATATTAAAATGCCAAACAAAAATGTATGATTGAATTAAATTAAAAAGATATAGATGAAAAGTTACCAGATTTTTGAAAAAATCAAATTTTACGGTTGATTCTGTGGCCACGAAAAAATATAAATCGGTAAAAAACTTCCACATTTACTTCATTTGCATAAGGCTGACACTTTTTTGTGAAAAATAAATGAAATAAAAAAAAAATAATTTTACTTCATACACGTAGAGCTGATACTTTTACACATGTAAAATTTAATTTTTCTTGAAATCTGGCCTGTTTTCATCTATATCTTTTGAACCACTTTTTTAATAAAAGATACAATAACACACGTTTGTTTGTCATTTTATTATTTTTAATTTGACACTCAGAACGAGAAAATTGGATATTTCTAGCTCAAGATATAAGTTTTGAAGTGAAAAGAGGTCGAAAAAGTGAAAAAACCACAATATCTCAAAAACTGCACCATTCAAAAAAATTTTAATTTTCATTTTCGAATTCAGCCGGAAAAAGTACATAGAAAAACTATCCTCTTATCAAAGGTACATGAGAACAATTTTTTTGTAACGATTAGGCTCAACAAATTGTCGAAAAAATTAATATATTCATAAAATGTGGAATTTAGATTCATTCATTCAATTGCTCCTAACGTTGTTATTTTAAAGTCGATTTTCTTGTGGGATGTCTTAATTTTTGCGCAAAAGTATCAGCTCTACGTGTAAGTAAAAAAATTTTTTTTAATTTTATTTCTATTTTTTCGTGGTCACAGAATCAAATGTAAAATTTGATTTTTCTCAAAATCTGGTCTATTTTCATCTATATCTTTTGAACCGCTTTTTTGATAAAAGATATAATTACTAGAGGTCTGCACGGATACCAAAAATTTACTCGTTTCAGTACTCGTTCACTTTTCTGTTCCTCCAATTACAAGTACACATTTCCTTTGAGTACCATAGCGTAAGCTTCGTGTATGTATACGCACAACAAAACTGAAGGTAATGAATCGAACTGAATGACGTGCTTTATTGTTTTATTTATTCGATGAAAGTGAGGAAGAGAGAATTCATTTGTGCACCAAGGCAATGCCAGAAGATTTACATGCGCAACTTTTTTATTTATTTATCTGAAAACTAAAATAAAACGAATGTCCGGGACTATATTAATTTTTTAACATCATTGTGGATCAGTTTAAAATACTTTTTGGTAGTTTTATCTTTAGAATGATGCTAGAAAAATGACTAACTATTGCCCTAAATTTACATTTACAAAGTCTAAAGTTTTTTTAGTATAATTTATTAATCACAACGATAAATTAAAAATGTTAGTTCAGTCCACATAAAATAAATAACAAAATATATAAATAAACATAATTCATAAATAAATCACATACGCATATTGATATCGGTCAATTTAGTTAAAATAACTCCACATTTTTTTTTTGAGTTATTTGAAAATTTTTTGTAACGAAATATCTCAAAAACTATAGGAAATAGAATAAAAAAAACCCGGCATCTTTTTCGTTTTCAAAAACTGTTTTTATAATATAACATAAATTTGTTTAGAAAACAAAGACCTCACTCGCCTGCACACATCAAAATATCACTGATCCTCACTAAACATTCTTACGCATGTTAAAGTTCATTACTGCGTAGTACAAAATATCAAATGCGTAGTAATCGCGGCACTCGTTGTACTCGCAGCATACATGCATATTATCCATACACATGGCGCATTTATCTACTTACAGTTGGTTACGAGTAAGAAGAGAAATTTATAATGATGGTAACAGTAACACAAGCAAACGCTATGTATACGCATTCAAATCAATAAAATTGACTTCGGTAACAGTTTTGTAAGTTAATGATTATACTTATGCAGACCTCTAATAATTACACACGTTTGTTTGTCATTTTATTATCTTTAACTTGACACTAAGGACGAGCAAGTTCAACATTTCCAGCTCAAGATATGAATTTTAAAGTGAAAAGAGGTCGAAAATGTAAAAAAGCCACAATATCTCAAAAACTGTATTTTCATTTTCATTTTCGAACTCAGCAGGAAAATCTACATAAGAAAAGTAACCTCCGATTAATGGAACAGAAAAAAAAATCATTTTGTAAACTAGTATAATCAAAGATTATCTTATAATCTCAGAAAAAAAAGATAGTTTGTTGTGATAATTCTGAACTGAAAACACGTTTGGAAATAATCGTATGTACTACTAAAAGTACCTAATAAAACTCACTCATTTTATTGCTCAATCGTTATTACTTAGGAAGTTATAAGATAATCTTTGTTTGTAAGTGCTACTCGAAAGGGACTCATAGTTTGTCTTCAACAAGTTGTTTGAAAAATGTTCCTAAGATACCGCAGTTCGAGTGACAAAAAAAAAGCACTAGTCAAAAAAAAAAAAAAAATAGAGGTGAAGACTCCTACTCTGTAATTGTTTTGTCAATAACTTGATCGCAGATCAGCGGGTTGATATTAGATAAGAATAGCTTTCAATTTTTCGACTGTAGCATAAGATTTGACGCTGTACCGTCAGGAAGCAATAAATTATAAAATATATAACAGCAACTTAAATATATCGGTCATTCTTTTAATAACTGAACAGTTTGTTTTTTTGAAGTTTTTGAACATTTTTTGAAACGAAATATCTCAAAAACTAAAGTAGATAGGAAAAAAATCGTTTAATCATATTTGTTAAGTAAGACTATAACTTTATAAAAAAATTTCAATAAATTTGTTAAAACACTAATTTTTTTAATTAAAAAAAAAATTTTCTCAAAATATTTTCAATGAGGGTATTCCTCTAAACGCGAAAACTCGAAAAGCGCGAAAACTCGAAAGTTTTCGAGCTTGCTTTCGGGAACACCCCTATCATTACAAACTCGTAAATGATTGAGCAATGGCAATTTGACAATTTGATCAGTGTTACCGCTGCCATGAAAAAAAATGTATCACACCAAAACGAAAAAATATGTAGAATTAAGTTAATAAATAACAAAACACAAATAGGTAAACAAACAAAGTTTCTGAGAATTGCGCTTTTCATATATTTAAAAATCATTCTGTTAAGTTTATGTGCAAATTTCTAAAGAAACTTCAAACTGGCAGCAAATTATTTCGACAAACGGCAACACTGATTCATTTTCCAACTTTTCGAGGCCACTTGCTCAACTAATTAGCCTCGAAAGTTGCGCAAACTTTTCTTCATACAAATTATTTTCGAGACTCGAAAATGTGCTCAGTTTTCGCAGTTTACGCAGTTTTCGAGGCTTTTTCGCGTTTTCAGGAATACCCTCAATATAACATCTTCCGTTTTTTTTTTATTTTTTTATATGTTATTCCTCAATCAATCCTAAGAATGCATGTGCTTTCATATCGAAATTCCAGCCATAACTTCGGAAACTACGAATTTTTTACTGATGACGCGTACCATGGTTTTTCAACATAAAATTCGACATATTTTTTTTTTTTTTATTTTTTTGATTGTAATGTAATTTTCAATCAATCCTAAGAATGTATCTGCATTCAAATCGAAACAAATTCCAAATTTTTTATATGTTATTCCTCAATCAATCCTAAGAATGCATGTGTTTTCATATCGAAATTCCCGACATAAGTTTGGAAAATATGAGTTTTTATAAAGGCGCGCATCATTGTATGCTATTTTCCATTTTATGTTGAGAAAACATTGAGCGTGTCATCAGTAAAAAAATCGTAGTTTCCAAATTTATGGCGGGAATTTCGATATAAAAGCACATGCATTCTTAGGATTGATTGAGGAATAACATTTTAAAAAATTAAAAAAAAAACGAAAGATGTAAAAAAATTAGTGTTTTAACAAATTTGTTTAATTTTTTTCAACTATTTTTATTAAGTTATAGTATTTCTTGACAAATGTGATTGAATGATTTTTTTATCATATCTACTATAATTTTCGATATATTTCGTTTCAAAAAATGTTCAAAAACGTCAAAAAAAAACGATATGCACATATCGTTCATTAGCGTCTTGAATTAAAAATTTATATTTTCCAAAATTCATTATTTCGAGAATTTCGATTTAAAAGCAGATACATTTATTTAATTTTTTTTTTTAAATTAAAACATTTTTAAAGAAATATGATTTTGATTCTTTTTATGCTACTCTTCATAGTTTTTGGGATATTTCGTTTAAAAAAAATTAATATACAAAAATACAAAAAAAAAATTTAGAAAATAAAAGAAAAAAAGTAATGACCGATATGTATTAATAAAATTAATCAGCACGACCAGTACTATAACCTTTGATAATAACCATCAGGCAATAATACTATGGAAAGTTTGATTGGTTAACGTACATACGTATTCACGGTACAGTTGCCAGCGAGTAGCAAAAATTAAATTACTAACGTAGACTCATAAAAATTGATTAGTACTCATTGGTGTTTCTTGATTAGTAATTTTCCGTAAGTGTAAGCTTTTTGATTAAAATTATCGACTCAAGCTTGAAAAAAGCAGCAAACGCTTTTAATTTTTACTTTCTGTGCTGTGAAGTAAGACTCTTATTTGGGATTAGTGGTACATCTTTATAGTTTACTAGATCTTTGTAGCTTCTTCTCATTTTTTTTTTTTGAATTTAATTCGGTTCTGGTAGAAGCAAAATATATATTTTTTTACTGACAACTAACTTTGCTTTCAAGGCCCAACTTTGGTTATAATAAAGTCATAATTTTTTAACTAACATATTGCGTTCCAAATCGTTTTTTAAATATGGTAGACATTTTTTTCATTATGGCCCCTGTAGAAATTTGTCATTGTAATTCTCATGGGTAATCTATTTAGTTCTTATTTATTTGTCTGTTAGCTATTCGAATATTTCACTGTTGTAGCACACAATGTTTTGACGCTTATTTATAATTTGGAAATTAAAAAGCTTTTGAAGTTAACAATATTACGGAAAGTTTAATACAATTTGTTTTTATTCCTAAACTAACACTAAGTAGCTCGGTTATTATTTCGATTTTGTTCTCATCTCAGTTTTAGCTCACTATTGATGCTTTTCGTGACTTATAAACAGTTCCAACATTGGCTTGGTCGCATCTGCAGTGTTTTGTATGAAGTCTGCTTTCATTTGTCCAAAAGCATCATCAACAGCCTTTTCCGCTTGATGAACTAAGCCGGTACTGGTACTACTTATTTCTTCTCGTGTTGGCTCTTTAGTAACAGTTGTTGTTGTTGTTGTTGTTACTGTAGCCTCACCATTGTCATGGAAATGATCCACGTCGCTATCATCGTTTTCATTAAATTTTATCTTAATTGGTGTTGTTGAAGTATTGATATTTGGGAAATCACGTTGAAGTGACTGTATTTGATCGTTAAGAATATCTTCTACAAAGTGTTGTCGTTGTTGTAGTTGCTCATGCTCAAAATGAGGCAATTTGTGTCCACCTTCGGTAACAATACGTGTTGATGTTGTTGTTCCTGTTTTTCCACCATTACTTGAGTAATGAAAAAGAGTATGAAAATTAATATATATTGAATTTTAAATATCCTCTCCCTTTTAAAAAGTTTTAAAACCTAAATCTATCAACAATAGTATGTAACTGAAAGGGTTCAGATTCAAAGTTTCCTGAGCCTTTCAAATGAAATCTTTCTGATACGTTATGAGCGAAATCTTTCACATGTAATCATTCTGCAATGTTTCTGAAAGGTTGCGAAGTCAACGTTTCCTGAACCTTTCTAATGAAGTCTTTCTGACACATAAAATCAAAAAGTGCACAGAAAGCTTTCTGGAATGAAATGAAAGTTTTCTGAAACTATGTAAGATTTCGTGTGTGTTACACCCCGTTCTATGAACCAAATAAATATCTCCTATAAGTACTTATGTATAAAAAGTGATACTTACTCGTTGTATATGGTATCCTTTTCTACTGAGACTTCCGTTGGCTTAAAGATGCCTTGATAAAAATCTATTAAAGAAATAGCGGATAAATTTACCTTTATTTTAGCAAATCATTACTTACAAAATTGAAAAAAAAAAATGCCTATATAAAACTCGAATTTAGAATGGTCTCAAAAATCAACAAGATTTTCGAGATATCGACCGATAATTTTTTTGTTCTTTTCGAAAAAAGTGACCTAACATTATTAGCAATTAATTTCGTTTGGACCAAGGGATTTTTGAAATGAATAGTAATTAAACTACATACAACTTTTTTATACATTTTGTTCTTATTCGATAAGTAATTTAAGAAATAGAAACTCTTGGTTTTTTTTTGGTGCAATCTGCAATTCATTTTGTTGCCCGAAAAATTTTAAAAATGTCAGGTGACCACCAGATTGTTTCCTTTAGTGTAAAGTTCGGATTCTTGTAAAGATTTTAAACTTAATTTGAGAAAAATATGTTGATAGATAAAAAAATTTAGTTATAGACGTTAAGGAGATCAAAAAGTTACTCAAAGATGAGCGGCATAAACTTAAACTGTTTCCAGATGGAAGAGGCGGCATTCAATTCACTTCAACTTATCATTTTGATGGCTTTCTTGGCAACAATATAAGTGAAGACTATGTAAAATTCATGATTTACTTAGAAACTGTAGAAATGTAGGCGTCATCATGTCTTTAAAAATTTTTTTCTTGCACTCACATTTGGATTTCTTGCCAGCTAACCTTATCGATGATCACGGAGAAAAACTATTGAGAAACGATATCAAGGGTTCTGAAATGTGGCATTGTTGGGAGATTACCTGTCGCTTCTGATACGAGCAACTGATTTGGATGGCAATAAGTGATGCAGAAAAAGCCTGAATCACTTTTGAAGGCTTTTTAGGCTTTGAAAATATCGGTTCCAATTTATGTCACAAATTTTCATTGCTAACAAATAGTTACAGCAAATAGTTACAATAAATAATTTTTTTTAATATTTCGTAAATCTTTCAGATATATTTTACCTGAAATCTTACAAAATTATTGTAACGTTTCAGAAATCTTTAATTTTCATTTCAGAAAGCTTTCTACAACGAGTCAATATTCGTATTTTGATTTAATTTGTTTCTGAAACGTTCTCATAATCCTAATCATAGATAGCTGCATTAATTTGTTTTTATTTGATTAGAAACACGGAAAAATAAAAAATAACGAAAAATATTTTAAAAAGGTAATCTCGCCTTAACGCCTATAACTTTCTTATCTATCAACAGATTCGTCTCAAGTTAGGCTTTAGATCTTTATTTATGTTAAAGTATTAAACTGTTCACTAAACACATCCTGTCAAATGTTTAATGAGCAATGTAATGTATTTCATGTGCATTTCAACACTTTAACACAACAACAATGCTACGTGTGCAGACCCATAATAATTCTGTTTCCATTAAGGAATTTAGTTCAACTCTTTGATATGACGTCATTTAAGGAAATGACCCCTCCCATTAGTGTTTTTGATCGCACAGATCAGTTGAAATTATGTTCAATCCTCATACATATATCAGTATCACAAAAATAGCAATTAAAAAACAACAACAACAACCATATCATCTCTAACCTGTATCAACAGCATCCGCATCGTCATCTTCGCTCAGTTCGATGCCTGGCTCATGCAATGCTATGTCAGAATCACTGGATGAACCAAAAGTCTTATTGGTGATTTGATTTTCTAGTGATTTTGTGCTGCTAGTTTTTGATTTCATTGAGCCTGCGTAAGATGCCTGAAAGAATCCCGGTGATTCAGGCTTATCACCACTAATTTCGGAAGCTTTCTTCAGCACATCATTGTTATCCACTGTAGTAACAGTTGTGAGCACTTCTGGGGGCAGTTGTTTGCCATCAGCCAGGCAACGTATGGTTGCTACTTCACGTACTATAATATCGAAGCCATCATCATTTGTCTTGCGCTCTACTGTGACAGTCACTTGTGTTTCCGACCCATCAGCATTGCGTGTAATGCGTGTACTTTTCGTTTGATGACGCGCACCAGTTGCTGTCGCCGGTGAGTGCTGTTGTTGTTTTAGAGATGGTGGCGTAGAAATTTGATGTGTGGCATAGTTTTGTAGATCGTTGGGTTCAATTTCTAGCGTTTGAACAATCAGATTGTTATCTTTGCCAATGTCAAGGCCATAAACAGAACCTGTAGGCCATATGGCATCTACATCATGAGTAAGACTGCTTAAGTTGTCTGGCACGATGACATTGTCAAGAACAAGCGAACTGATTTCCCTAATATTGCTTGAGGCATCTAGCTCGTCATCATCGCCAACAATGCTGCTATTCCAATTTATGTCATCCACTGTCGGACGCGGTATTTGCGACTTCTTAGTTATGCGATTGCCCTTTTTTATGGTTTTATTAAGCTCGTCCAGTGTAACTGCTGAGTTTATTATATCAGATTCTAGCTTGTCGTTTCCCACACCACTGTTTGATGATATGACTGAACGATGGTGTTCATCAGTCGATGAATGTGGTGAAACTGTTGTATGTAACTCAGCTGTTGTTTTTGAAGATCTGGTCACTGGAATTTGTGTTGGTGTATTTAATTTAGCTGTTGCTGCTGCTTTTAGTTCTAAGTCTTGAAAAATTTGAGTTGCTAAATCATTGATTTCATTTTCAGGGTTTGGTATAATTTCTTCAGCGCAATAACGCTTGACAACTATTGGCTTCTCTTCAGGTATAAAACCTGGCTTCCGATTAGGATATTTAAAGTCTATTTAAGGCAAATATGTGCAGTACAACAATAATCATATCATAAAACAAGTTTGATGAATTAAAAGCGCGTTCAGCAAATCAGCGGCAATAAACGTTGCAAAAATAAACAATAAGAAATAAAACGAAAAATATATGAAAACAAATGATATAATTAAAAAGTGAAGAACTTAAGCATACGAAAGGAAACAAATAAATACAATGGTAAAGCGGTCCAATGTTATGACAAAGTGGAGTTACATCTCTGTCGCTGTATTACGACACGGGGCACGTGGCGCGGCAATCTGACGATGGTTTTCAATAGAACACATCAAAATAAATTGAAAACGTTAAATAAAATAAAACCTGATACCTTGTTTGGTTTTCGAGGTATCAATACATAAAAGTTTCATTTTGATAGTACGATTAAGTTTTCGATAGAACACATCAAAATAAATCGATATCTTGTTTGGTTTTCGAGACATCGATGGTTAAAAGTTTGATTTTGAAAATAAATCGAAAACGTTAAGTGTAAAAAAATCGATATCCTGCTCGGTTTTCGAGATATTAACACTTAAAAATTTGATTGTAAATGGTTAAACAGAACTGGGACGTGCGATTTATCTTCTGTGTCGAATCGTACCAAAAAATAGAATTTTTTCTACTTCTCTGCAATAAATTTTCTAGTGTCAATTTTGTACTCACTACAAACGTATAGGAAAAATTTATGCGATATTGCACGTTCCAGTTCTGTTTAGGCATTAATGGTACCATTAGAATAACAATTTCCGTGGTTCCACAATCTAACAATGATAAATCGATATCTTGTTTCATTTTCGAGATATCGAAACTTAAAAATTTGATTTGGATGATACCATTAGAAATACGATTTCAATGGCCCCACAATCTAGCAATGATTTTCGAAAGAAAACGTTAAAATAAATCGAGAATGTTTAATAAAAAAAATCGATATTTTGTTTGGTTTTCAAGATATCGATGCTTTAAAATTTCAGTTTTTATTATACCACTACACTTACGACTTCCGTGACCGTACCGTATGTCCAACACTGGCTTCGGTAGCCACAGTTATTCTACAAAGAAGTTAGGGTAAGTAGACGGCCTTTGGTCCTGGCTCAAGACTTACATCCTCCAATATGTCAAACACTGACTTCGCGGTGGCTTACGACAGCGATTTAGGCTTAAGTATATCCTGGCTTCGCTAGCCATAGTAACTCTACATAAAAGTTATCTCAAAAACCAAACAAGATATCGATTTTTTTTTTATTTAAAATTTTCGATTTATTTTGATATATTCTATCGAAAACTATTATTAGATTATGGCGCCACACAAATTATAATTCTAATGACACTATCAACATTAAGTTTTTAAGTACTGACATCTCGAATACCAAACAAGATATCGATTTTTTTGCCTGTAACTCCACTTTAATCTAGCTGAAAATGCAAGCAAAGCAAAGAAAATGGAAATGCGAAATTTTCGTTTGATTTTATGGTGCGGCAGAGGTTGAAAATCATGAAGATCTAAGTGATATAAAAAGTACGAACAATCTCTGGTATTACGTTGATTATTGTGTTATTGATTAAGAGCCCTTTAAAACTGTAAAAAAAATATACCATAGACAATTTCATCACGTCTGCATTATATTTTAAAAAATGTAGTTTTCAAATGTTTTTTTCACACAGCGAAATCAAATTCATTTTAATACAAATTGTCACAACGCCCAAATTTTTAGCATAAAGCGTAAGAGCATGGGAACACTGAGCCGTGGCCAATCCCAGACTAAGCTGGCTCATCCTAACATGCTTCGGCTGAACAAAGGTAAAGGAAAAACTAGTTAGGCCGGTAACATAAACGCATATCAGTATAGACTGAACTAATATTGCAAGAAATAATAAGGGTCTTTATACATAGTCTTGGTTTTGTGCTTAAGTGTTAAATTTCGCATTTAAGACAGCCAATTACACATTAAACACTTGACAGAATGTGCTTGTTGTGCAATTAACCACAAAAACAAGACAAATACCCTAAATATTTATTCTTAACATTGAGAGGTTTCAGTGTCATAACTTACCATTATCTTCTATTTTTTGTTGCGCCTCTTCCAGTACTTTTTTTGTATGCTCCTCAGCAATAGGTCGAATCACGGCTGCTATATCATACTCGGAATAGGTATTACCTAATGCCTCTTTAAGTGTAGATGGGTGTTCAACGTTAGCAACATTATCACCTACTAGAGACTCGCTGAATCGGTTTAAATTATTGTTTGCCCAACTTGGAATATCGTCATTAACTAATGTACAAAATAATATTAAAATCAGAACCTTACGAGTTTTAAAAAAATTGATGATACGTTTATATTTACATACACTGTTATACCAGAAACAAAATATAAACAGCTATGATAATAGCTAAGTCTTTCGACTGATACTTGTATTATAAACAAAACACAATTTTTTGTCACCCAATGTTATCTGGTTATTAATACTAAAAAAAATTAAGAAGTTTACTTAATGCGTAACTTCTTTTTTCTTTTTTTATGGTTGAAAAATTCTTATATTATTTGTTATGAAATTTTGTAATAAGAAAAGCTTAAGAAATGACTGATAACTATTTGTACCTAATCAATAATTTGGAATCTTATTTCCCAAACATTGGGTGACCTATTTTGTATACCTAATAGCTACATATTTCAAAAAACTATGTTTTAAGGGAGGCAAATAGTTTAGATTGTCAATAAATACGCTTAATTAAAATTCACTTAGTGTTAAGTCATACTTTTTTCAGTATTTTTCAGTTCGGATTTAGCTTTACTATCCGTAGCTTCGTCAACTTTTCTATTATCGTGTTCATTTGGATCAGTATTATATGATTTTTCTATAACTGTTAGACTTGTTTGTGTTATATTAAAAATGGAGTCATCGTGTTCTGCCGTTGGCGCTACTTTATCTGTTTGTGTATTTACAACTGTTGCTATTGTGCCGCCATTGCAATCTAAGCCTTTTTGTAGTCCATCAAAACCCGATTGATCCAATTGAATTTTGGCCATGTTCCGTTCTACATCGTCTGTGACTAATTTAGGATTAAAAATGCACGTTTTTACTATGTCCGTTCGGCCAATTTTATGTAGTGCTTGCTCTAGTGTGTTGCCTGTCGCCTCAGGGCCCTGCAGCCGCAACCAAAGGCGCAACATAACCATGGCCTGCTGCGATGGCAAACCAGCATACTCGACCTTTATTAAATCGATATCCGACTCAGGGACGTGCAATTCTTTTGCTAAACGAATCCAATTTCCACCGAGCAAATTAGAAATATCTGAAAGTCTTATATCCACCTTGTGTATCTTGTCATCGCCTGGTATCGCTTTTGCCATGATAGGTACGTCCTTAGATTTGTAGCCCGCATTTATTAAATCGCGATAATTTAGACCACGATCTGTTGCGATTACATTAATACTACGCTGACTGCCACCATTTTTGTAGCGTATGCTATCTTCTATAATCTCATTTCCTTCAAGTGACACATTTAGTACACAAATTGGTTGCTGTGGTGCTTCACCTTTACTTGCTTTCGGTTCGCTCATAAAACTTATACGCCCATACGGCTCCTCTTGATCTTTGACGTGCACCACAAATGATAAACGATTCTCGCGGAACGCCTGAAATTTCATATTTAATTGTTCTCCTGATTTCATCACAGGCACTAGATTACCGGAAAATTCTAGGAACATATTTTGATCTTCGAGTACTTCGACGTCACGACTCTTAGCGACCTCAACAAAATATTCCTGCTGTTCGAGTGTTTTGTCCTCTTTGTCGTCAGTCATACAAAAAACGGACAACTTTGCCTCGTTGCTTGAAATACGCTTGGCAAAAACTACAAATTTGACTATAAACGGTACTTGCGCTATGTAGGTGTAAAGCTCTGTGGCCATCCGGCTTGCGTCAGCGATATTACGACAATCCATTAGCCAAAAGCGCGCAGATACCGTAGTTGTGAAACTGACGCTATCTTTCACAAAGGCAAGCGGTGTCGACCCGGTGACATCCTCCCAAATAGCACGATTCTGTCCGCCAGTGATTGAGCATAGCAGCCGAAGAGTCGGTGCATTACCAGCATATTGAGAATTAACCATACCTTGAATGTTGGCTTTTGGAGCTGGTATGCTCAGCGTGATGGCTTTATGAAACTTGCGGCGACGTGGTTCTACGGTGACAACTGGTGAAACGGCTACACCTTGACCTAGCAATTTGCAGCAGCTATTTAGGTCGACAGGTTGTGCCTGAAGGCCGACACGTATTTTCTTTGTAAGCGCATGCGGCGGGAAAATCGCTTGCACCAGAGGAACAGCTTGCGATGAAACAGTGCCACCATCGGGACCTATAGCATGTACTTCCTGCCGTATGCGCGATACAACGGCAAAAAAGTGGGGAAAATTGCGCGTCACAATTCGTATTATGCGATTTGTGTGCAAATCTTCCAATGGATTTAGTTCACTAGCATCGAAAGTTTCATTTAGAACATCACGTACAGCTTCCTCACTATCATTAAGCGTATGTTCGCGCCAGCTATCACCATTATCTGAACGCAAAATTATTATCTCACGTTCCTTATCGCGTAGTGAACCAAAATGTGGTACCTCGAGAATAACAGGGCTGTAATTAATAAGAAAAAGTGGCTTAAAAAAATTAAGTCTAAATAGAAATTAAAAATGCCTTAAGACGAAGAGAGGAACTTTCGACCAAAACTAAAAGAAAACAAGTTAAGGTGTTATCTTCGGCCTGGCCGAAACTCACATACCCTACACTGCACTGAAAGTCGCTTTTAAATAAATGTTAAAAGACGTTGAAGAGGTTGAAGAAGTTAAATAAGTCGAAAAAAAATGTGAAATGTTAGAAAGGTTGACAGAGGTTGAAAAATGTTGAAAAGGACGAAAATAAATCCAAAATGTTGAAAAAAGTTGAAAAAGGTTGAAAAAATTTGAAACAATTCAAATTTGACGAAAAAGTCGAAAAAATAAAGAAACTTATGAAGAAAGTTGAAAGAGGTTGAAAAATTCGAACAAATATAAATAAGATATATTGGAAAAAGTTGAAAGGTTGAAAAATAAAAAGAATATGGAAAATGTTGAAAAAAATCGAATAAAAATGAAAGATTTTAAATATGAAGTGGGCGCTTCTCCAATTCTGCCCACTTTTGGTTCAATAAATTATATTCGTGAGCGACATCCTCATATTAAATTTCAGCACAATATCTTGTATAGTTTGCGATATATGCCGCAGTTAAATTTAAAATTTAGGGCGGTGACACACCCACTGGTACAATCAAGCCCGGTTTTGATCCAGAAATAGCTTTCCACAAGCAAACCCCTTGCACCAAATTTTAGTATGATTGCTCACATATTTCGATAAATATGTCACTTACCGTATTTTATTTGTATGGGAGGTGCCACGCCCACTGGTGCGATCCCATCAAAATTCATTTATTTTCAAAGCTTATGGTAACTGACATCTATACACCAAATTTTGTGAAGATTACTCTTATAGCACACTGTCTATAACAATAAACGTTTTTGCTTATATGGGAGGTGCCACGCCCACAGGTATTATTGGACCAAATTTTTGTAATAAGAGACCTTATAGCAAGTTTATCCACCTCATAAAATTTCATAGCGATTACGTTGTTAGTTCTCTTAATATAACATTTACAAATATTGTGGGCGGTGCCACGCCCTTCAACAAGTTTTTTCAGTAAAGTGGCTGAGCTTGTATTGATGACTGCTTCCAGCGGCATCATCTTCAAAATTTTTATGAAAATCGTTTAAGCCACTTTTGAGATATATAGAATCAAAATTTTTAACTGTTGAAAAGTGCCACGCCCAATTTTACGATTCCGCCCACTTTTATCACAATTCAAGATATATTTGAAATGTACCCGTTTACCAAATTTTATAACAATATATTGCACGGCTTACGAGATATGGTGGTATAAAGGTTAAAATTTAGGGCTGTGCCACGCCCCTGTAGGAAGCTTTGAAAACTTGAAAGCTAACCTACTCCTAATTTTGTTCACATGTGCATCAAATCACCAATTTTCATCAAAATCGCTGCAACTTTTTTCAAAATTGACCTGGGTATATATACATAGGGTATGGGCGGTAGGCGTGTCAGTTAACCGATTTCGCCCATTTTCAATAGCAAGATGCCTGCAAGAAGATGTGACCTGTGTGTGTAAGTTTCATTCAATTAGCTCTCTTGGTTTTCCCGTAAACCTGATTTCAACAGACAGACAGACAGACGGACAGACAGACAGACAGACGGACATTGCTAAATCAACTCAGGTGGTGACGCTGATCAAGAATATATATACTTTTCCATACTTGCCACGCCTCCTTCTATGTGTTACAAACGGATGGACAAAGTGAATATACCCTCGGTGTAGGGTATAAATATCTTTTGTTTTAAAAAAATACACTAAAACCAAAATGAGAATGTGACGCAATAAAGTTTAAATGGTAATAGTTTAGTTTAAGGGACAGTTCTTCGTGTAAAGGCCTATTATTTCTTTGCTGCTTACCCGAGAAATTTAGCCTCAACTGGTGATAACTCCATTATGCGGCTTACCAGTGCCTCTCCTTCCATTAATGGGGGTAGATTTGGTACACGCTGTGGCTTAACGTACCGACATGTTATTCTCGTTGGTTGCGCACATGATTTCGGTGGAACTATGACACGAACACCACTGTGACGACAACCACGCATAGCACCACCACGGGCATCAACCAAAAAGGAAATCAGGAAGCTGTATAAAAGTAGTAAAAATTAAAATATATATGTAGTATGTATGTATATTAGGGCAGTTTAATTTTTTCACAGGTCGAAAGGTATAGAAAAACACAACTCCGTGACGAAAACCATATCTATAATCTTTTAATAACCACTAACATTTTATATTTTCCAAAAAATCTGGTTTATTTCGCATGTCGCAGTTTTTACAGTTTTTTTTCAGAATTTACAGTTTTCCCTAAAAAAAATCTGGCAACATTGCCAGTGGTCGGCACCAGTGCTGCCACTTTGGATAAAATTTTTGTAGCAAAATTGCGTAGCAAAACGGCGAGCAGCGTAGCAAAAGTCAAGAATTGGCTGAGCTATCGTTTATTGAACAGTAAACTAAACATTAACTTTTTTATAAAACGAAAATATCACATTGAAATTCAGAATGGTGCAACAGTACATAACATAAATCTGATTAACAAATTACAATTCACATAATTAAGAATAAATATAAAGCCCAATTTCCATGTGATCTTATCTTATCAAATATCAGGGAGGACATCACATGCTATGAAGATAGCAAATGTATGCTATCCACTCTCGCATTCTCCAAGCGCATTAGGTTCTGTTCGCATGCTTTTTCTTTCTTACAAAAATTTGATTTGATATCAATGATATGGGGTAAGATAAGATCACATGGAAATTGGGCTTAACAGTTCATAAACATATTATATAATTCATCTGATTATAATCTATTTAAGGCATCCATAAAGTGTCCTTATTTGAGATCAAACATTTTGCAGCCATTATAAAATCTATGGTATCTATTTTGTAGGAGTTACTTTTTTTATTTTTTATTAAATTGAGGTCTGAAAAAACTCGCTCTGCAGATGCACTGCTGTGTGGCAAAGCAAGCAATTTTTTTGAAAAGTAACTGGCATTATCAATCATGAAAAATTTGTTTAGTTCACAATTCAGCTAGTGCTGATACAGAGTTCCCAATAAATTGGAAAATGTGTTTAATTAAAAAATATCAGGAGAAAAAGTAAGAAAAATTATATGAATAATACAAAATTATATGGAAATGTAGCAAAATTGATACATTTGATGAGAGTGGGTAGCAAAGTCGCAAATGTGTTATTTTTTGCTTACTTACTTACTTACTTGGGTGGCCATAACAACCCGTTACCGGGTTACGGCCGACCTCAAAAGCTCTCTCCAGGCGCCTCTGCTTCGCGCGCGCCTTCTCCAATCAGTCACACCAAACGTGGATAGGGTTTCCTCGGCTTGGTCTTTCCATCGGAGGCATGGTCTTCCTCTTCGTCGTCGCCCAGCGGCTTCCACATCAAACACCTTTTTCGCCGGAGCTTCTTCGTCCATACGCACAACATGTCCCAGCCAGCGCAGACGTTGGATAGTGATGCGCTTCACTATGTCAACGTCATCGTAGAGCTCGTACAGTTCGTGGTTCATTCGAATACGGTAGTCGTCGCCGACGTGAACAGGACCGAAGATTTTGCGAAGAATTTTTCTCTCAAAAACCCCAAGCGTGGCTGCATCAGTCTGCGACACAACCCATGCTTCTGCGCCGTAAAGTAGCACGGGTAAGGTAAGCGTCTTGTAGAGTGTCAGTTTTGCCGGGCGAGAGAGGTCTCTACTACTCAATTGCTTACTGAGACCATAGTAACACCTATTAGCAAGAGTTAGTCTTCGCTTTATCTCCAGGCTGACATCGTTTTGAGTGTTTACGGCGGTGCCAAGATAGGTGAATTCCTTGACAACTTCGAAAGTAAGTATATTTGTTCGGAGTAACATAGGATCCAATACGAAGCGTCTCCCTGTTTGTGGACAGCATATACTTTGTTTTGCCCTCGTTCACCGTCAAACCCACCTTCGCTGACTCTTTTTCGATAGCAGAGAACGCAGCAGTAACATCTCGCTTACAACGTCCACTGATATCAATATCATCGGCATATGCAAGGAACTGGACACTTTTATAGAAAATAGTGCCATTACGATGTATACTGGCTCTTCGCAACACCCCTTCCATCACAAAGTTGAAGAGGTTGTAGGATAGTGGATCGCCCTGTTTGAAACCTCGTTCGGTATCAAATGGTTCGGAGAGGTCCCTTCCTACTCTGACGGAGCTGGCTGTGTTGCTCAACGTCATTCTGCAAAGCCGCACTAGCTTCGCAAGTATACCGAACTCAGACATGGTGGCATACAGGCAATCCCGTATCGGGCTATCGAAAGCAGCTTTAAAATCGATAAAGAGATGATGGGTATCGATCTGTTTTTCGTGGGTTTTTTCCAGGATTTGACGTAGTGTGAAGATCTGGTCTATGGTGGACTTACCAGCTCTAAGGCCGCACTGATAAGGCCCAATCAGTGTGTTGGCAAACGGCTTAAGTCTTTCACACAGTACAGTCGACAGGACCTTGTAAGAGATGGCAAGAAGACTGATTCCCCGGTAGTTAGCGCAGATTATTGGGTCACCTTTCTTCAGTACAGGACAAAGGATACTGATATTCCAATCGTCGGGCATGCTTTCTACTAGCCATATTTTGCAGATGAGTTGATGCATACACCCTATCAGCTCATCGCCGCCGGTCTTGAACAATTCAGCTGGCAGGCCATAGGCACCGGCCGCTTTGTTGTTCTTAAGTCGTTGGATCACAACTCGTACCGCGTCATGGCTAGGTGGTGGTACGTCCACACCACCGTCGTTGATTGGTGGCATCGGGTTAATTTCTCCAAAGGCGGGATTGGTGTGAGTCATTGCCAGCAAGCAGCATGGAAAAGTGTTCGCTCCATAATCTCAGTGTACCCTGCGTATCCGTAACCAGATTTCCATGTTCATCTTTACAGGTAGATGCTCCGGGCTTGAAACCTTGAGTCAGACGCTTGAGTTGTTGGTAAAATTTTCGAGCATCATTCCTGCCCCGTAACACTTAGAGTTTCTCACGCTCGTGCCTTTCCTGCTCTCGTTTCTTGCGTCTGAAAAGGCGCTTCTCTTCCTTTCTCTTTTCCCGGTAGTTTTCGTGCACGGCTCGCGTTGCGGCTGACTGCAGGGTTCTTTTGTAGGCGGCGTTTTTCACTGCAGTAGCTTCGCGACACTCCTGGTCATACCATTGATTTCGCGGAAGTGGGCGTCGGAAACCAATGACTTCCTCAGCGGCAGAGCGCATGGAGCGGGATATATGCGCCCAAAAACCACCGGCATCATCGGGTAGAGAGTCAGGTTGAAGGAGCAGTTCTGAGAGGCGAGCGGAATAGGCTTCGGCCGTCCGATGTGATTGCAGCTTAGCGACGTCCAGCTTTCGTTGCGTACCAGAGCGTATATCCTTTGCATTGCACAGCCGCATGCGTATCTTGGCTGCAACAAGATAATGATCGGAGTCAATATTGACTCCCCGGAACGTACGAACATCTAGAACGCTGAAAGCATGCCTTCCGTCGATCACAACATGATCGATTTGGTTTCGTGTTTTCTGATCAGGGGACAGCCAGGTGGCCTTGTGGATATCGAGGTGTTGAAATCTGGTGCTACTTACTACCATGTTTCGCGCCGCGGCGAAGTCGATCAGCCGTAGACCGTTGTTTGAGGTGGTCTCGTGAAGGCTGAACTGACCGACAGTGGGGCCAAATATACCTTCTCTTCCGACCTTTCCGTTAAAATCCCCGAGTACAATTTTAACGTCGTGGGCCGGGCAGCGGTCGTATACTTCCTCGAGTCTCGCATAGAAGGCATCTTTGACAGCATCGTCCTTTTCCTCTGTCGGGGCGTGCGCGCAAATCAGGCTGATGTTAAAAAATCGAGCCTTGACGCGGATCGTAGCAAACCTTTCGCTCACAGGTGTGAACCTGGAGATATGGTGGCGAAGTCTCTTGCTTATTACGAATCCGCATCCCAATTCGCGCCTCTCCGCGTGGCAGCTGTAGTAGATATCGCAACTTACTTGGTTAGAGCAACCTTGTCCTATCCATCTTATTTCCTGGATGGCGGTGATGTCAGCCTTAATTTTTCCGAGGGCATCCGGCAATTCGATAGAGGCACCTTCCCTGTTGAGGGTCCGGATATTCCAGATGCATATCCTTAAATCATAGTCCTTTTTTCGTTTGCAGTGGTCGTCAACGTTGAGGGGTTCTGTATCCGAGGCTTTTTTAGTCTTCATTGGAATGTTTTTTTTACGTGGCGGGTACCAAACCCTGCGCACAACCCAGTTTACTTCCAGGGAGGACACGCTGCACACATTCGCTCACTATCTCAGCGGATGCGGAGATAGCTACCCAGATGGAGCCGCGGGAAGGCTGTGTGTCAACTTGCTAATGGTTGGCTCAGAGATCGCTCTGGCAATCCCCAGGTGGAAAGCAGTCAGAAACTTTACTCTGATCAACCATAAGCCAACATTTTTTGCTTAAGTGTAGCAAATTTGCTACGATAGTAGCAAAGTGGCAGCGCTGGTCGGCACCCCATATGCTCGCGAGCCAACGAAGAGCTTAAGCGAGAGTAAGCAAACTACAAACTGAACTGGATATTTCGTTAATGCACTGCAAATAGCAAAATAAATATTTTTTGCCGAACATTTGTTTGGGAATGTGCAATGCTTAATCTGTAAGCGAGTTTTGGAGATAGTTAATAAATTTTACATAGAAAAGCTAAAATTCAACCCCTGCAATAAGAAATCACATGGAGCGTAAACAGCAAAACGAGGAAACATTTTTGTCAGTGCTTGCTGCTTTGTCATTTCTCTCTCTTGTGAGCGTAAGAAAATATTTGATATTTGCGCTCTGCCGACCACTGTTCTAGACCAGAGGTCGGAAAAATTTAATGTGAGACTGTATGCGTGAGAGGAGAGAGGATGCACAGCAAAAAATTTTTTAGATAAATTTGATTTTGAAAAGCAAAAGAAAATATGTCTGAGCACATTATAGATTTGATTTTTAAGCTGATATTTTTTATAAACATTCCATCTGTAAATGACCTCCCCTGCTTTGCGATTTTTAAGCAAACGAGATGAAACAATTTTGATTTACCTTGTATTCTTTTTCTTATCATCAACATTTTTTTTTTATTCAGCTCTAGAAGTCCATAGCTTTAATTTACCTAAATATGGGACGTTCCATGTCAACCGGGACAGTGGTCTGCCCAAAATTGAGCACAGCCGAAAAACGTTTGTAAGGTGTCAAAATGTTCGTATACTCAAGAGCTTTCATATGAGAACGGGTGTTTTCGAATTTTTTGTTTTTAAGAAAATGGCGACCATAAAACGGCGCCTACCTTTAGATATTTATGTATAAATTGGCAGTTGATAAGCATCCATAATCATAATCGCTTAATTTTTTTATTTTGTAGGAAGGCTGTAAAGAGTGCAGTGGTTTTTTTTTCAATAGTAGGTGGTGCCACGCTCATAACGGCAAATACATTGCCACGGCTAAACTAACGGACCGATTTCAATAAAATTTGGTTTGGAAATAGACTGAACCACAAGAAAAGTAATTAGAAGCTCTTAATTCTTAAATGGGGCGTGGCATCACCCTTAGTAGAAAAAACTTTGTTTCGGCTGAGCTGCGTCATCAATTCTGATAAAATTTGGTATGGTGCTAGATTGAATCCTGAGTAAAAATATTCCTTTTGAGTGGGAAGTGCCACGCCTCTAACAAGAAAAAACGCTTTTACTGCTAAACTAATGGACCGATTTTGATGCAATTTGGTCAGGATCTAAAAGGTCCATTAATTTAGCTGTGTCAACATACTTTTCTTTTATGGGCGTGTCAATTTAAAGCAAATAACCAGCAGTAAAAACGATTTTTTTCTTATTAGAGGAGTGGCATTGCCCACTCAAAAGACATATATTTAGTAAGGATTCAATCTAGCACCATACCAAATTTTATCAAAATCGATGACGCGGTTCAGTCGAAATGGCGCTTTTTCATATTAAGGGTGATGCCAGGCCCCATTTAAGAACTCAGTGTTCCTAATCACTTTTCTTATGGTTCAGTCTATCTCCAAACCAAATTTTTTTTAAAATCGGTCTATTAGTTTAGCCATGGCAACGTATTTTCCGTTAGGGGCGTGGCACCACTTACTATTGAAAAAAACTAGTAGTAACCACTGCACTCCTTCTCTTCACAGCCTTCCATCAAAATAAAAAAATTGAGCGATTATGATTATGGATGCTTACCAACTGCCAATTTATACATAAATATCTAAAGGTAGACGCCGTATTATGGTCGCCATTTCCTTAAAAAAAAAAAAATTCGAAATCACCCGTTCTCATATGAAAGCTCTTCAGCATACGAACATTTTGACACCTTGAAAACGTTTTTCGGCTGCGCTCAATTTTGGGCAGACCACTGTCCCGGTTGACATGGAACGTCCCATATATATTTTTTTTTTTCTCAAAAAGCTTTTCCCTTTCCAACCCCACAAATTTAGACAAGTCATTATGAAATTTTTCATAATGCCTTTTCAGATTAGAACCTTTTTTGCCTTTTATCGACATGTCACACAATACGCATTGCATGTCGTCAAAAGCATTAGAGCTCATAAAATATCGAACGCAAGTATGTTTGCTTGCCATAACTGCAAACAGTTTTTTTATCTGTATTTAAATAAAAATGATCGGCAGCCATGCGCGATGTTGCTTGCTGAAACGTTTTTGTGCAACTGGAAGAGCGTAACTATCAGTGATGATATTGGCATACTTGTAAAAGGGCCAAAGTTCGAACTAAAATAGGGCTTTTTTAACATAAATAGGGCTTCTGTAAATCAAATCATATGTAACCAATTATATTATAACCAAATGTTTTCTTTTTACAAAATTAATTTTGTTGTTTAAATTTAATTGTAAACATAAATTTTACTTAGGAACACTTAAGCGTTTACGATTTTTTTGTATATATCGCTAATTCTCTTCAATAACGTTATAACCCAAAAACGTAAAAATTCAGTTAAAATGCTTGCCCCGAAATATCTGATTTTTTGAGTTATGACGTTATTGAAGAAACTGAGCGATATATTAAAGACGATTTTTAGAAACTTCTTCAAAAGGAAATGCAGAAACAATTGATATATTTGCAGATTTAGCACATCAAATTTAACCTATTACTTAGGTCAACAAATCGAAAAAAAATGTTGGTGCCGAGATATAGTTAGTGGTTTTGTATTAAGTATGTACTGGCAACATTACAAATATTTAAAATTTTTTTTTCCCACGTGTCATTTTTGACTAACCGTCAGTTTTGATTATTTAACTTGATTTTTATATCATGTCTTCATCGGGAAGAAGTTGTCTCAATGATCCAAATGTGTTTTGTTACATTTATGGTGAATACACAGTGAAAAAGTTCAGAAAACTTATAACAGATTTTATAAAAAGTGCTTATTTTGCTTGCTTTAAGTCGAAAATTGTGGATAAATACTACCCGACAATGCCCCAAATTGTTTGTAAAATGTGTTATGAACATTTGAGACAGTGTATTAGTGGTAAAAGAAACCATATGTGGTTCGGAATAATGTTAAAATAATGATTTATCCAGACTTAGATTCTGCTAGAAGACCCTTACCACATTCAGAGGAAGTACCTGTTCCAAAATTTTGTTCCATTCGTAAATCATCATTTGAAGAAGTCATTAATGAAATGAGTAGCGACATCGAAGAAGAATTAAATGATTTGATAAGGGATCTTGAACTTTCTAAAGAATCTGCAGAGGTTTTGGCTTTTTGGATTAAAAGAAAAAAACTTGTTGGAGTCAGGTACAAAAGAACAAGAGACATGACTTGCTACCATTTTTTTCAATCGGAAAATGATATTGTTTTTTTTTTTGGATGTGCAAGGCCTTATTCTCGAAATGGGTCATTCAAAATACCATCCACCTTCACAGTCATCTTGACCAATTCCCAGAAAATCTTGGATCCTATAGCGAAGAACAAGGGGAGCGGTTTCACCAGGACCTAAAAACTATGGAAGAAAGATACCAAGGCCGATGGGATCGCTATATGATGGCTGACTATTGCGGGTGGATGCATTCATTCACGAAAGTCGCGAAAAAGAAAGTTCTTTTTTAAATTATGTAAGTTGTTTTTCATGTAAACTTTTTTTTTACAAGGCAAAATCTAGAAAAAAAGCACATAAGATATCAAAAGTTTTGCTAATAATGTATTCAATATAAGGTCCTTAGTTAAAATAAAACTACAGCTTCTCGGCACCAAAACTAGTGTTGACCAGTGTTATGAGTCAAATAAAACTTTTTTCATATAAAAAAATATCCGGTTTTTGATTTGAAATAATTTCAATCTATCATTTGGCACGAATTTTAAGCTGATATCTTCATTACTAAAAATTGACCCAAAAACCGGTGAAAACCCATGTTTGGGACAGGATTTAACAATACAATCCCAGGTACTATATTTAGGCCTCTTCGAGTTCTATCATTTGGCATACATTTCAAGCTGCTATGTACTACAGTTTTAATTAGAACAACAAAATTGGCTAAAATTCGGGCATTTTCGGCCATCGGGACAGGCTTTGGCAAGGCAACCCTAGATATTCTATTTAGGCTCATTGAGCTCTATCATTTGGCATACATCTCATCCTGTAATCTGATACACTCGACTTTTCTACAGCCGGCTCTCAGCCTATACGTGCATACATGCCGACGAGAACTACATCCGCGCATGATAGTGCTTTGTCAATAGATTTTCGTCAACTGAATGAAGAGCATAAGAATGCGTGTGATATTTGGGCGCACAATTGTGCTATGTGATCATGGTTGCCACACCAAAACTTTTTTTGGGACCAAAATTTTATAGAAAAAGGACCAAAATGAAATAAAAAGGACCATATTTTGTTTTATTTAACATAAACAAGTTAACATATTCCATTAAAAAAAAATAACTAAAAATACCTGAAAGTTCACATAAAACATTGTAAAAGATGTATAAAAATTATCTTACATATACATTAGGGTGTTTTTTTTCAAACTTTAGGAGAATGATTTTATTTATTTTTTCCTATATTATAGCTTGAGGAATAAAAATAATTGTCCCAACATTGAGCTTCCTAGCTCAAACCTGTAAACGGCGCGGACAGAGTTTATGTACAATTTCGTTGAAATTTAACGAAAAAACCGACTTACTAAAACGTAGAAAAAGTCTGACTTAGGTGCCAAGATATAGCGTTTTGGGATTTTTAGTTGAATGGGGACGCCACTCACTGTTGTAAAACCACGCCCACATATTTCGTGTGACTAAAAATGCGGAAAAAATACACCCGAAGGAGGTGTTTTTATTATTTTTTTTTTTAAATTTGCGGTCCTATGTGGCTATATTGTAGAATCGGTTTTGAAGAAAATTCCACCAAAATTTCAGCTTCCTAGATCAAACCTGCGAACGGCGCATCCACTTTGTTTCCTAGTACAATTCATATGAAAAACGAAAAAGCAAAACAACGAAAAACAGAAAATTTACTAAAACGCAAAAAAAAATCTGTTTTTCGTTGTTTTGCTTTTTCGTCTTAATAATTTAAATTGTGTTATAATTATATCGACATCACATGTTATTAAATGAGAAAATTGATTATCAAAGGCACACAAAGGTACACTTCCAAAAGATACTTTTTTGATAGCAAAGTTAATACTTAGTTCAGAGACATAAGCCTTTTTTTCGCGATTTGTTAACATTTTTGCAACTGGACATGTGCCGTCCTGTTCGCCCACTCCTCAATTGTTGTTTTTTCCTCTCATTTGTACAATTGATGTTTGGGTTAGAAATTCAAACAAAAAACTCACTCTAACTTTTTTTTTGTTGCTTCTTTTAAGCCACCAGAACACGTGGAAAGGATAAAAATCGGTTAACGAGATTTCAGGCTTTTTTATCTCGTGGTTCACATGTTGATATAATGGCATAAGAAATGCAATTTTGCAAAAGTTCGAAATTTCAAGCACAGATTTTTCTTATAAAAAGTAAGCGGAAAGAACTAATTGTAGATTTTATTTCTTCCCCGATATGTTTTCTTGATCTTTAAGAAATATTAATGGTTTGTATGCAACAGTCGCGACACTGGAGCCAGTTAAAAATCACGAAAAATCAATAAAATTGTATTTTCAGTACCGTGTAATTTTCGCGTATACTTATTGTGTGAATTTATATTCTTTGCACAAATACTACCGTCTCTTAGCTTTAAGATGCCATCTCAAGTTTGTCTATATCTTAAACAGAAAAATGTTTACAGCTAAAAATATTGAAGCCTGAAAATGACGTTTTTCAAATGCTTCAATTCGGCCAGGCGGGAACGGACGCATCCGAAAGTTAAATGCCCTTGAATTTCCTTCTTTGGAACCCTAACGAAGATTCTCACAAAGTCTGAGCAAAATTCAAAGTAGTGCAGAAACGAAATTTCCAGTTTTTAGAAGTTTTCATCTGGAATGACTCATATGTATATTAGGGTGATTCAAATTTTTTATTTTTTGTTTTTTTTAAGGTGCTGTTGCTTAAAAAGTAAGTTTATGATATGAAGAAAAAGTTCACGAAAATTCAGCTCTGTAACTCAATTTTATAAGGTGGCGCCGGAACCTGTTAGTTTTACATGTAAATTGTATGGAAAAATTATTTTTTAGAAAAAAGGTATCTAAATGAATAGGTGATTTGTGTTGTTGAGCTAAAAAGGACCGTTTTTCGACGTAATTTTTTACGCTGAATCCGAATCTGGCCTCAGAATTGACCCATCATGTCGGAATCTTGAAATATTTGAGGCTAAGTACCTAAAACATGATGTTTTTTGTCCACTTTCGAGGCCATGTATAGAATTCAAAGAAAGTTGATCAGCTTATTTTTAACAAAAGCATCATTTAGTACCATCCTTGCCCTTTGAAATGAGCTTTCAAGTGGTGATCTGTG
Source organism: Tricholauxania praeusta (assembly GCA_949775025.1). Taxonomy (NCBI): domain Eukaryota; kingdom Metazoa; phylum Arthropoda; class Insecta; order Diptera; family Lauxaniidae; genus Tricholauxania; species Tricholauxania praeusta. The sequence goes on from OX459032.1 coordinate 16,900,748, forward strand.
ATGCTTCCTTGCAAAGTTGCAGCCATTTCAAGGTGACATGAATTTGAGATCCGTTGGTTAATATTGTTGAGTTGCAACCCTTTGTAGGGGATCCAATTCATGTCACTTTAAAATGGCTATAAGTTTGCAAGGAAACATCACAGATCACCACTTGAAAGCTCATTTTAAAGGGCAAGGATGGAACTAAATGATGCTTTTGTTAAAAATAAGCTGAACAACTTTCTTTGAATCCTATACATGGCCTCGAAAGTAGACAAAAAACATCATATTTTAGGTACTTAGCCTCAAATATTTCAGGATTCCGACATGATGGGTCAATTCTGAGGCCAGATTCGGATTCAGCGTAAAAAATTACGTCGAAAAACGATCCTTTTAAGCTCAACAACACTAATCACCTATTCATTTAGATACCTTTTTTGTAAAAAATAATTTTTCCATACAATTTACATGTAAAACTAACAGGCTCCGGCGTCACCTTATAAAATTGAGTTACAGAGCTGAATTTTCGTGAACTTTTTCTTCATATCATAAACTTACTTTTTAAGCAACAGCACCTTAAAAAAAACAAAAAATAAAAAATTTGAATCACCCTAATGTAAATTTGAATCACCCTAATGTATATACATTAGGGTGATTCAAATTTTTTTTTTTTGCTTGAAACAGGTTCGAAAGTTGCAGGCACACGAAAAAAAAAATTGTGGTGAAATTATAGCTCATAATATTGATATTTACTGGTGGCTCATCGTGCTTTTTTGTTTTCCATACGATTTGTATGGGGAAAAACGCTTGACAAGACATTTGTCTCTATATCTCGTGAAAAAAATTGTTAAAAATACGGGACCTAGCCTATTGTTTTTTATGAATTTAGTTTGCTAATTAACTAACGAAGTGCTTGCTTCACGCAAAAAATGCAAAAAGCTTTTTATAGAAAATTTTATGATCTTTTGAATAGGCTTGGTCCCGTTTATGTAACATTTTTTTTGCACGAGATAAAGAGACAAATGTCTTGTCAAGTATTTTTCCCCATACAAATCGTATGGAAAACAAAAAAGCTCGATGAGCCACCAGTAAATATCAATATTATGAGCTATAATTTTACCAGAATTTTCCTTTCGTGTGCCTGCAACTTTTCAACCTGTTTCAAGCAAAAAAAAAAAAATTTGAATCACCCTAATATACATATATGCGAATGTATATACAAATGTTAATTTTTGATACTTCTCAAAAAGGACCAAATCAGAAAAAGAAGGCCCAGCGGACCAAACCTAAAAAAATGGACCAGTTTTGGTCCAATTGGACCAAAGTGGCAACCGTGTATGTGATACCGACCACTGCTCTAGGCACGCGAACGAAGAGCTAAAGCGAGAGTAAACAAACTACAAACATCAAATGGCCAAATAAATAATTTTTTACCGAAAAGTTATTTTGGCAATGCACAATGCCTAATCTGCAAGCGAGTTTAAGGGATAGTTAATAAATTTCATATAAAGGACATTCCTCTAAACGCGAAAACTCGAAAAGCGCGAAAATTCGAAAGTTTTCGAGCTTGCTTTCGGGAACACCCCTATCAATGCAAACGCTTAAATGATTGAGCAATGGCAATTTGACAGTTTGATCAGTGTTGCCGCAGCAACACTGATTCACTTTCCGAGTTTTTGATGCTACTTGCTCAACTAATTCGCATCGAAAGTTTTCAAGTGTTGCTCAAACTTTTCTTCATAAAAATTATTTTCGAGGATCGAAAATGTGCTCAGTTTTCGCAGTTTTCGAGGCTTTTTTTGAGTTTTCAGGAATACCCTCATACATTTGCTTTCGCGGAGTCGTTATAAAAATCAAATATCACGTCCAAGCCACATACTTAATTGTTATACCAAAGTATGACTCTTATTATAGGTATAAAAAATAATAAACAAGATACTTGACCGTTTTCTAAAAAGATAAATCAATAGCTCAAGACATAAGTTGCGTAGTGTATGTAGACTTATGACACTCGATTTTTAGTGTTTTTTTTTCAGATAACTTTTTAAATTTATATTGAAGAACTATTTTCTTTGTGCTCATTATAATTAAAAAAGAATTTCAAACAAAACTGCATCATTACATTTTTCCATTATGCCTTCGGTTTCTCGATCTAGCAAAAAGTATGCTTGTATCTAGACTTTTGTCGGTCACTGTATAAATTCGAATGCTTTTTGATAACAGAAGAGATAAGCTTTCGAAACTGTTTTTCTCCAATAACTTGTAAACTATGAAAGGTATGACACAATTTTCAGCATTTTTGAAAATCAGCATTGCTAAGCCATAGAGTATATCTGAATCAAAAGTGGCTGAAATAGCAACAGTGGGCGTGACACCTCCCACACAAATAAAATACGGTAAGTGCCATATTTATCGAAATATGTGAGCAATCACACTAAAATTTGGTGTAAGGGGTTTACTTATGAAAAGCTATTTCTGGATCGAAACCGAGCTGGATTGTACCAGCGGGTCTGTCACCACCAGTGTTGGCATGTCACAAATGCGCGTGATATTTCCGACATTTACGACGTTTATGACCTACGGTCGTAAACGTCGTAAACCTTTGAGCCTTTGTGACAAGACTTGAGTTTGTGACAAAAACGAGTTTTTAAGTTCATACTGAGAAAACTTATTTATTCATAACTTGATTCAGATCATCAAATTGTTTGTCAAACATAATCAAATACTCATCAAATAACATATAATTTTTTGTTCGTTAAATTGTTTGACAAACAATTTTAGTTGTTGTGAAAAAGAGGTTGATCTGGAGTTTGCGACTTTTGTGACATTTGTGACATTTACGACAGTTTACGACGTGTGACCGTCGCAAACATAAAAATCCTTGTGACATGCCAACACTGGTCACCACCCTAAATTTTAAACTTAACTGCGGCATATATCGCAAACTATACAAGCTTATGTGCTAAAATTTAAGGTGAGGATATCGATCACGAATATAATTTATTGAACCAAAAGTGGGCGGAATTGTAGAAGTGGGCGTGGCATATTTCAAATTTTTCATTTCTTTTCGATTTTTTCAACATTTTCCGTATTCTTTCGACTTTTTCAACCCTTTAACTTTTTCTAATATATCCTATATGTATTTGTTTGACTTTTTCAACCTCTTTCAACTTTATTTACTTTTTTCGACTTTTTCATCAATTTTGAATAGTTTCAAATTTTTTCAACCTCTTTCAACTTTTTAAGATTTTTTTAACCTCTCTAAACTTTTTTCAACATTTTGCATATATTTACGACTTTTTCAACATTTTTCAACCTCTGTCAACCTTTCACATTTTTTCAACTTATTCAATTTCTTCAACGTCTTTTTAACATTTATTGAAAAGGTACTTTCAGTGCAGTGTAGGGTATGTGAGTTTCGGCCTGGCCGAAGATAACACCTTAATTGATTTTTTGTTGTTTTTTGCACTAAAAGTACTGAACAAGAAGCTCTGTACAAAAATATTATTATGAAATTTTGTTCCAAAAACACAAATAGAAAAATTACCCTCGGTGAGCTCGCCGATATTTACATTTAGCACTTGCAACTTCGTTCGGATCGCCAGAAAAGCGGACAACGAAGCGCTCGTCAAGAAATTTGTGATATCAAAGAGATTACAAAAGCAATTGCATTAAAATGTAGAAGTTTTGTTTTGTTTATTGCTGTAATTCTTAACTGATCAACGCAATAAATAGAACATGGTAGACTTGCAGACTACTAAACTTCGGCTAACAAAGCTTACTGATGATATGACGTAGCGGTCATTGAAACCAGTATAAGCAGCTCAATGCAAAGAAGTAGATAGGAAAGAACTAGACTCCGAGCTTTTTGCCTGTATTAAATTTTGGCGAGCCGAATGAAAGCTGGAACCACTTTCACTTAATCGGGTCGCCAAAATAAGTCTTAAGGCCTAGGAGCTTAAATTTTTTTTTAACCATATAAGATGACATAGTAAAAAAAATTCATATCCAGAACTTCAAATTTGGATTTGTCGGCTTTAAAAACTAAAATTTTTAAAACGGGCCAAAAACGGATATTTGCAGGCCAGAATATGACTATTTTTCAGAACCACGACCGCCCAGGGAACTGAAATTTGGGCTGTGGTGCCATATATTAAGGTTCTTTGACGTATCAAAATTTGAACAAAAGCTGATGTTTTTTAAATTTCGTACGTATGTTATACATATGTATGTATGTATGTCATGTCATTAAAAAACAGTAAATATGAAATTGAAAAAAAAAAGCTCTAAGGATTTCTTTTGATTTAGCATATATCGACAATAACTTACATCCTTAACAATCCCCAAATAAAATTTTTGTTGTAACTCCCACTTTTATTAAAAGTTGGTTAAAGCCCACCGCGAAGAATTGGCACCTGTTTCTTGGGTCAATTTGATAGAGCTCGAAGAGGCTAAATATAATTTACAAATAGGGTTGCCTTGTCGAATCGTGTCCCAAACATGTGTTGCCACCCGTTTTTTGGCCAAGTTTTTATAATCCCCACAGTAATACGGCGTTGTATCATTACGCCCAAAACCCAAATTCGGCTAAGACATAATTCGGTTTTCCACATAAATTGTTGTTGCAGAATAATTTGGGCCTTGTGACATTTTCGATTTAAATTTTGGGCGTTATGACATTTTTGATACACCAACGGCACAACTGACCAAGATATGCATGACGGACACGGTGTTCTCCTTAGCTGTAAATAATTTAAATTACATATATGTATTATAAAAACAAAGGAAATGTTCCAGAAAATTTAGTTATATGTATATAATAACATAATGCTAGAAGTTTAAAAAGTTTTAGAAACCCACCCAAAAAAACTCAATAAATATTAGCGCAACATAAAAAATGCAAAAAATATACTTTTTTAATCGTATTTAACAGAAAAAACAATTTAAAGCAAATTATTAAGTTTTTAGACCCACGGTAATAAAAAGAAAAAAAAAACAAAATTTCAGGTTGTTCACAAATATAGCAGTGCTGAGTAATAAAATGTTTAATTAAAAAGTGTGAAAACATATAAAACACTGCGGATATTCCTCCTAACGCGAAAACTCGTTAAGCATGTAAAGCTCGAAAGTTTCGAGTTTGCTTACGGGAACAACCTCAAAAATGCAAACGTGCAACCAAATGAGCAATGGCAATTTGACAGTTTGATCAGTGTTGCCGCAGCTATGAAAAAGTTTTCGAGGTTTGCGTAAATTTGCTCCATACGAATTTTTTTCGGGGCTCGAAAATGTTTTCAGTTTACACAGTTGTCGAGACATCTTCATTGAGAGCATTCCTCTAACCTAAAATAATATGCCTCTATGACTGTGTAAACTGAGGACAGTTTCGAGCCTCGAAAATAATTTGAATGAAGCAAAGTATAAGTTTCTACCTATTATGAAACATTTTCTCTGCATTTTATTTTCTTTTCCATTTTATTTTTTTTTTCATGCCTGCGGCAACACTAATGATCAAACTGTCAAATTGCCATTGTTCATTTGCTTGCATTCATAGGGATGTTCCCGTAAGTAAACTCGAAAACTTTCGAGTTTTATATGCTCTTCGAGTTTTCGCGTTTAGAGGAATACTCTTATTATAAACTAAAGTAAATATGCGTAATTTTTACAATAATAGGGCATATCACGCGAGAAAGTTATTGGGTAACGGGGTAAATTAAAAAGCTCTAAGCTGGTATACAAATTGAAAACTTATTTTTCCCAATGAACGAATATATTTTTGTATATCAGTTTATGTGTGCTGAACGAAAAAAAAAATTTTGTCACATCGCGAGGATTTTTTTTTATCGATTTTGTGACTTGACTTAAGCTTACCTTTCAGAAGAACGACTAGTCCAATTTTAACATTTTTAATGAAACATCGTTAAATAGGCAATTAGTTTATCTTTTAAATGATTTATCTATCGCTTGTTAGAATTACATAAATGAATATGAGTTATAGTCAGTGGCATCATTTCACCAAATACTTGGTGGGAGGGGGGCGAAAATTTAAATGACATATTAATATGACATTTTAAATTAATAGTATGCAATAAAATTGGTACACATATTAGTAAAGTAAGTCTTATAAAAATTAGACGAATCAGATAAGCATTTCCAAACTTTTTTTTTTTTTTTGGTGATCGGTCCCAGGCGCATCCGTCTATCATACGGATGTTGACCGACTATGAACAGCCCGTACTACTCTGCGTTCATTCGGCGAAACTGTATGTGAGGCACATCCGTCTATCGTGCGAATCGGTGACCGGGACTGCACTATTTCTTTGAACGAAATTGAAAAATTTCCGATCTACAAATTGCGGTAGTTGGTGTCGCGCACTACACCATTTCTCTGAATGACACAAGATATATTCAACTTTTGGCTATGGAGAAAACCGCTGAATCAGGATACTGATTGTTACTTCTGTTTAACGTAACCAGTATTCTAATGTCAACGTACAACATATAATTCAGTTGGTCAATCAGTGACAAAGTCAATTGCGATTCGCTACCAAAACCAATATTGGTAGTGGCAGGTACTTATTTCTTCAGCAGCGAACGAAAAAAACAGCAGAATGTGAGAGCGAATGGAGTGGAGAATCCGATAAGGAAAAATACACTTGATGAATCAGGCCAAACTAAATGAGCGGCCTTTATCGAAAGCAAAAGTAAAAGTTCTCGACTGCAGCAAAATGGCTATTTGGTTGCTGAGACGAAAGTAACGTTTTATCTTAACCGAAACAAAGAACTTCAAGAATTTTTCGCTGCCACAGCCAATAATTGCTACTGTTTGAATATTCCCAGTTTGATATCGAGACTCGGACAAGTATACTTTCCAGATGAATGGCGCCTCTTTATTAACAGCGGCAAAGCCGGCTTGAAGGATGTTTTGCTTCATGAAAACACACTAAAGCCATCAATTCCAGTTGGATACTCAAGATATGTAAAGGAAAATTACTAATCGATGCATACAACGCTGAAACACATTAAGCACGGTTGGAAAATATGCGCCAACTTCAAAACAATGGCTGTAGGTACTATTAGGACTGCAAGGCGGCAATATAAAGTATCATTGCTTCCTATGCTTATGCAATAGTCGCGATTAACAGAAACACTATAGTCGTCAACGTGGTTGGCCAATGCGAAGCGAAAACACGCCAACTGGATTCAACATCAACGCCTTTAGACAAATTTCGCAAAAAAAATTTACCGTCAACTAGAGCAGCGATACAATATCTAAAGCAGAAATGTAACATTTCACCGGAATATTTTCGACGGAACTCAAATCAGGGTGCTGTATGAAGGCATAACCTTCAGTGGTGGTTTGATTGTTCTTGAATTGGAAGCACATACAAGGAGCTCACAACTTTTTGGAAAACAGCAAAAGCCCAGATGATGCTGAAAAAATCAACACATTGGTCGAGAAATACAAAGCAATAAATGCGCATATGACAATTTAATCCATTTCGATTCGTTCCTAGAGAACCTAGATGCCAAGATATAACGTGATAGAGCATCGATACAAAGGCTTTTGGAATGTATTCATGATGGCGTATTACTGTTGATTACCCATACGCGAAGGTCTAACCCAGAAAAAACGCAGAACTTTAAGTCGAATCTCAAATTACAAAACATCGCCACCATTACTACAGAGACGCAGCGAGCAAGAGAAAAGGTTCGTCGAAGCTAAGCAATTAATCATATCAGAAATATTTTATATTATTTTATTAATTATTTCATTATCAATTTTTTTTATTATTAAATTTTTTATTTCTGTACATTATTTATATAAAATTGTTTGCATGAAAATGGTTTGTCACGCTTTGGCGCAAATTATACGGAGCCGATTTTAGTAATTTCTTTTTAAAACAACATATTTGTGATAAAGAAGGTTATTGCATACTTTTTTTTTTGCTGGTGCTTTTTTGTAATCAAATAGGCTATCGACAAAAATTATAAGATTTGAGTTTTGTGGTTCGGAATATATAAACGGCAGTCAAATCAGTATCTGAAATTCAACAAAAATTGCTTGAAGTTTAAAATTCAGATCACTATAACTCATCTATAATTTATTTGATTTTTGCAAGCGATCATTGAAAATGTAATTTAATTCCCTATTCAACAAGAGCTTTCCTGTTGGAATAGAACCAGTCGTTCTCTTTAAAGGCCAGGTTAACATTTTCGATTAAAATAATTTCTCACGGTGTAGAAAATAACCTTTTTTTTTGTTTTGATCAGCAGACTCAAAGTAAGAATCACGTACGATTGGGAACTAAGAGCTCTGCAATTTTTCCTTTCTAGAGCAGTGCAATCAAGAGGAAGATCGCTTTCTTTGTAAAGTTTTAAGCACAATGAAAACGAGATGGTATAGCGATAAAAAAGAAAACGAGACAACATATTTTTTCCTATACGTTAGAGCAAGATACGCAATAGAGCTTTTTTGAGCTCCCATATCGCATCTTGCTCTAACATATAGAAAAAATCATGCTATCTCGCAATCGCATCTCGTTCCAATAGTGCCTAGAACTTAATAAAAATTTTGTTTTAGCAATGCTACAGTTGTTTGACCCCCGTTACCACGATTTTTTTAGAAATCTCGTGTGTAATACCCCTAAATATGTGTATACCTTTCCCTGCACATAGGATGTGTTATCATGCGTCCACCGAAACTTTTAAGGCAATATTCTAGTACACTTAACAAACAATAACTATCAACATCTTTGTTGGATCTGCTGGATTTTTTGGCACTTTCCATGATTCTGTTTGTTAAGACGTCGTTGCATTATGTTTTTTGTATTTATATTGATACAAATGTATGTATGTATATACATAAGTAGTATATATATTTGTTTGAAGGAAATGTTTGATGAAATGTTTGTTGTGCACATGCAAGTCCATGTAATTTAAGTTCAATTAAAATTGATGAATGCATAAAAATATCGGCAGCGAGTAAAAAATAAAACGTTTAATTAGCGTAAGTCCATTAATTTTTGATTTATTTGTTTTAGTAAAAAATAACATACCAATTTTGGTTAATGTGTATTTAAAGTATTTTGTTTGATATTTTGAAAACAAAAATGTACAAAGAAAACAAAAGGAATAAAGTTATATAAATGTTACGTGAGTTCATTCAAATATACAGGGTGCGTATTATGTATCGAGTCTATATCCAGCAGCATTGTGGCGCAGTGGTAGTGTACTGCGCTCACAACCCAGATGTCCCGTGGTCAATTCTCGGTTCAGGCATATTTCCTAATTTTGCTTTCTTTCCTATTTTTCCCATGCTATAATTAACATGGTAGCAGTATTTTTAAATAATGATTCTTTCTCTTTATATTTAGTCCTACTTTACTTGTTCAAATCAGTGAAGATAAGGCAGCGACAAAAACGTTTTACGTACACATAAGCGAACGAACACAATTGGAACTAGCTGCGATAGCGAAAAAAAAAAACAAAACGAGACAACATAATTTCTTCTATTTTAGAGTAAGATACGCAATAGAGCTTTTTTGAGCTTTCATTCCGCATCTTACTCTAACATATAGAAAAACTTGTCTTGTTTTTTCTAGCTATCGCATCTCGTTCAAAATGTTTGTGCGTTAACTTCCAAATTGTATACTCATAAATAAAAGCATGCTTTGTCAGACTTTTTGGCTTTTATTTTTTATTCTTGACAGCGATGGAGCCTTTTTCACGGATGCATTAATTTGAGTTTAACAAGATAGTTCTACCATGTTATTTTGTACCATGGGTTTTCTACGCTAAAGCCCAATTTCCATGTGATCTTATCTTATCTTATCTTATTTTATCCCATATCAGGGATATTAAATGAAATTTTTGTTAGAAAGAAAAAGCATGCGAACAGAACCTAATGCGCTTGGAGAATGCGAGAGTGAATAGCATACATTTGCTATCTTAATAGCATGTGATGTCATCCCTGATATTTGATAAGATAAGATCACATGGAAATTGGGCTTAAGTCTAAAGCCTAATTTCCATGCTATGTTTCTTGATCCCATATCAGGGATATCAAATCAAATTTTTTTAAGAAAGAAAAAGCATGCGAACAGAACCTAATGCGCTTGGAGAATGCGAGAGTGAATAGCATACATTTGTTATCTTTATAGCATGTGATATTTGATAAGATAAGTTCAAGAAAAATCACATGGAAATTAGGCATAAGCTATGTTTGAATACGAGTAGGTTGCTGCGAAAAAAAAATGCTGCTTCTTCCAAACGTATGTTTAAAGTCAAAATGAATCAGCTGGTCGACCAAAACACATTTTTCTACAGCGATCAATTGTCGAAGTGTATTAGTTTTTATACCACACACTGACTTTGTCATTGCGTTTGTAACGCATTGTAGGGGGCGTGGCAGGTATGTATGCATAAAAGTACATATATTCTTGATCAGCGTCAAATCCTGAATCGATTTAGCTATGCCCGTCTGTCTGTTGAAATCAAGTTTAAGGGAAAACCAAGCAAATCAATTTTTAAATTGAAAAATTTTTGTAAAACATTTTTTTATTTTTTTATAAACGAAGTATTTTTTGGTAAAGGTCATAAAAAATCTATTGAAATCACTCGTTACAGTTCCTAATTTACAAGTGATATTTACTAAATTTTCAAATTAAGACGTTCATAGAAAAAATTACGAAAATTACCAACTTTACAAATAACCAGAATTTTAATAAGATCGGAGGATAAACAATTTTAGCCTGGTACGCTTGGCAAATTTTACCCCATATATGTTAATATATTTTCACACTTTTTTTTAAAAACGCTTGCGGCGATTTTGATGGAACTTGGGGATTAGGCGCACATGTGAAAAAATTAATATTGGCCTGTACTTTAAGTTATTCAATTCTCTTACATCGCCCTAAACTATGCAATATTTTGTGACGTTATTTGGTAAAAGGATGAAGATTATATCTGTATGTATGTCTTGAACAGTACCAACAGTAGGCGGAATTTTATCGTAGGCGTGGCACTTTTCAACAATCAGAAACTTTGATTCAATGTTACTCGAAAACGGCACCTACGATTTTCTTAAAAAATGTTAGATGATACTACTGAAAGCAATCATCATGCAAGTTAAGTTACTGTGCTGGCAAAACTCGTTGAAGGGCGTGACACAGCCCACAATGTTTATAAACGCTATAATAAGAGCACTAAAAACGCAACCGTTATGAAATTTAATATGACGGATAAACTTGCTATAAGGTATCTCATAGCTAGGGTTGCCAGATTATTGATACACAAAACACACACACAACTTTGGGTGCATTCAAGTTGGCACTAAGTAGAAAAACAAAAAGTGCTATTTTTGTTTTCTGAAATTAAGTTTTTTTAAAAATGGATTTCCACAGCGAGAAAAAATTTGTTTGCACCAATCGATGAGAAAATATCGAAAATAGATTTTGGGCATCACTTGGGGTGGTTCCGGGTAATAGACCGTTATCATCCCAAGTGGTATTCGAAATCCATTTTTGGGCTTTCTCCATCAATTAGAGAAAAAAATCTCTTCGATAATTAATCGGTCCTTTCCATGGTCCGGGGATAACTCTAGTGATAGCCAAGATCCTTGTTCGACCTTTCTCTATCGATTGGAACAAAAAAAGTTAACAATTCAATATTAATTTTCTGTTTACACTCGCCATGAATCAGTTTAGTTTAGAAGTATTTAGCACTCTTTAAAAAAACGGCTTTTCTTTACATTAGTGACTCCAGCCATTTACTTCACTCGTGAACTTTTCAAAGTTTTATGAATGCTGAATACATTCAAGTGTGCGCTTCACTGGCATTCGCATTCGTGAGACCCGAGCTACTTACACACTTATATTCGGTTTCGCTGTTAGTGAGCGCATCTAAGATTCGCGCTCATTATTCCATGCAATGTGCACACATACGTTTCATATTTTTGATAGTACCTCAACAGCCGCAGCGAGCCACTCAATCCTGTTTTCAGGTACATACAGCTGTGATCAAAAAAATAGTAGTGCGATGTCATTTATGAAATGAAAGAAAATATTTCACACAAATGACGTTTTTTTTCTAATCTTTTAAAATATAGTTACTTGATGAGTACTTTGGCGCGCCCCCCCCCCTGGGAAAATTTATTTAGTAGCAAAAAAAAAGTTATTAAGTCATCTTGACAGTGTTTTGCTTGATATTCTGCTTGTTGTGTCAGTTCTTGATCAATACGCCCAACTTCTTCAGAGAGTGTTGCAAAATCAATTATAACACTAATGTGGTATCCCGAAATTTCGTGTTCAATCAAACATACCGTAGAATTTTTCCAATCGCAATAACCTCTATGAGTAAGTTGTGAGCGTATTCGAGAAAAAAGTTTGCGTACATAGCAGTAGATGTATCCATTCCTAGGAGAAAAACAGAACCATGAACGTTTTATGGTTTCACCGCTTCGTGTTTTTCGCTCAAAAAAACTTATTTGTCACTTTCTTGTAAGACCACAATATTGAAGAGCTGTACCGCCCATTTTTATAAAGTAAACTATATTGTCAAGTGTCATAAGCTCCGGCCACAATCCACTTTCATTTTCCAAGCAAACTTTTTCACTTGGAACAGGTACATGAGAATCTACTGGTGCTGGTGATATGGTAAAAACCTCAGCTGGAATTTCTGAAAGCTGAAAAATATATAAAGCTGCATCAAACACAAAAGCATGCTAAGCGAAAAGCATTCCATTTTTTTCTGATGGGTTTTATCCTAAGTTGTCCCGTATTCATATGGCGCACTCTTGCAAAATATTTTTCTTAGATTCTAGGGGTAAATTTATCTTCACTTTCACGTTTATGACTCCCGAACCACACAGAATCTGACTATGCAGTTTTCAAAAAAGTACTAACCCTTATTTGTTAGTGTTTATTTTGAAAATTTTGTATTATTTTGGCTTTGTTTTAGCATTGGACTTTAAGAAAAGCCTCCCAAAATATTTGCTACCTAGATCAAAACTAAGACAGATTTTTTCTATGTTTTGGTAAGTCCATTTTTTTGACAAATTTCAATGAAATCTGGTTTGAGCTAGGAAGCTGAAATTTTGGGAGAATTATTTTTAAGCCCAATGCCAACGCATAGGCAACAAATTAAAAAAAAACTAGTGAAATTTGTTCAGTGTTTGGTGGGATAGAACAATTTGATGTCACTTCTAAGTATTTCCCAAATTTTTAATTTTGAAAGTGCTGACATTTTTAGACATATCTTTTAAAAATAATATTTTATTATGTATCTGAATGATGGAAAATGTTGATAAAAGCTGAAAGACGTTGAGAAATGTTGAAACAATTCAAAATTAATGGAAAAGCCGAAAAAATAAAGAAAATAACGAATAAAGTTGAAAGAGGTTGAAAAGGAAGAACAGTATAGAAAATGTTGATAGCTGATATACTTAATTTCATAATGATTAACGATTACGTTGTTTTAGTCTGTGCCACTCCCATTAACGATTTTTGCCAGTATATTGACGACTTAGCTCTTATTGATGACTGTTTTCAGTGGTCCCATCTCAAAAATTTTTATGAAAATCGTTGACGACAATTTCGAGTATCTATCGCAAAATAAGTTAATTTTTATTCAGAAATAATTTTTTAAAAATTTGTGGCTAAAAAAGAAATGAAATTCCTGTTATATTAAATTCCTTATGGAATCAAACTTCTTCTACAAATCAAATCACAATTTGGAATTAAAAAAAAAGAGTTTTGGAAAGTTTTAATTAAATTCTATTTATTTTTAAAAGATAAATAAATAATTCAGTGGAACAGCTTTTGTTAAAATCATTATAAGGACGAACTCCTGAATGGATGTCATAAGAACGATAACTTAATGTTCCACAATTATGATAAGTTAATCTTTAATATGTTAACTGACCGTTTTAGAGATATGACTATTTTTCTGAAATTTTGGCTTATTTCATAATCCGTCATACGACGTGATTTGGCAACGGCTTCTTTATCCTTCTTTTCTCTAGCTTTCACCATTTTTCGCTTGGTGCTTCCATGTTTGAAGTTCTCTTTCTTTTTATGACGGTTAGTGAAATGGCGGCGAAAAGTTAAAAAATTTAACACGCACTTAGTACATTGTAACTTTGTATTAATGTTTTAATTAATGTAAGTTTAATACAGTTTTAGCTAGTTCAGTTTTAATTTTATTATATTTAAAGTAATTTTTAGTTCAATTTTGCAGCTGCTCAAATTAAAGTGGTAGTGGTGACGCGAACTATCAAAACAGAAAACGATGCCAGAGTTAACAGCGTATGCAAATATGAAAAGATATGCAATAAAGTGCTTGTACACGCCTGCGATATTGAAGTAGTTTGCGAGAAATCGATGCGGTTTTTTGTATTCAATTAAAAATTTTAGAACAAATTTTTTTGTGGCGCGGGCCCCTAGGCTGCAGCCTATACAGCCTATGCTTAGACGCAGCCCTTCTTCTGAAGATTAGATATTTACTCTTATTAAAAAAATTTATTCGTAACAAGTAAGTTCTATTATTTTTGTATAATATTACAATGATTTTTTCAAGGTTTTGCATTTTAGTGGACCGTGGGAAGCATTCTACGACAGAGCAAAGTAAAATTATTAAAAATTCCATTTTGCAATGTAAGACTTTTGAGGAAATTTAGAATTTTATCGGATGTTATGCGAAAATGGTTTTGAATACGATAAAATGCACAAACAAGCGAAAAACTACGAGGCCTAATATCTTCCGTGTCCCCATGGGACGTGAATTGTTCGAAATGGCTTTCGATACATAATCCGCTTTTGCCTGTTACGCAGATAAAGAAAGTGGTTAAATATGGCAGCGAGTGTAGAAAGCGTTAAAATAATATTTATTAAAATCAATTTGAGTGCCCAGAATCCACGACGAGTTCCATTGTTAAAAAAAAAATACGTATCACAAAGAGATCGGACTTTTCGCATGGGTACTTGGTATGGCCGCTTCCAAAGTAGAGAAACATTATATGGAGCGATGAGAGTAAGATCGTCTTTTTGGTGGAAAAGTCACTCGTCGATATTTAAAGCGTAGCCCAAACACAGAATATGATCCCTGGAATTATCTCTCCACTCTACTTTGCAAGCGGCCATACCAAGTACCCGTGCGAAAAGTCAAGTCCAATCTCTTTGTGATATGTATTTTTTTTAACAATGGAACTCGTCGTGGATTCTGGGCACTCAAATTGAGTTCCCTCAGTCTTCTTTTAATGGTTTCTACTTTCGCTGCTATATTAAGCACTTTCTTTATTTCCGTAGCAGGCAAAAACGGATTATCTTACGAAAGCCGTATTGAACAATTCACGTCCCGGGGGGGATGGGAAGCTGTCCTCCTCGTGTTTTTTCGCTTATTTGTGTATTTAATCATATTCGAAACCGTTTTCGCAGAACATCGGATAAGATTTTTAATTTCCTCAAAAGTCTTGCATTGCCAAATGGAATTTTTAATAATTTTACATTGCTCTGGCGTAGAATGCTTTCCACGGCCCACTAAAATGTAAAAACTAGAAAAAATCATTGCAGTATTATTCAAAAATAATATAACTTACTTTTTACGAACAATTTTTTTTAATAAGAGCAAATATCTAATCTTCAGAAGTAATGAAGTTGAACACTACTATTGTGAGGACGAAAGTCAGCAGGCCTCGTTTTGCGTCCATATGCGCAGCACGCCGCATGAAAAAAATTTACATTTATTTTTGCGTCATTTATAATTTATTTGTTATTGTTATATTATTATCATTTACTTGGAAATTAGAAGTACTATGATTAATATTTTTGTTAAGATTGAATCGAATTTATTTTATGAAAAAAAAACTGTATAACCCAAAAACGGTGCAGTGTATCATTTAAATAAGTAAAAAACGCGTAGAGATATTATAACATTAAGCTCAGCATACTTAAGTAACAAATTATGCTACACTAAATATTGAAATAAATAAACGGCAACACTGTAGGATAATCTAGCCAAACAGTTGTTCGTGGTGAAACAGAATGTCAACAAGTAATGTCACCACGAACGAAAGGGAACTAGGCAAACCACGACTGCCGAAACATATAATGTCGGCACTTTGAAAAATAGTAGTCAGTCACGGCGGAACCAGCTAAGGAGAGAGACATATTTTAGAACTGCACTCTGGTAAGCGAACTCTTTGCACACTACATGTTTCTTTTCCGTAAAAACAACTTATGCTGCTAGTGCTAGTCAAAGCAGCATACGTTGGCATTGAATAGATTTTGTTAGAGGTGGGTCGCTCTGAGTAGTCTGACGTTGCTAGTGCTTTGCAAAGTAGCGTACGGTTACACTCAGCGCATAATCGAACGGTGGGTCGCTGTGAGTGGTCACGCGTTACTAGTGCTTTGCAAAGTGACGTATGATTACGCTCAGCGCATAAGTGAGCATAGGTCCTCATTTGGAAACGGTGGGACGCTCAGAGTTATCACGCGTTACTAGTGCTTTTGCAAAGTGACGTATGATTACGCTCAGCGCATAAGTGAGCATAGGTCCTCATTTTAAAACGGTGGTTCGTTCTGAGAAATCACGCGTTACTAGTGCTTAGCAAAGTAACGTATGATAACGCTCAGCGCATAAGCAAGCATAGGATCCCCTTTTAGCAAACGGTGGTTCGATCTGAGAAATCACGCGTTACTAGTGCTTTGCAAAGTAACGTATGATTATGCTCAGCGTATAAGTGAGCATAGGTCAAAATTTTGGAAACGGTGGGTCGTTGTGGGTGGTCACACGTTACTAGTGCTTTGCAAAGTGACGTATGATTACACTCAGCGCATAAGTGAGCTTAGTTTCTCATTTGAAAACGGTGGTTCGCTCTGAGAAATCACGCGTTACTAGTGCCTCGCAAAGTAACGTATGATTAAGCTCAGCGCGCAAGTGAGCGTAGGTCGTCTTTAAGAAGCGATGGATCGCTCTGAGTAGTCGGGCGTTACTAGTGCTCTGCAAAGTAGCGTACCGTTACACTCAGCGGATAAGTGAGCGCAGGCCGTCTTTTAGAAACGGTGGATCGCTCTGAGTAGTCGGGCGTTACTAGTGCTTCACAAAGTAACGTACGATTATGCTCAGCGCATAGGCGAGCGTAGGTCAGTTTTATCGGTGGATCGCTACAAACGGGTGTACGGTGCGAGCGCGTGGCAAAGCAACAACGACTACAACCCGGTATCCTCAAGGCGGGCGGACGCGACGAAGCACTTTGCTTAAAATATAAATTAGGCTAAGAAACGAGTGTATGAAATAAATTTATAGACTATAAAAAGTGAATTATATTAAAGCTTGTTAAAAATTAGCTCGGTAGTGTTTCTTTGACCGGATAGTTGTATAAATTTAAATATAAATTTTTGTAGCCGAACCCTGGACACCGGCGAGTTTAAACCCCAGCCGAAGGTTCGTTACAATGGCGCCCGAGCAGGGACTGTGATTTTAAAACAAAAATATACATATAGTAAATGAAAAGAAAAATTAAAGAACATGTTCGGTTAAAATCAAGCTAAGTAATAATAAAAAAAAAAAACAATTAAGAAAAGTGAACCAAGAAACTTTGAACATCGTAAGAAAAATAATTAAAAAAAAAATTACATACATAAAAAAAAAAAATCTAACGAAGGATTAACACAAAGACAGTGATCACAAGTGCTAAATATTAATTAAACAGAGTGAACTACATACAGTAGGAAACAAAATAATAATGCTTAGTGTCTCTTGGATTCACGCATTAAAGAAGGAAGAGTTGGTGACTTATTGCGAAGAATTTAGCCTTGAAACAACCGGCACAGTCGATGACCTACGGAAACGCTTCCGCACGTTTTTAGCGGATGAAAATCATACAGCAGAGCGTTGCAACGTTTACTTGAGGTACAAACGCTCCACAAAAGATCTGTGTCACCAAACCCAACTACAGAAAAACGTAAAATAAATGGAACCACCGGTGCTTCAAATAAATCTGAGATGGTAACAAAACAACAGACTAGCGATCCGGATCAATCCATCAGCCAAGCACTGCCAGCAATATTGAATAATACACAAGAGAACCAGCCAAGGGAACCCTTATAATATAATCCCACTATCATGGAACAGGTCCGAAAGTGGTCAGTAAAGTATGATGGGGGCAAAGAAACCTTGATGTTCATAGAAAGAGTGGAGGAGTTGGCTGAAGCTTACGGAGTAAGCCCGGACCATCTTCCTCGTACAATGCCAGAACTGCTGCGGGACAAGGCCCTAGCTTGGTTTAGAAATAATAACCAGCAGTGGCCCACTTGGAGAGCCTTCAAGAAAAGTTTTTCCGAATTCTTTTTGCCGCCAAGGTATTTCGAGACCCTCGACGACGAGATAAAGAAACGATGCCAGCAGCCACAAGAAAAATTCAAGGACTATGTGCTGGCAATTCAGACCTTGATGAGACACGCGGCCTACGACGAAGAGCAGTGCCTAAGCCGTATTTTTCGTAATTGTAGAGCAGAATATCAATGGTATATAAAAAGGCGAGACTTTAGCACGTTGCCAGAACTGATCTCATTAGCGGCGGATCTTGAAGTGATTAAACAAAAAGAACCAGAACGACGGGAAATCATCCGAAACCGGGCTGAACAGCATCGCATGATAATACCAACAACTGAAGAAAGAATCAACGTACAGACTGCTTGCTGGCGCTGCAGCCGAGGGGGTCACGTAGCCAGAGATTGTCAAAACCCTCAACGACTGTTCTGTTGGAAATGCGGTAAGATTGGAGTTAGGACTAATGACTGCTGCCGACGAGCGGGAAACGCAGAAGGAGGCCATCCAGAGCGAGGGGGGATAAGCACTCCACACGATCCCCCTCAATAAATGTAAGACATCTCCAAACTAACTGCAGACGAGTTTTCGCCAATGTTCTTGTGGGCGGAAAGAGAATAGCGGCTACCATCGACACAGGAGCTACAATAAGTTTTATAAGAGAATCGTTTGCTGAAGAGTTGGGCAGCCGAGCCACGAGAAGCGCATACCAGGGAGGAGTGGCCCTAGCAGATGGATCCATACGCACCCTGAATTCCGCAGTGAAAACTCATTGCCATTTTGGAAGGTACAAAAAGGACTGTACATTCGTCATTATGCCAGACGCAACTGAAGATGTCATCCTTGGCCTTGATTTTCTTGTTCAGTTTGGCACTCAAATAATCATAGGAGGCGAGGCAATTCCGCTGGGAAAAATAGCTTTAGGATAAACAGAAAACTGTTTGGTCAGTCAGGCACAGGCCCCTCAGGACCAGCCGAACTTTTCGCAGCCCATGCAGCAAATACAACAAAGTCAACAGCAAAGAACACTAGACCCCCTACTGAAAGATAATATTGCGCCACCTTTAACAGAAGTTTTAACCATCGTAGCACAGCCTGATTGTGTACATCAGGAAGCAAACGCAACAAATTCAGTGATGGAATCAGAACAGGTAATTAATGAATTTTTGAACCAGGAACTCCAACAATTTGACGGACTAAAAGGCGTGACCCACATTATCAAGCACAGCATAATTATGTCTGACGATCGACCAATCAAACAAAGATACATCCCGCGAAACCCGGCTATGCAGGCAGTTATCGATGAAGAAATTAACAACTTGCTATCGAAAGGGTGCATCGAACCATCGCGTAGTCCCTACAGTGCACCCATCGTCTTGGTACGGAAAAAGACAGGCGCTTGGCGCCTTTGCATAGATTACCGGCAATTAAATAGTAAATCAATTCCAGACGCATACCCGTTACCAAGAATAACACACATTTTGGACCGTCTGCGGAATGCCAAGTTCATCAGCAGCCTGGATTTAAAGGACGGGTACTGGCAGGTACCCATGGAGGACAAAAGCAAACAGTACACGGCTTTTACCGTTCCTGGTCGGGGGCTGTACCAATGGCGGGTCATGCCTTTTGGGCTTCACTCAGCCCCAGCTACATTCCAGCGCGCCCTTGACGGAGTCATTGGAGCGGAAATGAAACCCTTTGCATTCGCCTACCTCGATGATATCGTCATGACGGAATAAACTCTCGAAGAACATATGCGGAATTTACATGAGGTATTTAGACGACTTCGGGCCGCGAATCTCAGAATAAATCCAGAGAAATGCGAATTTTTTAAAACAAAAATTAAATACTTGGGCCACGTCGTAGGAAGTGAAGGAATTCACACCGATCCGGAAAAAGTTGCAGCAATACGAGACTTAGCACCGCCTGAAAACATCCGAGGGGTCAGAAGGTTTCTAGGAGTCGCGTCCTGGTACCGACGATTTGTCCCGGACTTCGCGTCTATAGTTCAACCATTGACGGCATTATTGAAGAAAGGAAGACACTGGAAATGGGGCAACGAACATCAAGATACTTTTGAAAAACTGGAGCAAAAATTGACAGAGGCCCCAGTGTTAACTTGCCCCGATTTCAACCAAACCTTCACACTACAAACGGATGCCAGCGACTTGGGCCTGGGAGCGGTTCTGACTCAAATCATAGACGGAGAAGAACGAGTGATCGCATACGCTAGCTGAAGCCTTAATAATGCAGAAAAAATTACTCGTCAACGGAGAAGGAGTGCCTGGCCATCGTGTGGGGCATACGGAAAATGCGGCCCTACCTAGAAGGCTATGAATTTGTAGTGGTGACTGATCATCTCTCACTAAAGTGGATGAACTCCATTGAAAGTCCTACAGGGCGAATAGCACGTTGGGCACTGGAACTTCAGCAGTACCAACTCACGGTGCAGTATCGAAAAGGAAAAAATAATGTGGTGGCCGACGCTTTGTCTAAACAGCCACAGGTCTCTCCAAATGGCGGTTACAAACACTGTCAGTGATGACGAGTGCGCCTGGATACGGAAGAAAAAGGCCGAAATCCAACAGCAACCTACAAAGTTTCCAGATTTCTCCGAAATCAACGGAAAATTATGCCGCCATTTACCAGGTAATCCAGGGGACGAAGACTGTGAACAGTGGAAACTATGCGTGGCCACTCCTTTGCGGATTCGGGTACTACAAGAAAACCATGATAGCCCTAGCGCAGGCCATCTTGGAGTCCGAAAAACTATTGCTCGAATCGCTAACCGGTACTATTGGCCAGGCATGTTCCGCGACATAAGCCATTACGTGAGAAGCTGCGAATCCTGCCAAAAATACAAAGCTAGCCAACAAGCACCAACGGGCAAGATGCTGACGAGTATTCCTGACGAGCCATGGTCAACCGTTTGTGCTGACTTTGTCGGACCACTGCCACGTTCGAAACACGGAAACAATATGCTCCTGATGTTTTTTGATAAATTTTCTAAATGGACCGAGCTGGTACTATTACGTAAAGCCACGGCAGAAGGAGTAATAAAAGCATTCCGTAAGAGAATCCTCGCCAGGTATGGAGCTCCAAAGATCTTTGTCACAGATAATGGTACCCAGTTTACTAGCCGCAGCGTTAAGTAATTCATGAGTGCGGTGAGAGTTCAGCAACGCTTTACAGCACCTTATACTCCGCAAGAGAACCCTACCGAAAGGGTTAACCGAACTGTGAAAACTATGATTGCGCAACTGGCTAACAAAAACCAGAAGATGTGGGACGACAACCTACCAGAGATCTCATTAGCCATTAACACAAGTTCATCAGAGTCTACTGGCTACAGCCCAGCGTTTCTCACCCAAGGACGAAAACCAAGATTACCTAAGGCTCTATATAATGAAGTTACCACAGGCACCGGTAGAGCATCTCAGCAGCCGACATCCAGAGCAGAACAGCTAAGAGAAATTTTTGAAATAGTCAGATATAATCTGGCCAAAGCAGCCCAGAACCAGGCGAGGCATTATAATTTACGCCGACGACAGTGGAAGCCGAAGATTGGAGAATTGGTGCTGGTCAAACAGCACGATTTATCAAAAGCCATCGATAGTTTTACAGCAAAACTTGCCCCAAAATACGCTGGACCTTATCAAGTCATTAGTTATCCCTCTCCAGTCATACTACGCTTAAAACGAGACGAAGACAAAACAACACGAACAGCTCACGTGAGCGAATTAAAACCTTTCCATCGCGTATCCTTGTACACTATAGTCATTTAAAACTAACCTGTTTTGTTTAAGTTGCAGGCCATCCACTTTCATCCGAATCAACCTCGGTATAGGATTTAACAAAAGAATGTCGCCTAAACTTAAGTCAACTTGACGACGAAACGATTGCAGAACTACGCGAATTCGTCAAAATATTTTTCAACTGGCAAGCAATGCGGCACAGTGCAGGTGATACGTGGTCAACGTTTTAGCTTCAGAAACACCCGTAAGGACCGGATTTTTTGTAAAACCATACCCCCCCAACGGAAGTAACGGGGAAATGTGAGGACGAAAGTCAGCAAGCCTCGTTTGCGTCCACATGCGCAGCTCGCCGCATGGAAACAATATGCTCATTTATTTTTTTTTATATATTATTATCATTACTTGGAAATCTTCAGTATTATTATTTAAGCTCAGCATACTTAAGTAACAAATTATGCTACACTAAAGATTAAAATAAGTAAACGGCAACACTTTAGGATAAGCTATCCAAACAGCTGGTCGTGGTGAAACAAAACGTCAACAAGTAATGTCACCACGAACGAAAGGGAACTAGGCAAACAACGACTGCCGAAACATATAATGTCGGCACTTTGAAAAATATTAGTCAGTCACGGCGGAACCAGCTAAGTACACAGACATATCATAGAACTGTACTCCGGTAAGCGAACTCTTTGCACAGTATATGTTTTTCGTAAAAACAACTTATGCTGCTAGTGCTAGTCAAAGCAGCATACGTTGGCGTTGAGTAGATTTTGTTAGCGGTGGGTTGCTCTGAGTAGTCTGACGTTACTAGTGCTTTGCAAAGTAGCGTACCGTTACACTCAGCGGATAAGTGAGCGCAGGCCGTCTTTTAGAAACGGTGAATCGCTCTGAGTAGTCGGGCGTTACTAGTGCTTCACAAAGTAACGTACGATTATGCTCAGCGCATAGGCGAGCGTAGGTCAGTTTTATCGGTGGATCGCTACAAACGGGTGTACGGTGCGAGCGCGTGGCAAAGCAACAACTACTACAAACCGGTATCCTCAAGGCGGACGGACGCGAAGAAGCACTTTGATTAAAATATAAATTAGGCTAAGAAACGAATGTATGAAATAAATTTATAGACTATAAAAAGTGAATAATATTAAAGCTTGTTAAAATTAACTCGGTAGTGCCTCTTTGACCGGATACTTGTACTTTCTTTAAAAAAATATAGCCGCCCGCAAATTATAAATTTTTGTAGCCGAACCCTGGACACCGGCGAGTTTAAACCCCAGCCGAAGGTTCGTTACACTATTATTTTGATTACTCGAAATTACAAATTACTACATATAAACTTAAAAAGTACCGTTATTTTTTGGAATAAAATGTTATGTGCATATTTTGTGTACTAATCAAGTAATTATATTTTAAAAGATTAGAAATAAAAAACGTAATTTGTTCGAAATATTTTCTTTCATCTCATAAATGACATCGCACTACTATTTTTTTGAACTCAACTGCATGTATTAGAGGTCTATGTTAGCGCATTTGAAACAGCCATCCAATCACTTGCCACATTGCAAGTCTAATGAGGGTTATGTAGGCAAATCACAAATCAAAACGAAACGCAAAGCAAGCTGCAACCGCAAATTAAATGTTCTATGAGTTCAACCGCAAGTTGAGGGAAAGTCGTACGTTTTCATTCTTCCTTTTACTCTTTATTCGCATTTTTTCTGTTGGGAAGCAAGAATGTCAACAGCAAGAATGTAGAAATAAAAGAAGCTGGCGTCAATGTACGCTTTGTTGCTGTTTGCTTGTGCGAACGCTTCTTTTTTTTTTTTAAGAAAAACGACGTTTTTGTTGTTAACGTTTTTTTAAGTTGAAAAACAGCCTCAATGACAATTACGACGTCATGACGGGACGGGAGCGCGACGAGAATCGTTCAAAATGTCAAAATTACACGTCGTCAATGCCTAAACAGAACTGGGACGTGCGATTTATCTTCAGTGTCAAATCGCACCAAAAAATAGAATTTTTTCTATTTCTCTGCGATAAATTTTCTAGTGTCAACTAGAAAATTTGTTTTGTGTTTGTACTCTAACAAACGAATAGGAAAAACAGAAGAAAAATCGCTCGTCCCAGTTCTGTTTAGGCATTCATGCTGTGAAATAAAATTAAAATTTTTTTGTCAATTTAATTTTGTTTGTCAAAACTTTTCCGAAAAATAAAATTTAATCGCTGCGCCGAATAACATTCAAACTTTTCCTTTGACTTTTTTATTTTTAATTTATCTTGTTGAATATGTTTCATAAAAATAGATTCAATCGTTGTATGCCTAAACAGAATTGGGACGTGCGGTTTTTCTTCTGTTTTTCCTATACGTTTGTAGTGAGTACAAAATTGACACTAGAAAATCTATCGCAGAGAAATAGAAAAAATTCTATTTTTTGGAGCAATTTGACACTGAAGATAAATCGCACGTCCCAGTTCTGTTTAGCCCTTGTCAGGGTTTAAATTGCTGAAGCAATTTCTAATACTTTGCTTAAAGCCCAATTTCCATGTGATATTATCTTATCTTATATCAGGGATATCAAATCAAATTTTTGTAAGAAAGAAAAAGCATGCGAACAGATCCTAATGCTCTTTTTTTGTTTGGGTCAAATTTATAATTTTAATCAAATTTTGAAAAATTTTTTTTCGGAGGATTTTTGACCAGTTTCTTCCAAATTGCACCTAATGCGCTTGGAGAATGCGAGAGTGAATAGCATACATTTGCTATCTTAATAGCATGTGATGGCATGGCTTTAAGCCAAATTTCCATGCGATCTTATCTTATCTTACCAAATATCAGGGAGGACATCACATGCTATTATGATAGCAAATGTATGCTATCCACTCTCGCATTCTCCAAGCGCATTAGGTTCTGTTCGCATGCTTTTTCTTTCTTACAAAAATTTGATTTGATATCCCTGATATGGGATAAGATAAGATCACATGGCTTAATCCTGATCATTGCAGCAAAATAGTTATGCTGTGAAATACTGTGCTGCAAAATGCTAATTGCTTTTTTGACAGCAAGCTGCGCAAAAGTATTTTCTGAAATGCTGCGAAACTGGCCTAAAAAATGCTGACTGCAGATTGCTGCACTTTTGTTATTGTAAACGTATAACAAAAAAAAAAAGGAAACAAATGTACTTATGTTGTCGCAAACACCACAAACAAAAAATATTAAGTCTGTGTGCCAGCTCCACAAAAATCATTTAATTTCTTAAATTTTACTAAAATAAAAACGGTATGCCCGCGCATACTAAATTGGCATTTTAATTTAACTCCGATTACGTGCCATACGTTAAGTCAATATTCTATCTCTGTTTCTTAGTTT
Organism: Tricholauxania praeusta; assembly: GCA_949775025.1. Taxonomy (NCBI): domain Eukaryota; kingdom Metazoa; phylum Arthropoda; class Insecta; order Diptera; family Lauxaniidae; genus Tricholauxania; species Tricholauxania praeusta. Next base: position 16,926,170 of record OX459032.1, read on the forward strand.
TGCCCGCGTGCAAACCAGTAAATTCTTTTCGATGACAAAATGTTTATTTTATCATTTTACTTGGTACGCTAGGAAACACTAAACCTATTGCGGCAACTTTGTTGCATTTGATTATCGATGTGCCTTTTTATTTGGGTCGACACAAATATTTGGGTACCAAAACTTGATCGCAATGTTGCAGCAATGGGATGTGTCATATTTCGTCGTCTCTTGTCCGTACGGTTGTTTGTGTGCACATATGCAATTGTACGGATATAAAGGCTAGCGCAACAGCGTTTGTTTATTGTTAAAACAAAACATATCCAAATACAATGTTGCGCTACGGAGCAATAACCGTCGCGATCGTAATTGTTGTTTACTGCGCGATTAAATTCGTGATAAATTGGCTTTGGTGGCATTCCTTATGGGATATGCTGCTCTAAGTAATTTCGTTCCTTCAGGGCCAACGAATTTGGCCAGCGACGACGTCAGCGCTTAAGTTGAGGATCGGTCTTCGACTTAAGCAACAGAAAAGAAACAAATCAGTCTTTTTCGACATTCAAACAAAAACTAACTAAGCTAATTTACGCTCCCGGTTTATCGCCAGTGTTATTCGGTTCATTCGCCTGTTTTTGTATCATATCAAACCTTGTGTTATTTAAATAAATTAAAGAAACTGTATAAATAAAAACTGTTTTATTTCCCATAATTGGTGACCCCGACGTGATGTAAAAGTTTTTGTAAAAAACATTGAACATTGTTAAAGTTTTGTGCAAAAAAGTTTGTTTAATTTTTTTTAAAAAAAGTGAAAATGACCAACGGAAAGGAAAATAAGAAGGACGCAGTTGCCAACGGTGCATCGAACGCACCAGGCACAAACGACGGAGCTGATGACGACCAAGGGGCATTTAACACGCCAAGGCCTGTTTCCACGGAACAGCAACCACCGACGCACGAGCGTCCGGACGAAGCCTCCAATATCCAGGGCTCGGGGGCGCACATCAAGTTCCTGGCAGAATACCCCGAGTTGTGGTTCTGCCAGCTTGAGGCCCAATTCACGGTCCACAAGGTCAAGAGTGACACCGCCAGGCACGCCACATTGTTAGCAGCAATAGTTACGCGTATGCTACAGGCGCTGCACGACATGGTGCTTAGCCCCGTGGCACTCATGTACGGCAACTTAAAAAATGCGCTTTTGGAGCATTACGGCGCCACGACTCATGCGAAAGTTACACGTTTGATGTCCGAGCTCAGCCTGGGGGACCGCAAGCCCTCAGCATTGTTAGCCGTGATGAGGCGTCTAGGCGGCGACGGCCTTGGCATGGAGTTCCTGCAAAATCTGTGGATGCGCAGATTGTCAACACACGTGCAAGAGATCCTGCAGGCGTCGTCGGGCTCCACAGAGGAGCGGGCAACGATGGCAGACAAGATCATCGAAGTGTCACGAGACGGCTCCGAGTCAACCTCAACAAAATCTATTCATGGGATTTCATCATCGCCCGGGTCAAGGAGCCTATCATCGGAGCTGACTTTCTCAAGCACTACGGTCTCCTCATCGACCTGAAGAACGAGTCACTCATCGACCGCTGTGCAACGATAAACTGCAGCGACACGACGGCCGAAGGTAAGAAAAAATTGCTAACGAACAACGTCTCTAGTCCTTTTTCAGATATACTAGAGGAGTTTAAAGATGTCACGACCTTGCGCACGACAGCGCGGTCAACTAAATCGGGCGTCACACATCATATTGTGACCGACGGCCCACCAGTTTTCGCACGTCCGAGAAGATTGGCTCCAGACAAGCTGAACGCAGCACGAACTGAGTTCCAGTTTTTAGTGAATCAAGGGATTTGCGAACCATCGGACAGCAACTGGGCGAGCCCTCTTCATATGGAAAAAAGTCAGACGGCTCATGACGCCCGGGCGCTGAACGCAAAAACAGTACCCGACAGGTACCCCATTCCGTACGTCCAGGATTTCACCAACATATTGCATGGGAAGAAAATTTTCTCAACGGTGGACCTGCAAAAGGCGTACCGTCAGATACCGATCGAACCCGAAGACGTCCCGAAGTCCACCATCACCACACCGTTTGGACTGTTCCAGTTCAAATTTATGACTTTTGGTCTAAGGAACGCTGCGCAGACTTTTCAACGCCTTACTTAGATGGCCATAACAATCCGTTGTCAGGTTACGGCCGACCTCATTAGCTCTCGCCAGGCGCCTCTGTTTTGCGCGCGCCTTCTCCAATCATTAATGCCAAGCGTGGTTAGGGCTAACAACCACGCCACATTAACAAAATATTGGCCGATGAAACCTCGTATGCATTTGTCTACATTGATGACATATGCATCGCGTCCGAGAACGTGGACCAGCACCGAGTTCATCTTAAACGAGTTTTACAACTTTTACGAGAGAACAATTTGGCCATTAACGCCGCCAAATGCGTTTTTGGTCGAACAGAAGTAAAGTTCCTGGGCCACACAGTGTCTCCAGCAGGCATCCGTCCGCTTCGTGAGAAAGTCGAAGTTATAAAAAATTTTCCATTGCCGCCAACAGCCAGGGACTTGAAGCAGTTTTTGGGTATGATCAACTATTATCGACGATTCATACCCAACGCGGCGACAACGCAAATGGTGCTCCAAGGCATGATCATTGGTAATAAGAAAAATGATCGCACGCCTCTACAATGGGATCAGTGCACCACGGCAGCCTTTGAGTTAAGCAAACGAGAGCTAGCCAACGCAGCACTTCGTTTTCATCCGATTCCGAATGCTGAATTTTCACTCAGCGTCGATGCTTCCGATTACGGCGTAGGAGCCGTACTGCATCAACACTACAGCGGCGAGGTGCAAACCATTAGGTTTCTACTCCAGAAAGCTGACCGATGCAGAAAAGAAATATAGCACGTATGACCGCGAGCTTCTTGCAGCTTATCTCGCTGTGAAACATTATAAACATATGGTCGAAGGAAGAACTTTCGTCATTTATACCGACCACAAGCCGCTGACTTTCGCTTTCCAACAGAACTTGGATAAAGCGTCGCCACGCCAAGCACGACATTTGGACTACATCGGCCAGTTCACAACGGACTTACGCCACCTGCCCGGAGTTGAAAACTCTGTAGCTGACAGTTTATCGCGAATACAGCAATTGAAAACCTCTTCTAGCGCCATTAATTTTGACGAGTTGGCCGAAGAGCAGCTTCGAGATGCAGAAATGGTTAAAATAATTACCAACAAAACTCTTGATGCGATCTCGCTGGTAATTAAAAAAGTTACTCTACCCGGCAGCGGCAACATTATCTACTGCGATGTGGCTCACAAAAAAATTCGGCCACTCGTACCAACAAAATTCAGGACGCAAATTTTGGAGAAAATTCATGGTTTAAATCATCCCTGCAAAAAGTCTAATATGCGACTAATAGCGGAGCGATTTGTTTGGCCTGGCATGAATAAGGACATTAAGAAATTCGTGCAATGCTGCATACCATGCCAGCGAAGTAAGTTACATCGTCACAATAAAACGGCGATTGGTACCTACACCGACCCCAGTGAGCGATTCGAACATATTAACATTGATCTAATCGGGCCGTTGCCTGTATCAAAGGAAAACCGTTACTGCCTAACAATAATCGACAGATTAACACGCTGGCCCGAAGCGTTCCCGATTCCCGATATGACGGCGGTGACGGTCGCCAAGAAACTAATCGACGACTGGATCTCCAGATTTGGCGTACCAGTCAAGATTACAACGGACCTTGGGCGACAGTTCAAATCGGAAGTTTTCTCCCAACTCAACAAAATCCTGGGCATCAGCCATTTCCGCACGACACCATATCATCCACAGGCCAACGGCATGATCGAGAGATGGCATCGCACAAAAACTGTTTTATATCCCATATATGTATGTACATACATTATGGTGATTCAAATTTTTTTTTTTTTTGCTTGAAACAGGTTCAAAAGTTGCAGGCACACGAAAGGAAAATTTTGGTAAAATTATAGCTCATAATATTGATATTTACTGGTGGCTCATCGAGCTTTTTTGTTTTCCATACGATTTGTATGGGGAAAAATGCTTGACAAGACATTTGTCTCTATATCTCGTGAATAAAAAATGTTAAAAATACGGGACCTAGCCTATTGGAAAGATCATAAAATTTTCTATAAAAAAGCTTCTTGCATTTTTTTCGTGAAGCAAGCACTTCGTTAGTTAATTAGCAAACTAAATTCATAAAAAAACTCAAAATTGACAAGACATTTGTCTCTATATCTCGTGAAAAAAAAATTTACATAAACGGGACTTAGCCTATTGAAAAGATCATAAAATGTTCTATAAAAAAGCTCCTTACATTTTTTTCGTGAAGCAAGCGCTTCGTTAGTTAATTAGCAACATAAATTCACTCAATAACACAGCACATGTACTCTTAAGCGATGCTTAAAATCAACATGGATTCCTATTTACTCGCCTTATTGTCGACTGCCGAGATTGAAACAAATTAACTAACGAAGTGCTTGCTTCACGAAAAAAATAAAAGGAGCTTTTTTATAGAAAATTTTATGATCTTTCTAATAGGCTAGGTCCCGTATTTTTAACATTTTTTTTCATGAGATATAGAGACAAATGTCTTGTCAAGCATTTTTCCCCATACAAATCGTATGGAAAACAAAAAAGCTCGATGAGCCACCAGTAAATATCAATATTATGAGCTATAATTTTACCAAAATTTTCCTTTCGTGTGCCTGCAACTTTTCAACCTGTTTCAAGCAAAAAAAAAAAAATTTGAATCACCCTAATGTACATACAAGAAAATGCACACGACAGGATCAGTGTTGTCATCGATGGAAAAAGCAACCTTCGTGATGGTTCTGTGCAAGCGAAAATTGTAACGTAAGGAAGAAAATAACAAAAAAATTTTATGACAACACTGAGCATGATCGATTTTTTCCTGTCGGCTTACTTTATATTGACACATGTGCTACACGGTTTCAATTATGTACTGCAAGAAGTGTTGCCACCGTGACATAATTGATGTCACTTGTGACATAAATTTTTTGGTGGGGACATAGTTTAAAAAAGAATTATGCTGACATAATTTAAAATGGCCAATGAAATATATGACATCATTTCAGTTCAAATAATTGGGTTTCGCAAAAGAGCTCTTATCTTATTATGCTAAGACAAAAAAAGTATTCTAAAATGTTCGCTATAGTTCCGATTTCGTAAAGCTATAAAACCAGGATAAATTGTGTCACAAATTGCAACCTCAATGGGATGCGTTTTTGTTTGATGTTTTGCTCGAATGAAACGTCAAAATCAAAATAACAAAAACGATTCGGTTCCGTTATTTTGCGATGTAATTGTTTTTTCGTTGGTCTAAGCTGTTCAGCCTTTTCACGAGCTTTTTTGAAAGGGTTGTGCTATGAAAAAAATACATTTAAACTGTTGGATACCCTTGCAAATTAGTTTTCGATACGGAAGACCGAAAGTTATCCATGAAAAACTTATATATGTAAATTGTTGTTATAGCGTACATCGGAAGTCATTCTTGATATCTTACAAAATATTTCAAATTTTATTTCGTATAGAATTTATTTTTCATTCAAATTTTCAATTGGAGAAATATTCGATTTTCTACTTCCACCCGGCGCCTCCACCTCCAAACACTTATAGTATTGTCCAAGATCATCAACACTCCCTCCTCTCTCCGTCCCCTCTTCTAGGCATTTACCTTCTATTTACATATGTTTCTGTTGTGTTTAAAATAAATAAATTTTATTATGCTATGACCAGAGATGTTATAAATGCATATTTGCATATTGTATATGCATTTTGCATATTTGGTACTATTTGGTACTTTAGAGCATATTTTGGGTTAATTTGCATATTTGAGCATTTTCATTAGAAACTCATATAAAAATTAAATTTTTGGGGTTCTCGATGGCAGCCTTTAAGCTTACATTTCCAAACACACCTCTGCCACCATCTCCAATTATTACTCGATGGGGCACTTGGCTAGAAGAAACAGTTTATTACAGCGGCAATTTTAAAGACGTATAGGCAGCTGTTAAAGATCTCAGTGAAAATGATGCTGAAGCCATACGAACAACAAAAGGACTACCGCGATCTACAAGCTTAAAAGCTGAGGTAAGCTACATTAAATGTAATTTTTTAATACTAATAGTTGATTCGATCTTAAACTTAGAAACTCCTGGCTTATGGTTCAAAGAAAGCGTAAGAGCTTTTGAAAATGTGCGCGAAAAGTTGGCTACTCTAAATCGTGCGGATATCAGAAACACATTTGAAAGCGTGATTATCTGTAATCTTTGATATCCATCAATTTTTTTATGAAGATACTACTTCAAAAAGCCCGTTTTGTGAACAGTGTTCTCCTAGCTCGTTTCTTAAACGCACCACTGATTGAAAAGCGATACAATTTTTTATTCGAGAATTTGAAGCAGCATTTAATAGTTTATGCAAATTTGAGTCTTGTGGGAATGTAATATCTTAAGTTTTTGTATGTTCAAATATAAAAAACCAACTGAAAACACAGTTTTTGATTTTTTTCATATATTTTTTCGTGCAGGAACTGGTCCTCATGAAATTTTCAAGCTATTTTTCGTGCATATTAAAGTGCATATTTTGGTGTTTTTTGAAGCATATTCTATGCGCTTAAAACGTGTTTTATTTTGCATATTTCCAGTTTCTCTGGTTACGACTTACAAGGATTCAGTATATTTTTTTATTACTTAAATTATTGGACAAGCAAAATAAGTGTGTATAAAGGAGTTTTAGTTTACTATTTTTATTTTTTTTATTCTCGCTAGAGAATTATGTCACTGACATAATTTTGAAGTCGTCGTGACATAATATTTTTCGGGATAATGGCAACGCTGACTGTAAGGCCTTATAATACGCGATACATACTTAACTAACGCGATTTCGTTATTATACTGGGTGTTTTTTTTAGAGGTTTGTTTTTCGAATAGAGATAAAACTGGCATTTTATGGTCAAATCTGGCAACTCTAATGTCATTTATGTTCAGTTTGGTTTGCCATTTCATCATGAACAGGTTGACAAAAGAACAACGCTTGCAAATCGTGCAAATTTATATCGAAAATAATAGTTCAGTTCGCGAAGTTTACCGCAAGCTCCGTCCATTTTATGGTCGACATAATCGTCCATCAGAGCAATTAATTCGGTTAACCATGGGTCGTTTTCGCACTACGTTTACTCTATGTGATAATACGCATCCGCAGAGACGTCGAACAGTGCGCACAGAAGAAACAATTGCCGCTGTAGAGCAAAATGTTGAAGAGGACCCGAATGAATCGATTCGCCACCGTGCACAGCAATTGGAGCTTTGTTCATCAGCTTACGACCTTACAAGATCCAGCTTGTGCAAGAATTAAAGCCGCGAGACCATGCAATGCGTCGTGATTTTGATGTATGGGCCGAAAATGAGATTGATCTCGATGCTGATTTTCATCGCAAAATTTTGTTCAGAGATGAGGCTCATTTTTGGTTGAATGGCTACGTCAACAAGCAAAATTGCCGCATTTGGAGTGAAGAGAATCCACATGAGACCCTTGAGACGCCATTACATCCACAAAAACTGACTGTTTGGTGTGCTCTATGGGCTGGTGGAGTCATTGGGCCATACTTCTTCCGAAATAATGCTGGAGAGTCAGTTACCGTTAATGGAGACCGGTATAGAGCCATGATAACCGACTATTTTGTTCCCGAATTGGATGGCATGAATGTGGATGAGTTGTGGTTCCAACAAGACGGCGCTACATGCCACACAGCGCACGTCACAATCAATTTATTGAAGGAAACATTCGATGAGCGCATAATTTCGCGGAATGGACCTGTCAATTGGCCACCAAGATCGTGTGATTTGACACCATTGGACTATTTTCTTTGGGGATATGTGAAGTCGCTCGTCTACGCCAACAAACCAGAAACGTTAGGGGACTTGGAAGCCAACATTCGTGGCGTTATTGCCGACATACGGCCCCATATGCTCGAAAAAGTGGTTCAAAATTGGACCTGTAGAATTGGCTTTATTCGAGCCAGCCGCGGCGGCCACATGCCCGAAATCATATTTAAACATTAATGGCATAAGATTATCCTTCCAATAAAGCCAAATTGATGGACATTAAAACGATTTTCTTGTGTTTTATTTCAATTCGAAGCTCTATACCTCTAAAAAAAAAACACCCTGTAGATTAATTTATAGGTTAAGGAAACATTTTTCTTAAATTGCATTACATAAATATTAAAAAACGTACCATTTTTAAGAAATGGATTACATATATGTATGTAAGTTTTTAGTAGGCTATAACTGTTTTCCGTAGTTCGTATAATTTTTTTAGTGAGTAAGAGTGTAACAGATTAAAAAGTTGAACTATGTGAAAAAAAAATCAAAATTTATTAAAGGTTTTGGAACTCAACCTAACTAATGTGATGTGCGTCTAAGACTATGCGCATTTTTCTGGAATCTTACATCTGCGTTTGCAAGCATTCCTCTCAGCAGAATTTGATAGCGTAGCATTTCAGAAATTCAGCATCAGCAACAATTTCGCTTGTCTTCACATTATTTTTGCTTTGCTGACTGCAGTCAGCAAAAAACGGCATGTTTAATTTTTTGCTGACTTAACTTTCAAACCCTGGCCCTTGTGGTTTACTGGTGTGTTTGATAGCCATATATGTATATCATAGTCAGACAGCCACATATGTCAAAACTATCGTCGCGTGAAAAATTCAACAATTCTAATTTCTGACGTCGCGTCATTACGTGCGAAGTTACATTAGACAGCGTGTGTTTGAAATATTTTTGACAGAACGCCTTGCTCTTGTCCCGTCGTGACGTGGTCATTGTTATTGAGGCTAACGTTCACAACGGACTACAAGTCACAAGCTAATTCATTTCGTTTTATCATTCTGTTTCGTGCTACTGTTACTGATTAGTTGCGGAATGTCAAACTTGATCTATACTTGACAGTAAGCCCTTTAGTCTGACGCAAGCAAGTGCACTTCAAGTCTGTCAAGTAATTGTTTGCAAAATAAATTCTGCTATAAAATTTTCACTTTCATTTTGAATTAAAATAAGAAATGCAGCCCAAATTCCCTGTATAAACCCAATCGAAAATTAATGGGCACACTTAAAAAAAAAGTTCCAACAGCTAAAAAAATCTAATAGGAGTTATTACGGAGGAATGGACAAAAATATGCCGGAAGAATATGATTTATAGCCCTATTACCGATGGCGATTCGCCTGAATCTGTCGATTCGCCTGAATCTGTCGATTCGCCTTCCGTGGCGCATCGCCTATGGCTCTGTATTATGGTTGGCGAATGTACACGTTCGTCTACAGAACAATGCTGCCAAGTTACAAAACATAAATTGACGTCAAATCTGAAGTTTTGCTGCTAAATTCGAAAAAAAAATTGACTGTTGAAAAACTTCAAATTTGAAATCGTGAAAATTTTAACATCTAATTTTTACAAGTGAAAAAAAAAAATTAAAATGGTATGCAATATGGACTAATTCATTCAATTTTATTCATGCATGTGAAATACTTTTTCATTATTAGCATGAAAAAAAACCAATAACTATACAGCAATTTCATAAACCAGTAAAGCTTATGGAGGAAAATCCTTAACTAGCAATGAGACTTGGTAGTTTTGGGTCGAATAAGAAGACCAACAAGGATATGTCGGATCAACTCCCAATTGAGGTAAATTAGCTAGGACCACCAGCGCGTGATTGAAAAGGTTGGAATTACAGTACTACGACCGTATAATCCGAATAAGCTTTCCATTGTTTCTAATAAATACACTGGAAAAACAATTTCTTCATATATTTCATGTCAATATTTAAGAAATAAATTTGCTTACAGCCTGCTAGGCAGTTCGAGTGGGTTCGAACTGTCCCTAATGTTCCACCGCATTCTTTGAATATTGCTATCCACAACCACATAGCTATCTTCAAAAAATAAGTCCACATTTCTTATCATTTTAATTTTATTGGCCCATATTCATAATCGCAAAATAAAGTTGAAACTTAGTTTTTACCCAAAATCGCAGATACAGACTGACCCCATAAAAAAAAAAAAACTTGCATTAAATTATGAGAAAATTTTAAAAAATGATTACCCTGTGTTATTGGCACAAATTATTGTAGACACAGTGAACAAAAGGAATAATAAAAAAATCGAATTTATGAGGCAGCGTGGCGTAATGGTTAGGACTGTGAACTCATAACCCTCAGGTCGGGGGTTCGAATCTCGTCAGAAAAGATGCTTTTTTTTATAAGCATATTTTAAATTTTAAAGCAGGAAAACGTGATTTTAAAGTAACATTTATTTTCATTGATATAAATAAAAAAACATTTACATTTACGAGAATCGAACTCACGTCCTGAGGGCTATGAGTTCATAGTCCTAACCATTACGCCACGCTGCCTCATAAATTCGATTTTTTTATTATTCCTTTTGTTCGCTGTGTCTACAATAATTTGTGTCAATAACACAAGGTAATCATTTTTTAAAATTTTCTCATAATTTAATGCAAGTTTTTCTTTTTTTTATGGGGTCAGTCTGTATCTGCGATTTTGAGTAAAAACTAAGTCTTAACTTTATTTTGCAACTATGAATATGGGCCATTGTTTTTTTTTCACTCGTAAAAATTAGATGTTCAAAATTTTCACGATTTCAAATTTGAAGTTTTTCAGCTGTCAATTTCTGTTTTTAATTTGGCAGCAAAACTTCAGATTTGAAGTTTCTTAGACGTCAAGTTCTGTTTTGTAACTTGGCAGCATTGTTTTGTAGGCGAACGTTTACATTCGCCAACCATAATACAGAGTCATAGGCGATTCGCCACGGAAGGCGAATCGCCATTGGTAATAGGGCTATTACATATCGAGCCCTGTGCGCGAAATTATCGTATGTGCCAAAAACCAAATTTTAGAGGAGAGGGTTTTTTCTACTTTTCTGTGCTTTGGTTGGCAATATCAATACCAAATTTTCCATGTGCTTAGATAATTAACTTTTATAACAAAACTCAGAATTTTTCCTGCGGAAAAATGTACATTTTCCGAGAAAAACATATTTTTTGGCACATACGATAGTTTCGCTCACAACGTTTCGTAGGTGTGCTTGCAGCAAATGGCACTTACGATAACATGAAAAACAGTTTAAATTGGAAATAAATTGAAACGCAAAGTTATTTGTGATCTTAAATCTTTGTGAAAATATGTGAAAAAATTAAGGTTTTATTTATTTAATTTTTTTTTTATTATGTTAAGTGGTATAAAATAACATTAAACAAAAGTTACACTTAACAAAAGCATGTTTTTAATTTCAAAAATAATTAAATTTAAGTAATTTAATCTTCATCGTCGCTTTCATTTAACGATTCTTTTATTCTTGAGGAATGTTTTAAATTTAAATACTCATTGTGATATTTTGATGGAATACTATTTTTTAAACATAGATTTTGCAAATCATTAAATTTTATCGAGGAGATACAAAGGCTTATGGTACAAAATTTGTAGCCTAAAAGTAAAATTAAAGTTGTTTATGGTTTTTTAGTGGAATTTTCAGAACATCCATAGATAGATAGAAGCTATGCGAAGTTTATTTGAGTCTAGTTTAATTTTGTTCGGTAGTAAGAAATCTGCAAGTGACTTCCATTTCTTGAGCTAAGAGTGACTTATTTTAATGCAGTCGTATCCCCATGGGTTAGTGCGTGCATTGCGAATAATTGTGGGCCATTCACTGGGCGCCCAAATCGTACGATTTCGTACAAAAGATTCAATTGTGCTATGCACAGAATCAACTGGTATGAACGGGAAGTGAATATGTAATTTTAATTTTTGCAATGAAGTTTGAAGAATTTGAAAAATGTCCCAGCATAGCTAATACGGTCTTGTTGCAGTTTTGACCAGCACAACTGTCGCAATATAGACTTATGTCATTAGCTGTCTGTCTTTGGTCTACGATTATTAGATATTTATAAAGGGCAGTGCAAGTTTCATTGCATCCTCGCTTACCATCCCGCTCACCCCACAAAAAACAATAGCCATTTCTAGTGCCATTTTCATAAACGCTAAAATTATAATAGGCGTACTCACAAAAACTGCTTATCTGTACATAAGTAACGATAAAGCGAATAGAGAGAGTACGAAAGGCTAAATAACGCGAGCAATAGTTACGCTTCATATTCTACTTCTAATTTAAAAAAAAGAAGTAGTGAATATAATAACAACAATTATGCACAATAAATTTTTGTATGGCACATACGATAATTTCGCGCACAAGCAAATAATCTAGTGTGACACGATAAAATATACAGTCAATTTTTGGCGTAACTATAAGAATTTCAGCTACAATATTTTACCAGGTGAAGCGTAGTGGGGTATATATTAAATTTGCATCAAAAAGTCAATTTCGAAAAAATGGCACATACGATATTTTCGCGCACAAGGGTCGATATTTCCTTATTAGTTTCTTGATATGTTCCTCGCATTTTGCAAACAATTATTTGACAGCATGAGATGGCTATTGTTTTTATTTATGTTCAACTTATTTATGTTAAAATTTTCTTTTTGTTTTTATAAAATAATTTTTTTGTTGTTTTCTAATGAGGAATGAGTTATAGCATTAAGTAAAAAAATGTTCTAAAAAATATGTGTATGTATTTGATTTTTTAATTCAATATGAAAGTGAAAATTGTATAGCAGAATTTATTTTGCAAACAATTACTTGACAAATTGTATGTGTGTTGAAGCGGTAGCTGAAACCATGGTCCAAATTCCTGTTTACTGATACATATAACTATTTTCGGTCTGGTAATTTTTTTGTTTGAGTCTTAGACATAAGTTCTTAGCAATAAGTTCTTCAAAACAATTTATGTTAAATATTAATTAGTGCTAGAACTAATATTACCCTCACTTACCCCAGATGTACTGGAGGACGTGTTATGGATACATTATCAATTTGTTTAAGTGCATATGGATTACTTGCGGAGATATGATGGTTAACATAGGCACTGCATAGAACTTCATTGACAGCTGAAAATAAAAAATACACAATAAGATTGTTAGAGTGAAATTTATTCTATAAGCGAAGATGTTGCTTTCTTTTAAGCATCTAAGCAATTTGCTCTTGGGAAGAATTACACACAAAAAGCATGTAAAATTTGATATAAGTTTGCTGACTTAAAAAAAAAACTAAGTTAGCAGCTAATGCATTTCTTAAACCATAGATGGACAAAATTTTGGAAGCAGTAGCTACTTACAACAAAAGCAACAATAGCCGAGTCTTTTTTGACGCGGTTATCCGCTAAAAAATTTCTTTTGTATGAGAAATTAGTCGGCGATAAGTATCGTCGACTAAACCATAAGCAATAAGTTTTACCGACTAAATCAACTGTCATTCTCATACAAAAAAAAATTTTCAGCGGGTAACCGCGTCAAAAAAAAACACGGCTAATAACAACAATTAAAACATTCCAACCATAAATTCGATCTCGATAGCAAAAAAAAAAAAATTTGCAATAAACCAAAAGCCAATTTCAAGAATCAAACAAGAACAACATGAGTGTATAAATAAAAGTACACCGTGCTATAAATTGTATGTGGCACAAAAATCTATGCTTAAAATAAATTATTTACGTTTTACTTACGTTTAGCAGAGATATATCCGATGTTGTCTCTTTCAAAATCATGCTCAACATAATTATGTCCATGCACATTGTCATGTTCATTATCGGTTGTATCGTAATTATGCTGTTCGTTATCGTCATTAATCATTGTTTTCAGATCGTCTGTAGCCATATATTTATATTGATGTTGATCTATGTGATCGTCGCCACCTTCGTCTTCAGAGTCGGACATAAAGGCTTCATGCATTGATTCAGGTGCAACCACCTTGTATTTTTCATCCAGTACACCGGTAACAGTATTGGTGACAGTTTGTTCTGTGACAACTTTTAATGTTTCAACTGCGGTGACATAGCCAAGTTTATCCGCAATGCTAAGTGCAGTTTGTCCATTCTACAGGGGGACAGGGAAGGATATAAAAATTATGCATTAGCATGGCAATGATATATTTTTTTTTATAAAAATGTGTCATTGTAATATAATTTTTTTTAAGCTGTTAAAAACAAAATCTTTCCATCTTCTAGTAATTTTTTTGTATGGGGCATAATTTAACAACTATCCCACGCCAAAAAAAAAAAAAACTTTGTTTAGTGGGAAATTCGCTGGCTAATTGTTGTCCCATTTAATGAAATTTCTCATAACAAAAATTGCTTCATTTGGACAAATATGGACTGAGGTGGGGTTCAAAAGCGCCAAATACTACCTTTTATCCAGTAGCGTACCTAGGGAGGACGACCGCCCGGGCGCAACCACTTGGGGGGCGGCAAAACACTTTTCGTATATATCTTAATTTGGTAGGGTTTTTGTTGTTTTTTTTTTATAAAATTTTTTCCTTCAAATTAAAATTCTTAGAATTGCACGTAGAGCTTTTTTTTTTGTCATACTTTTTGATTTCAAAAAATTTGAACCACCGTTTGTCATATTTCAAATGAAACATTTCTGGAATCTTTCTGAAACGTTATATGCCGAGTGTGTAGAAATATAATTATTTAAGAATAATAGCGTAAGTCTCATGTGAGAGATAAGGGCGGGGGGAGGTATGTCACCGAGGAGGACAGGGTTTGAATTTGTCTAAGAAACACCTAACGCAATCAATGGACGTCCCATTTAAACAAGTTTTTAGTATCAATTCGAGTTCAATTGTGATTTTTTTCAACTTAAATTCTGTTTCGATACGTATTATGTAGGGTGGTCTGGATCCGAACAGCTACTATAATTTTTTTTTTGTTATGGAATCGAACTTTCAACTGATGCGATTTGCCATAAAACCGAGAGGATCACTTACAAAAAAGTCATAAGCTGTATAAGCTAGATCCCACCCATACAATTTTTTACGCGCAACGTACCAGGAAATCGAAATTTTCCGTATGGCTGTTCGGATCCGCAACATCCTGTATAGCACGCATCAATACAAAATTTAAGCAAAAAAGTTTAATGAAAAAACAATTAGAGCCGTTCAAAGTGGCGTTGGTCTCATAAGTCTGCGGGCAGATGGACGCGCTTAAATTGAGACAAAAATTATCATTTCAATTGAAGCAGTACTGTATATTGTGTTAACAAAATTTTGGAGAAAAATTTTAACAAACTGACCGATTTTTTTTAAAATTTATTTTCTTGTTGCAGCAACTAAAATGGAATTTTGTCAGGCGGTGTATTACTTGGTCACTAGTGTAAGTCGCTGTTTGTTTTTTTTTTAATATTTCGATACACATTTTTTATATTTATAGATAAATAAGAAAAAAAAACGCAAACATTTTATGCAGTATTTTATAGTTGTAAATAAAAAAAAATCACTTTTATTATATATTTTATATATTACCAATTATTTATTAAAATAAAAATCGTGTAAAATGAATTCAGCTTTAATTTTTATATGTAAATATGTTTTGAACAATGTATTATACAAATACACACAGTAGTGATTAAGCGCTACAGTTTCCTTTTTACATTAAATATTCGTAAAAACAAGAAGTAACAATCTTTTTGTTTTTGCCGTCGTCGTATTAGTGTTTCCAATCTGTTTCTGTTTGGTTATCTTGATCTATCAGAGTGTTTACAAATGTATTCCATTTCACTTTAATTTATTTTCACTCACATTTATATGTTGAATTAAAAATAGCTCTCAAGTGCTCATACGCTCAATACGACGCGCCCATACAAAAGTCGGACAAAAATCGAAGAAGTGCTCCTATGATCATGAAATTTGGTATGCTTGTTTAATTTAAGATAATTAAGAAAAATTTAAAAAAAATTGAAATCGATGACCTATATCTTGGACCTAAGTATATTCATTTTTTACATGAATTTGCATGGGAGGTAGGGGAGAAGGGCGCTAGTATGGACAATTTTCACATAATTGAGAAATTGTATATGTAGATATTTAGTTTTTGTAATAAAGTCATTTTTTGTTATTACTTATACATTTTACCTTCATAATTACAACAATAGTTGCAAATTTTTTTTTCATAAACGCATTTTTAAATTATTTAAAAAAAAGCTTACATGGACAAGTATGGACAACCATTGATTTTACTAGGGGTTAATGTAGACACCAATAGAAACTTCATAATTGAAACAAAAACTTAAAGAAAGAGTTCAGATATATATATTTTTTTTAAGAAAATAATAATACAGTTCAATACAAATTCAAAATTCACTTCTATCACATGTTATACTTGGAGAAATTTATATAAAATTTGATATAACTTGCTGATCGAGAATTTACCGGCAGTTGTTGTGGCATCTTTGCCACTATTTCACTTCGGCAAATTTGGCTGGTATCCGGTAAATCGTAATAAGTGTCGATCTTTCTTTTTAAGAATGTAATGTCGAAATCTTGAGAGCCGTGGACGGTGATAATTTTGCCAATATAAAATTCAAAGTGCTTTTTAAGTGTAAATTTTACCAAAACCATGTCGTCTTCTTTCAAAACATCTTGGTGAATTAAAATAGGTGGTTCCTTGCTGTCGTCATCGATTTCACCAAGTCCGTGCTCTTCCTCTGATTCCAATAAAGAGTCATTTAGAATATCGCTATCTGAATCCGAAGACATTTTTTCTTTTAAGCCTTTTTTCATTTGTCTTCTCAGGTGTTTCGGTAAGAATTGATGACTTTCCTCGTGTTCAACAATTTTAAGACGTTCTTGAACCAGCTTTTAGAAAAGGTCTGACGATTTCTGAACTCATTTCAGTTGTCGTGGAAAGTGTTTGTGCTGGCGGATTTTCACCAATTACAAGATCGTTTGAAATAGATCCTGGAATATTTGGAACATCTTCTTGTGATTGATGAGGTATTGTCTCAGGTTGATCGGTAACAAATGCAGCATCAAAATCTTGAACAGAGAAAAATATGCTGCTTAGAGGCCACATCTCTGATTTTTTAAAGGAGATGGTGATATTGTCAAAAGTAAAACTTTTATGAAATGCTTCATTGGCAAGTTCGGCCACATTCAAAATACTTATAGCCTTGCCAGTGTTATTCCTCATCCAGTCACTTAATGCAATCTTTGTTGCTGCTTTGAATGGTCCATATACACCGACGTCAAGCAGCTGAAGGCGATGGGAACAATGAGGCAGAAATGTTAGTTGCACGATTCCATTGGCTTACGCACATGTAATTGCTTCGATCGAAACGTGACTCACACAATTGTCCATGATTAACAGAATTCGATTCGTTGTTCTACAGCCCGAAGTCTTTACTAAGTGTTCCAAAAATTTTACAAAAAACATTAGAACGCGCTTATGGAATTTTGATTTCCTTAAATTGTATTGTAATGCTGCATTTCGAATTGTTAATTTATTCTTAAGGACATCCTTAACTGCCAACGCCACCAAACTCTCCGATATATCAGCACGATCCGTTTTCCGTTTGTAAGTACGTACCATCTGTAAATAAATTTAATTGCAATTCATTTTACCTACCACCTTATTAAAGCAAATGCAATTGGGGCTAGTGTGGACATGTCCACACAGACCCCATTTCAATTGTACACACAATTGCCCCTTCGTGGTTTTTTATACAAAAACATTTTTTTTTAAACTTACCGTAAAGCTTATTAAAAATAATTTCAATAATTTGAATAAACACTATTTTAAGTTGTATTATGTATTAACACTTTAGCTAGATAATAATTAATTTATAAGTATCACTGAAATTAAGAAAAAATTAAAAATTTACTTTTTGCTGCGCAAAACAAGTCTGGTCCCGTTACCATGAAACGGTGAACTGTATACAGACTCATTTTTTTTTTGGTGATGGAGAGCGATTCAAAGCGGAGCGAGCATTTGAATTTGTCTGCATTAACCCCCAGTCCACACTAGCCCCCCTCACCCCTACATACAAAAGTTGACAGTTATATATGTGCATAGAATATGTTTGAAATCAGTTACATCCTAGGGGTACCTCACTTGGATCTGTATTAATTTTTTTCATGCTTTTGTATGGGAGGTACATACATACAAAAGTTGACCGATCTTAATGAAACTCAGTCAGAATGCTAAAAAAGCAAAGTAATATTTGTATAAGAAATATGATTGAAATTGGATACACCCTAGGGTTACCTCCCTTGGACTTATATTAATTTTTAATGTGCTTTTGTATGGGGGCTACATACAAAAAATTTACCAATCTTATCGAAACTCGGTCAGAATGCCAGAAAAGTCGATTAATAGATATGTGTAGAATACGGTTGAAATCGGTTATCCTAAGGGCAGGTACCTCCCTTGGACCTATATTAATTTTTACATGCTTTTGTATGGGTGGTACATACAAAAGTTGACCAATCTCGCATCAATGGATTAAAACTTTGTGAACAGAACTGGGCACAATATCACCATATAGCAAATATTTCAAAATGAGATTTCACAAAGAATCGGTGCGATTCGATACTGATATAGATACTACAAGACAATAAAACGTTCTTACATTTGTTAATATGAATGCAGCACTCGGTGGGAATATTATTGTTTGACTGCTTCAACAGGATAGTTTTTTATGTTTCCTATATTTTTGACCATTTTCAAAATCCTGTGAAAAATCAAATTTAATTTTTTTCTTTCAAATAATGAAAACTGTTTTTCTTTGATAATTTTTAAAAAAATCAAAAAAAAAAAAACAAATTGTTTTGATATTTTCAAAAATGTGTTACCAAAATATTTTTGCTAGACGCTCAAAAACAAAAAAATCTACAACAATAAAATTGTCCAAAAGTACTGATTTCCACATATATAATTTTTTTGGGTTAATAATTAGCATTTACTTTCTTCAAAGTATTTCCTTTACAATATTCTATTGCAATATTTGAAGAAAAAAATATTTGTGTATCTTCGCATTTTGCAATGCTTTACAACAATTTTATGAATTGTAAAAGCTAACATTGTGAAGGAAGTTGCTTGAAATTAGATAGGAGTTCCCTCAAATAGAGGGGAACTGGTTAAGGCTGTTTTTTCTTTTTTCATCCCTCTTTGCTTTCGCTTTTTTAGAACTAAACATAGCGTAGTGCAGATATGGAATTTGCAGCATAGGGGGTCCGATATTTATTTGTTATTATTATTATCGTAATATATTTCCAAAAAAATATATTTTAAATTCTTATGTCCTTAATTATGTTAGTTATCATTCTATATTTTCCAATGAATTTATTTTATGTTTTCAATGTCTTTAATATGTGTTCAGAAAAAACTTATGTTTTTATTAGAAACTAAACGTACAGTGTTTCAAAAGTCATTGCGGCCGAATATTGCTTTTACTATTAATATTTTACAGTTATTTTATCCAAACAAATATAGTAGAATATTTTACAAGTTCTGGCTTCCAGAGAAGTTATAAATCTCGAAAGCTTTCACAAATATACCCAAAAAACTGTGTAACTTTATAAAAAGGACTACAATTGGTACAACATGCCTCCTTCCGTGCACAAACTTCTAATACATTGAAGTCAAATTATGCAAGAACTAGAAGTTCCAATTGGACGTCTTTCTGAAGAAGCTTAGGAAGCATCAAATACACTTTTTAAAAACGCGAGGCTGCACAACAGCAGGTGTTGCTCTAGAGTAGCAAACAACGAAGATGTTTTTCATTATTTGCTGATTTCTTCTGATCTTTTTACTAGCCAAATTCGAATAAAGCGGGATAAAAATTATAAAGAGTTATCACCAGAGGCACAAGAAATGCTTGAAGTCTATGAAGAAGATGATTAAAATAAATTTAAAAAAAAAAAACATTGCTGTTTTTTATCTATTTTTCAAACTAGGTTTTTTTATTGAATTTTCAGTTTTTCTTTAATAACTTGAAAACTGTAAAAGATTTCGCACAATTTGTAACATTTTTGAAATCAGCATTGCAAAATTATTAGAAATCGATAACCATTTTGAAGAACAAGTCTCAATCACATCCCACCTTTGTATGGGCGGTTGGCGTGTACGTTGGCCGATTTTTTTCATATTCATAAGTTTTTGTTGATTTAACCTAAAAAACGTCTGTGCCAAATTTCAAGACTCTGGCGCTATTCTTATTGTTTATGGCCACAGTTTTTTATTTTTCTGTAATAACTTTAAAACTATAAGAGATATTGAAAAATTAATAACATTTTTGAAATCAGCATTGCCAAATTAATTAAAATTGATGCCAATTTTGAAAAAAAGTCACAACTTCATCCCACCTTTGTATGGGAGGTAGGCGTATCCTTGAACCGATTTTTTTAAAAATCTCCAATTTTTGTTCTCTTTAGCTTGAAAACATCTGCACCAAATTTCAAGAGTCTAGCGCAATTATTACTATTTATGGCCGCCGTTCCATACAAATCCATCCACTGTTCGCCGGTTAAGGATATGTGCCACTCGTTTAAATATTAATTTCAACAATGTGTAGATGAGGAAGTGTAGTACTTTAAATAATAAATTGAGAGTTTTGAAAAATATTGAATTATTTGGGTTTTGTAAGGAAGGTCTGGGTGGAAAATTGTTGCACTGAGTGTGAAAAAATTCGATGGTTTTTTGATTGATTTTTATGCCGTATTTGGTGACAAGTGTTTTTTGCTTTCAGTTCAATTGATTCTGGGTCGCAAGTGAACTGTATCTACGGTGCCGTGACATAATCCCCATTTACGATTATGTCCGAAAATTTTCGGTGTAACAAAAATATATGCATCAAATGCAAATCATTGGTAATTTTCTGAGGTATAAGTTTTTTTAATAATGTTTTCCTGACTTTGTAAATATTACTTAAGCTCTAAGCAGTTAAGATCATAGTTGCACCTCGTTATTAAAATAGATTTTACAGTCTCAATTTTCATATGGAACTTTTTATCAGTCCATATATTGCTTAAAATAGAAAATACCCTTTCGGTGGAGGCATTTGAACCCGGTAAACACAAATTAAATTCTACTATGTTTAAAATATTTTGAAAAGGTATGGAATTTTTTTTAAAATATTGAAATATTTCAACCTATTTATTCTAGCTTTCCACCATCTGTCTATTCCTTTAGTATCTCACAATTCATATAACTTTTAAGACACGTAAACTCATCAAATAGTTCGCTGTAATTAATTTTAATTTGGCTCCTTTTTCCCATAATATATGTCAAATTTCTTTCAACGTTATTCGAAGATTACATTGTTCGCAACACTACCCATTCCATCACTTCAACCTCTTTAAATGCATAGTCCCACTGATGTAGATAATTTAATGCAATTCTTATAAAAACTTTTGACACAATTTCTTAATTTACTTAGGTTTTCAGTTCCTGTTTTTTCTAACTCCGAAATTATTTTCTTCTATATTCCAATGGTGGATTCTCAGGACTTACATCTTCCAATATATGCAACTCCGGCTATGTCCATTCTTAGAAGTTGTTATAAGCCCAACACGAAGTGGGGATTGTGACCGAAAAAAAAAAAACAGACATAAGGTCCAAAACTGTTATCATTAATTTATTTTTTCGGACATAACCCCCATGGGGATTAAGTCCGAAAAGCTTTCGGGCATAACCCCCATACAAAAAATGGGGACTATATCCGAAAATTTTCGGACATAATTTCCGTTTCAAAAATGGGGATTATGTCCGTGGGGATTATGTCACGGCACCTGTATCTACACCGACTTAAGTAAAGCATTTGACAAACTATAATCAAACATAGTTTGATTATGTTTAAATTAAAGAAGCTTGGATTTCCTATAAATTTTGTCAGATCGATTGAATCTTATTTGTTTGATCGTTCTTATCGAATAAGATTTCGACGGGTGTTGTCTTCCCCTTTTACAGCGTTTTCAGGTGTTCCACAAGGAAGTCACCTATGGCCGCTTCTGTTTATTTTAGCTATCAATGATGTAACTCATATAATCAAAAACTCTCATCTGCTTATATATGCTGATGATATGAAAATTTACAGGACTGTGAAGGTGGATGATGATAACTTTGCCCTTCAGTCTGACTTGAAATAACTTGAGGTTTGGTGTTCTAGGAATAGCTTACTTTTAAATCCTGATAAATGCCAAACTATGATCTTCTCTAGAAAGAAAAGTAATAAGGAATTTGATTATACACTTAATGATAAGAAAATCTGTCGTGTCGATATAGTCAAAGACCTTTATGAAACGGTGGGCAAAAGAATTTAATAGCCCTTTAGTAACTGTAACTATATATAACAAAATTGTGCGTCCTCACTTAGAGTACGCTAGCCATGGTCTCCATATTATAGATAGAGTAGAAAGAATTCAAAAAAATTTTGTTCGGTTTGCTTTTAAACCGTCCTCCTTATGAGGATCGTTTGAAGTTATTACGCATGCTGTCTTTGAGCACTCGTAGAAATATTGCGGGTACACTTTACTTGCATCAGCTTGTAACTGGGTCGATTGCTGCACCAGAGCTTCTTAATTATATTCATTTTAACACTAATCGTAGAAGTAATCGTAACTTATATCAGATATTTTAGCAACCAGTTAGTAGAACTAATTATACGGCTACAGCCCCTTTTAATCGCATGACAACTCTTATTAATAATTGCGAAGCTTTTAACATTAGCTTGTCAAGAGGTTAACTCATGATCATGATCATTACCATTATCATTATCATTATCATTATCATTATCATTATCATTATCATTATCATTATCATCATTATCATTATCATTATCATTATCATTATCATTATCATTATCATTATCATTATCATTATCATTATCGTTATCGTTATCATTATCATTATCATTATCATTATCATTATCATTATCATTATCATTATCATTATCATTATCATTATCATTATCATTATCATTATCATTATCATTATCATTATCATTATCATTATCATTATCATTATCATTATCATTATCATTATCGTTATCATTATCATTATCATTATCATTATCATTATCATTATCATTATCATTATCATTATCATTATCATTATCATTATCATTATCATTATCATTATCATTATCATTATCATTATCATTATCATTATCATTATCATTATCATTATCATTATCATTATCATTATCATTATCATTATCATTATCATTATCATTATCATTATCATTATCATTATCATTATCATTATCATTATCATTATCATTATCATTATCATTATCATTATCATTATCATTATCATTATCATTATCATTATCATTTTCATTATCATTATTACCCCAGCGGGTGAGGGGTCAGAATATCCCCGAGGTAGGCATGCCTGTCGTAAGAGGCGACTAAATATCCTCATGGCAGTGTTTTTTCACCCCAGGGTGAGACGAACTGGATCGGAAAAGGACTACGAGATGTTTACTTGAGCAGACCGTTGCCCGTCGTGACGCACTGGAATCGCCATCGGTTTTTTTTTTCCCGCTGATGGCGCCAATGGAGGTGATGTGAGCATGCTCTGCCGAGGTGTTAGTTGCGGTGGGGAGCAGAAGCCAGCCACTTCGGGCCCTAGTCGGGGAGTGTGCATTGGGTGCAGAATAGGAAACTGCGTTGCTCCGGGCGAGCGCTGGTCCGTCCGTGTATACCGGGACAAGCAAAGCGTAGGTCAGGCCTCAGGGAACTTGGGTAGGGGTGTCATCCCCGAGGGTATACCCGTTCCTGACTATTACGGCCCGCCCCCCTACACACGATGCGCTGCTAACCTAAATTCATGTTGGAACAATTTAATTCAAAGGAAAAATCTACGAAAACAAATTCGAACGCAAAAAAGATGGAAGAGCACAAACTGAGGGTTGGAAGTATTTTTAAAAGGAGCTCTATACTGCAGCGATCCCCTCCAAGCAGGAGTACGTCTATGCCAAATGTACATAACTCAGGCATAACACCAAAAAATGTCAGAGTTAATGAGATTGAGACATCAGACAACATCCAGCAGGTAGAAAAAACTGGAAAAACGCCAGTTATCACGACCTCTATCGCTGTAGAAATATCCAAGCGGAAAGGGACTCAACCTTGTTTCAAAGATGGAGAAGCAACCATCGCTGAGACGTCCACGAACACGCCAATACAAGCTCAACAGATGCAGAAAATAGATTCCGTAAGGAGCTCCCCTCAATTGGAGCTTATCCAAAAAATGAGATGCCTGGAAGAGGATACTCTAGCGAAATGCAAAGCAGTACTTCGTAAGATGAAGCAGGCAATAGCAAAGCAGAAAAACGTCAATATGGACGTCAAAAACGGAACTTCCGAGCTTTGTGAGCTGATAGATGTAATCGAGAGCTACAAAACAAGCTGGAAGAAAACTGAGACTGTAAAATTTAAAGATACAGCTACAGAAAAAGTCAATAAAGTCAGCTCAAAATCAGTCGGCGGAGACACACCTTTAACCGGACGAGAAAAAAGGCCCGCCACAAGCCCAGCGGTATCTGAAATCAACAAGAAGGCAAGAGAAGGAGAGCCTGGAACGTGGGTAACCATAGTTAGGCAAAAACCAAAAAAGAAAGAGGACAGTAAAAAATCCGGAAAAACTCCCGCTGTAGCGGAAAACACAGAAGATGGAAGAAAGAAACCGAAAAAGAAACCACGGTGCGAAAACGGCCGGAAGCGGTATTGGTGAAGCCCGCAGGAGGTAGCAGCTACGCCGATGTCCTAAGGAACCTTAAGGAAGCAGTGAAACCTGAAGAGTCAGAAGTGTAAATTAGGTCGGTCAGGAAGACAAAAGGCGGAGCTATCCTTCTAGAACTAGCAGAAGGCGGAAAAAAAGGAACAGTTTCGTGAAGCAATAAAGCAGTCGTTGAAAGAAGCTGCAACCGTGACCGAACTGAAGGCTTAAGCTACAGTCGAGATCAGAGACTTGGACACTCTTACAGGGTTAGAGGAGGTAGCCTCTGCCGTCAAAAAAGTAGCTCAAAACGAAAATGAAGATATTTCAGTAAGGATGACAAACACCAACAGCAGAGAACAACGCCGAGCGTTTGTTACGCTGTCGACAGAGGCAGCTAGCATCATCATTAAAGAACAACGCATAAGGATCGGTTGGATGTATTGCAGAGTAAGACAGCTGGACGATGTTAAACGCTGTTACAGATGTTTTGGGACAGGGCATACACAGCTCAATTGTAAAGGACCTGACAGGAAGGGACAGGACTTATGCATTCGATGCGGACACCAAGGCCACAAGATGAAAGACTGCAAAAATACACCGAAATGCTGCATTTGCTCAGATGAAGGCTCTGAACCGACGGATCATCTACCTGGGACAAGTAGGTGTTTGTCCCATAAAAAAACTATCCCGAAAATGACGAAAATATTACAAGCCAATCTACACAGAAGCGCGAATGCTGAGGCATTGCTCACACAAGTAATGATTGAGCACAACGCTGATTTAGCAATCATTAGTGAGCAATACAACAAGACCAACAATGGACTGTGGCTCGAAGATACTACCAAAACGGCAGCTATATGGGTAAAGAACAACTCAAAGTTTCAGAGTACAAGGAATGGAATGAGCGAGGGCTTTGTCTGGATTACTAGCAGCAAATACACTGTTATCTTACTCCAAGCAACTCTATCCAAGAACTTCAAGACAAACTTGATAACATTGAAGATGCAGCACGTTGCATCGGTGGCAATTTCATCATCGCTGGAGATTTTAACTCCAATGCAACGGAATGGGGTACGTCCACAACAAACTCTAGAGGAAGGCGAGTCCTTGACATGGCTGCCAGGCTAGGTCTCATAGTTGCAAATACGGGAACAACAGCCACTTTCAAAAGAGCGGGGTGCGAGGGCTCAATCCCCGATATCACACTGATATCCGAGAGAATTGCCAACCAGATGAAGCAATGGAAAGTTCTGGAGGATTATACCGGCAGCGACCACCAATATTTGACGTACTGCATGCAAACAGGTGTAAATGCTGACACTGATCACAGGACAAGAGGAACAAGGAAGTGGAATATATCAAAGCTCAGGCAAAATGAATTCTTCACTGCACTTGATGCAGTCTCCCTTACGCACCGAGAAATCAGGGACACGGAAAAGATGGTATAAAATATGATGCATTGTATCACCCAAGCGTGCGAAGCATCAATGCCGATAATTGCCGGAAATGCAAGAAGGAAAGCTGCCTACTGGTGGACGGACGAAATAAGCCGTTTAAGAGCAACATGCATCCGCAGCCGAAGACGATACACAAGAGCAAGAAGACGGAGCGACGCGACTGATCAGGCTCTGGTGTATAAGCAAGACAGGGAACTTCTCAAGACTACGATACTCGCAAGCAAAAAGAGAAAATGGGAAGAACTCCTCAGCGACATTAATAATGACCCATGGGGCCTTGGCTACAAAATAGTTACACAGAAGCTTGGCGTTAAGCACCGCATGGCGAACTTAACGGAAGAAAGTATGGAAAATATCGTAAATACTCTCTTCCCAACACACAAAATAAGATGCGATGAAACCGATAGGCAGACAAACGACGACCCATTAGATTTATTCACGGAAGATGAGCTTACCAAGGCTGCCAACTCCATGAGAAAACGAAGAGCACCAGGTCTAGACGGAATACCATCGGAGATACTTCGTATGATCGCAAAAGAGCGACCACAACTACTCCTTAAAGTGTACAACGCCTGTTTGACTGAAGGATTTTTTCCTAAAGTATGGAAGACTCAAAAGCTTGTTCTTATCAGCAAGGGCAAAGGTGACTTAGAAGCGCCATCCTCATATCGCCCATTATGTATGTTGGATACAGCGGGAAAACTCCTAGAAAAGCTTATAAAGCCACGCTTGTCACAGAAAATAGAAAACTCTGGAGGCCTGTCAAACAAACAATATGGCTTCCGACATGGTAGATCTATAGTCGATGCCATAACAGACGTCATAAAAAGCGTCCAGATAGCGCAGAGCGGAAATCACCACAGCAGACGCATAGTCCTTTTGGCAACACTGGATGTAAAAAATGCGTTTAATAGTGCGAGGTGGGTCGACATGATAGATGCCTTAGAGACCCGATTCCAGATCCCAGAATATCTGAGAAGGGTGGTGCGTAGCTACCTACAGAACAGAACACTGGTGTACGATACAAGCAGTGGTGCTCGGTGTAAGCAAATAACCTCCGGTGCGGCACAGGGCTCCATTCTTGGCCCAGACCTTTGGAATGTTTGCTATGACGAAATACTTCGTATTGAGATGCCAGACGACACCCATTTGGTCGGCTACGCAGATGACATTGCCGCAGTTATAACAGCTAGAAATACAGATGATGCTCAAAGAAAATTAAATCAGGTTATGATACGGACGCAGACGTGGATGAACAATCACGGTCTTAAGCTAGCCACTGAAAAGACGGAGTTGCTTATCATTACACAAAGGCACATAGCCACGGAAATACCGCTGAGAACACTCTCCGAAACTTTCACCACCAAAAAAGCGGTTAAGTACCTGGGTGTCAGGCTAGACTCCAAATTGACCTATTGGCCTCAGATACAGCATGCAGTTAGTAAAGCAGCTCAAGCAACGGCATCGCTGTCAAGATTAATGGCAAACACAGGCGGACCAACTGCGAGCAAACGGAAACTCCTAATGGCTACCACTCAAGCGGTTTTAGTGTACGGATGCGAAGCATGGGCAGACGTAGTAAAAAAGCAACATCACCGGAAAGCTCTTAGCTCGGTGCAAAAAACAGCAGCACTGCGAGTAGCCTCGGCGTACCGCACTGTCTCACAAGCTGCGGTGCTGGTAATTAGTGGAACAATTCCAATCGACCTACTGGTTTTTGAGCGCCAAAGACTATGGAAGCAGCAAAGCCAACCTGAAAACCGTTTGACAAAACAAGAGGCAAGAGCGTACACTATAAAAAGCTGGCAAGAACGATGGGAAAATGAAAGTTTTGGGCGCTGGACAGCGCGTCTAATACCTCAGTTGAAAAACTGGTTAGACAGAAGTTTCGGCGAAGTAAACTACTACATCACGCAATTTCTATCTGGTCATGGATATTTCCAAAAATACCTTAATATGATGGGTAAAACTGAGAGGCCAGACTGCATATACGGCGACGCAGAGTTCGATGACGTGGAACATACGTTTTTCAATTGTAGAAACTGGACAGAAAGAAGATGTGAGTTAGAGAGACGAGTCGGTCCACTAGCAGCTGAAAATATTATACCGACCATGCTAATAAGCGAAGAAAACTGGATGTTGATCGCACGATATGTAGAAAGCACACTCCACATGAAGAAGAGAGACCTGGACGCTTATCAAACTGGAATAAATTGAGGCATCTACCAGACGAGATGAGGTCAGCCGTTAGCGCGAAAGTATGAGATCAGCCGATAGGGGGAGCCTGGACGCAGGCTTGGAAAACAGATGATGGCAAAGACCGCCAAAGAAAATGGAACCTCCCTGAAGTAATGCTCAACAAGTTTTCCAGGGGGGACATATTCTCAAATAAGAGGAGGGTGGTTTAGTCGGTATACCAGATTGAGAGCCCGACACACCGACCTGGTGACGATCAGTCCGATGGTGCTTAAAGCATTCCACCAAACTCACCCCAAAAAAAAAAAAAATCATTATCATTATCATCATTATCATATCACATTATACTATCACTATCAATACTATCACTATCAATACTATCACTATCAATACCATCACTATCACTATCAATACTATCACTATCAATACTATCACTATCAATACTATCACTATCAATACTATCACTATCAATTCTATCACTATCAATACTATCATTATCAATACTATCACTATCAATACTATCACTATCAATACCATCACTATCAATACTATCACTATCAATACTATCACTATCAATACTATCACTATCAATACTATCACTGTCAATAGTGTCACTATCAATACTATCACAATTATAAAGTAAATAATTGTTTATGTAAGATTTCATTGTATCACACAATTTAGCGCCAGAAGATTTTGGTCATCGATAGTAATCTAAGCTTTAATCTATTTCAGGCTTTTAATCATTACATAACACATGATTTTTAACACGACGTCATAGCAAAAGTAGTGCGCGATTCTTTGCATTAGCCAATAATTAAACTTTTCATTAATATGAAAAAAAAAAATTTAAAAAAAAAATACCTGAGCTCACAGTCCAAACCATTTGACCAGGCTGCCTGTTTTACAGATATTTGTGTAATTTTCACTGTGATTTTGATAACTTGCGTATTACATTACGCCTTCGCTTACTATATTGGGCATTATTTTTACATCTAAGTGTAATGTAAGAATCCAATGTTTTCAAAATTAATGCATGGCTCAAAAACTAGTACGATGTCTTTTTTGTAAAGCTGAACATGCAAAATGAATGAAGACTATTCTCAAAATCTGAGCTCTTAGATTGTGGTCAAGGGTTTTATGTGGTAAATTGTGTTTTGTAGTTAAGTTTGTCTAACATCGGTTTTTCTAGCCACAATATTGCCTTAAAACTTTTAGCAATTAATTAGAAAATCCACAAACGTGATCATTTTACACATAAAAATGACTTAGAAAATAATCATCATTGGAGGAATACAAGATTCTATGTCATGCAAATCTGTTCCATTTTGCATTAAAAAAAAGGTGGCATCATGACAACGTAAAATGTTACGTTAAAAGTTGACAACTCTAGTGACAAAATAACTGGACGAACGCAATTACGTAAACAATTATATAATTCCAATTTATGACGTAAGGTGATTAAAAGTGTCGCGCACGCAGTGTCACCGCGTTTTACATAATCTGGATGTTAGAAAATTTTCATCATTGAAGGAATACAAGATTCTATGTCATGCAAATCTGTTACATTTTGCACTAAAAAAAGGTGGCATTATGGCAACGTAAAATGTTACGTTTAAAGATGACAACTCTAGTGACAAAATAACTGGACGAACGCAATGACGTAAACAATTACATAATTCCAATTTATGACGCAAGGTAACTAAAAGTTTTTTGGGGTATCAGTCTAATTAATTTCTTCTAGGTGTACTTACATTAGTCAAAACATTAGGATCCGCCTTATGTGTCAGCAGCAGGTTAATGACCAGCGTGTGTCCTTGCTGTGCCGCCTGATGAAGGGGCGTATAGCCAATGTTGGTGCTCATCTCAATGTTCGCATCATTTTCGAGCAAAAATTTAACCATATTGATTTGACCATAATGTGCTGCTACATGCAGCGGCGTATAACCTGCTTTTGTGCGCTCCGAAATGTTTGTCTGATGATCGAGCAACACTTGCGCCACTTCAGTTTTGTCTTCCTGCGCACACAAGTGCAACGGTGTCAGTCCATTTTTAGCTGTAATACTAGCATTAGCACTATTTTCAAGCAGCAAATTGACAATATCAATATGTCCTTCCTGGGCGGCCAAATGTATCGGTGCGAAGCCCGATTTACTTCTAGCGTTGGGGTCAGCGTTATACTGTAGTAAATGTTGCGCAATTTCCATTTGATTCTTCTTAGCTGCAATATGGAGTGCAGTGTGGCCGTTTTTGGCACTCATTTGTGGTGATGCACCTCTTTCGAGCAGTAACAGCGCAACGTTTTGATGATCATAGTGTGCTGCCACATGCAATGGTGTTACACCATTTTTGCCCTGACAATCAACCTTCGCGCCCTTTTGTAGCAACAGCTGAGCCACCTGCACTTTACCATATTTAGACGCTAAGTGTAGTGGAGAGAAACCCTTCTTTGTAGTGGCGTCGAGCTGCGCGTCGTTCTCTATAAGTAGCTGTGCGACTTCTTCTTGCCCCTCCTTTGCTGCTATATGAAGCGGTGTGTAAGCATCTTTTGTGGTAGCATCAACATCGGCGCCATGCTGAAGTAACAGCATTATAATATCGATATTGCCCAGACGCGACGCAACATGTAACGGCATTTGACCCTCTCGTGCCTTTGTGTCCACTTGAGCGCCGTTGCGTAATAAAATTCGTATGATATCAGTTTGGTTAGCACGTGCCGCCAAATGTAACGGTGTTTCACCGCGCACCGTCGGCGCATCGGGATTTGCGTCGTGCTGCAGCAGATAGATTACAATGTTCATACAGCCCATGAAACTGGCTACATGCAGCGGCGTAAGGCCGGACTCTGTTGTTGCACTAATGCTGGCGCCGTGCTTCAGCAGCAGCTCAACAACCTTGATGCGATTCTTTTTGCAGGCGATGTGCAGTGGTGTGAAGCCGTTAAGAGCGCGCGCATTAGGATCGGCATTGTAGTCTAGCAGCAGCTTAGCCACGCGCACATGTCCGCAGTGCGCCGACACATGCAGGGCGGTTAAGTAATCAACAGTCACTTCGTCAACAGGCGCTTCATGCTCTAGCAGAATACGCGCCGCTTCATCATGTTCACCCTGAGCAGCCATGTGTAGCGGTGCAAGTCCGTTTTTAGTCTTCGATAGGATGGGGGCATTGTTAGCTAACAAAATCTCAATAGCTTCCTTGTGTCCGGAGCGAGCAGCGCAGTGTAACGGTGTTAGACCATCGCGGGTCGTAGCATCGATACGAGCATTCTTCAAAAGCAATAGCTTTAAAATATTTGTTTTACCCCACTTACAGGCGACATGCAGCGGTGTTATATTATGCTTGGCTATATAGTTAACATCGGAACCGTGATCGATCAGCAAATTAGCAACTTTTGCATTACCGTAGTGGGCGGCAATGTGCAAGGGTGTAAAGCCAGACTTTGACACAATATCTGGATTATGTTCGTTCTCTAAAAGCAATGTTGCTGCCTTAACGTCTTCTTTTTTGGCAGCAATGTGAAGAGCTGGTAGACGTACTTTACCCCTTGAGTCGCCCTCAAGCAGAACAGCTACAACTTTGTCATGACCCTGCTGCATAGCAACAGCAAGTGGTGTAAAACCGTCCTATGAAATAAGTAAGTTGAATTAGTCTAAAACCGTCTACCGGAGCGACAACTTTAATGTTATATAACAAGAATCAATCGTCCAATATAACGAATTTAATATTTTTTGAAGTCGTTCCCTATAATGAAAGTGTTCGTTACATCGAAAGATGTTTGCCAACACGCAGCCAACTTTAGCGTGTTGAAAAGAAGAAAGTAATACCTTTTCAACGATATGTAATTTCGGCAGATGGCGATACGCGTTCAGGCGGGAGATATAAAGACTGGGTGGAAAGTTGTCGCACTGTGTAAGGTGGATCTAAAATCGTTCGTTACATCGAGATTCGTTATATTGTACGTCCACTGTATGTATGTGCATTATAAATTGATGTACATATCTAAATTTAATGTATCATCTATTGCACCGGTAGACTTGCAAAATGTATAAGTATGTTGATTAAGCATCATCTATTGCACCGGTAGACTTGCAAAATGTATAAGTATGTTGATTAAGCATCGGTTCACACGAATGTTAGCTAGCGCGAGTTTCAGCATAACACAAAAGAATGTGCATTTTGTTAGAGCAGAAGCGTAAAGGGAACGAGGATTAATTGATGTATTTAAGCACGAGGTAAGAAAACTTAGTTATTTCAACTTCGTTTATTTTTGCTGTGCTACGCATAACTAACGCATGTTGACTGCCCGTGTGAAAAGTAATAAAATGTGTGCGTTGAAAAAACGTATACTGTACTGAGTATTTGAGTCGTGCGTTTAGTCAAGGAGTTGTACAATTTTTTTTTAAACTTAAATACTAGTTCATATGCCTCCTTGTACTTAGTTCTAGTCAATTTAAACCTACCTCAGTAGCCAGTGACGGATTAGCACCTTTGGCTAATAGATAACGAACGCTAACATCATGATTCTCCTGTGCAGCCATATACAGTGGAGTAAAACCGTTCAACGACTGCACATTTACATTGGCATTGTACTTTATTAATAGTTTAATGACATCCTTTTGGCCCGCCAGTGAGGCGATATGCAGCGCTGTGTTTCCTTTTTTTGTGGCATTGTCAACATTGGCGCCACGTCGCAGTAATTCACTAACGATATCTATGTAGCCATCTTTTGCAGCTAAATGCAAAGCATTTAAGCCATTCTGGTAATTAAAATAAAATTGAATATAATTGTATATTATAGGCAACATTCAACATATTCTGGAATGCTTTAATTAAATTCTTTTTTACGAGATTCTCAAAAAAAGTAACACCCCGATCGCAGGCACATGACATCAACCATAATTGGGTAAATCTAAAAACTTAATAAATGCTGGCAGCATACTACACGCTATCAAATTCCGGCGCAAAAAGTAATTTTCATTAGATCAGCGATAGTACGCTTTAATTAATAGATCAATCTAAATCTATCGACTTTTTCAATTTCTGTGACGTCAGACTATGGGACTTACTGTCAAGTTTAGGTCAAGTTTGACATTCTGCAACTCATCAGTAGTAGTAGCACAAAACAGAACGATACAACGAAATGACTTAGCTTCGTTTGCTTGTGACAAAATGCGAATCAAGCATAAAAGGAAGCTTGAAGCATGCTCTCATACGCTCATTTCTCTTGCTTTGTTTTTTTTTTTTGTTTTGATTTCTGATTTGCGTACATAAAAACTTGGTAGAGTTGCAATGTGGCAAGTGACTTGATGGCCGTTTTAAATGCGCATACGCAGATCTCTAGTACATATGCACATACAGTGGCTTACAGCTTATTGTATGCAGTGCACAATTTTAACTTCAGCGCTCTACAATTCTGAAACTAAATGAAATTTGAAAAAAATGTTGTTGTCATTTGGAAGAGAAAAAATTGAAGTTTAAACATAATTTTTTTTATGGTTAAAAAATATTATCTGAAATTTTAAACATAGAAAATTAAAACATACCATTAAATTTCACGTCACAGCTTATTAGGTGTATGAAAATATGCTAAACTGTAAAAACAATGTCAAAAATAATGATTTTGTAATTTTTTATTTATCGTGTGGTAGCCTATTCGGTCAACTATGGCTTAAAAGTGGTTTGGCATCGAAGCACCAAGTTTTTGAGTGGTATATGGCGGGATATTACGTTATTAAATTTAAAGTGCCTCTTTTAGGCCCTTTTTGTTTAAAATTTTGTATTTCGGACCTTTTTTTTAAAATCGTCCATAAATTTACAATCACACTTCGATCTGGCGACTATGTTGGCGGTGCCATCAAATTTGGGCACTTATATACTAACCAGGATTGAACCAATGTTTTTTGGTAACAAAATGGATTATCATAGATAACATCGAAGTTTCCCCCTCCATTATTGATTGATTAATAACATTTATTTTGATAATAATAGTTAAGTATTAATAGTGTATGTTATAAATAAAATTTTAAGTATTTTATTTGATATGAGGACATTGCAATGCGCGCATGGCTTAGATAGTTAGTAATAAAGAAATTAATTTTGAATTTGTATATAATTCACATTTTGGCGCAAAAAAAAACAGCTTTTCAGCCATCTCGGGGCAGTGTGAAGCTCTCTTTTTGGATATAATACTGCCCGCTGTTGAATTGACCCTCTCTGATGATGTGGAAGAAGCCGGAATAAAACGGATATCGCAAGGCCACTCTTCTTAATGCATCCAGTATTGAATAATGTCCGTTTCCTCACTTAACAAAGGCTCTTCGAAAAAAAAAATATGAAAAAAAAAGTGTCGCTCGGATCTAGTTTCGGAGATATAGACATCGAAAGTTGCGGACATAACTTTTGGAAAAATGATTATAAGTTGGGAACCGCTGAATAGAAAATGGTAAATATGAGTGTCGTAAGAAAGGTAATTTAATGACCTACAATAATAAAGTTTTGAAATTTGACCTATAGTTTTGGAGATTTGATGAATTTTCTGAAATTTTGACCAATTTTTTTTTTAAAAACCTTATTTTTTCCTAAAAATGTGTTAATAACCTATAACTTTTTTAGCACGTTAAAAAAGCTTAATTTATTCCCTTTAAATGGTATATAATAAGTTTTAAATGTTTATATTTATACCCTTTTTAAAGAAAAATACAAAAATTTATTCAATGATTAATAGACTTCGATTTTAATCGTTAGGGCTCAAAACTATCGATAGTAAGCGATGTTGAAAAACATCGATGAACATCGCTATTAATCGATTTTTCCTCAGCCCTAATATTTTCAATAAAAGCTTAATTTCCGGTACCAGCAGCTGATATGCTGCATAGTGCATTTCTGCACTAAATGCGAAAATCGCGTCTTCTATTTTTGCGCCATTTGTCTTGTTCATTGGTTTGTAGTGAAAACCAATATTTTCATTATTTTCTTGAAGCGCGACTCGAAAATAGAAAAAATCGTTCAAAATATGTAAGTGGCTTGTTGACAGTGTTGCCTTATAACATAAGCAGTTTTTACTATAAATTACAGTTTTTTAGACAAGCTCTCAGTTTTTTAAATCGTCTTCTGAAACAAATTAGATTTCAGATTTGGTAGGAACAATTCATATTAAAGTGTTTTTGTTATTTTTTTTAATGAATTGCTTTTTATCTATAGATAAATAAGTTTAATAAAAAGCCTTAATTCCTAAAAACTTTCTTCGTTATTGTATGCAACAGTTTTTTTTATTAAAAAATCGAGGAAAATCCTAAAATAATATTTTGGATCACTAAGCAAAAAATTTCAAAGGAGAACACTTAGGATTATTGATAATAAAATCCAAATGAACATATTTAACATATTTCTGAAAAGAAAAAAATTTATGATAATTATGCACTTATATTTTTAAAAAAATTGTGCTCAACGAAGCAATGGGAAAAGGCCGAAAATAGTTTTTGGGAGTGACAGGGGAGGTTCCCGACTCACTTAAAGAGGTGTTTTAGACCAATTTTATGAAAAAAATTTTATTGCACGAATCGATGGAAAAGGCCGAAAATGGATTTTGATGGTGACAAGTGAGGTCCCCGACCCTCCTAAAAAGGTTTTTGGGCCAATTTTTCGAAAAAATTTTTATTGTACGAATCGATGGGAAAAGGCCGAAAATGGATATTGAAGGTGATAAGTGAGGTCCCCAACCCTCATAAAAAGGTTTTTTGGACCCATTTTTCGAAAAAAAATTTACTGCACGAATCGATGGGAAAAGGCCGAAATGGATTTTGAAGGTGACAGGTGAGATCCCCGATCCTCCTAAAAAGGTTTTTCGGACCTATTTTTCGAAAAAATTTTTACTGTACGATTCGATGGGAAAAGGCCAAAAATGAATTTTTACAGTGATAGAAGAGGTCCTCGACCCTCTTAACAGGGTTTTTTGGACCCATTTTTTGAAAAAAATTTTGTTGCACAATTCGATGGAAAAAGGCCAAAAATGGATTATGACAGTGACAGAAGAGGTCCTCGACCCTCTTAAAAGGGCTTTTGGACCCATTTTTCGAAAAAATTTTGTTGCACAATTCGATGGGAATAGGCCGAAAATGGATTTTTAAGGTGACAGGAGAGACCAGACCTGTTTTGGACCCATTTTATGCAAACAACTTTACAGTCGAAAATTGATATTTTGAGGCAAAAAAATATATCAAAAGCATATTAGGTATTCACCAAAGATATATGTATTGCTTTTCGAATATTTAATTTTTCGAAGGCACAGTTTACTGTGCTGCATCCTTTTTTCAAAATTTATTTTGAGCGTAATGCTTTTTGTTTCCGTAAACTAAAATTCTAATGAATTGTCGCTTTAGAATCAATTTTCATATCAACAAAAAAACTTAAGGAATTTGCGTAACGGAACGGGTAACAAAAAGTTTCATAAATGAAGGAGGCAATAAGTTTCTATTTGTTTTTTCCGAAATATTCA
Source organism: Tricholauxania praeusta (assembly GCA_949775025.1). Lineage (NCBI taxonomy): Eukaryota > Metazoa > Arthropoda > Insecta > Diptera > Lauxaniidae > Tricholauxania > Tricholauxania praeusta. Next base: position 16,962,986 of record OX459032.1, read on the forward strand.
GAAATCGAAACTACCTATTTTATTCGGGCTAATCGAAGTTTTTAATCTATTCATTTCTCCCACAAATGTTTTTATTTACTAGTGTAGTCGGTTAACGATTAACATATGGAGTATGGCTGAGTTAATCTTTCTCTGTACGTTTTTTTCTCTCTGATACCTTAATGAAAATAATATGCAGAACAAAAAAAAACGAACGCTTTTCTGACACAATAAAAACGTTGGTGACAAATCGTTAAGAAATAATGTTAAATTTTTTCGTGCAGTATAATTTTGAATGAACAAAAGAAACTTTGTTTAACTTAGAAAAACAATGTAAAGTAAGTCACTTCATCTTTTAAATACCTTTTGACGGATTGTTATTCGCAACGTATTTTGAATTCTATCATAAATCTTTAATGCAGGTATGATGTTGAAATCAACAAATTGACTAAAATAATCTCAATACTATTCAATTTCCATCTACCTACTTCATATCTTAAACACTTATTGTAACGCAACTTTTATTTAATTATACATGAAACCGTGTGTCATAATATACACATAGAACATTCTATAAACAACTGTAAACTTCTTTTTTTTTGAATTTTAATTAAATTTTAAATATTTATTTTAATTTGTAAAAATGTTTCTTAAAATATCTTCTTCGACATAACATCTTTTTTTCATTTGATATGTTTTATATGTTATTCTTCAAGCAATCCTAACGCATATCACACAGCTTAAACACCAGGAGGCTTCAACTAAAAATTCAGGTTTTCCGGAAAACCCGGCCTTTTCCCATCCCAATTTTTTTTAGAAAAATGGGTCCAAAAAACCCTTTTAAGAGGGTCGAGGACCTCTTCTGTCACTGTCAAAATCCATTTTCGGCCATTTCCCATCGAATTGTGCAAGAAATTTTTTTTTCGAAAAATGGGTCCAAAAAACCCTTTTAGGAGGGTCGGGGACCTCACTTGTCACCTTCAAAATCTATTTCAGGCCTTTTCCCATCGATTCGTACAGTAAAATTTTTTTCGAAAAATGGGTCCAAAAAACCCTTTTAGGAGGGTCGGGGACCTCACTAGTCACCTTCAAAATCCATTTTCGGCCTTTTCCCATCGATTCGTGCAATAAATTTTTTTTTCAAAACACCTTTAGAAGGATCGGAAACCTCCCCTGTCACTCCCAAAAACTATTTTCGGCCTTTTGCCATTGATGCGTTGAGCACAATATTTTTAAAAATATAACTGCATAGTTATCATAAATTTTTTTCTTTTCAGAAATGCAGTAGCGAGCATAAAAAATGCAATTGCGAGCGCTGAGTCAGAAAACTTGCGATATCTTAAAAACAAATTGTGTTAGAGCTTTATAATTTTATATCTACATGCAAATGGTCCCTCACGTTATTGATGCAAATTTTTGTTGAATTATCTGCATCCAGTATTCTTTAATGCATAAAATAACAAGACAACTTCAAAAATTAAGCGAGCAAAAAAAAGGCAACTCTTCAAAATTAAATTTACAGTGGAATCGCGATAATTCGTACCCCGTTAATTCGAAAATCTCAATAATTCGTAGCAAACTGTTGGTCCCTTGAAAAAATCGCTTTAATTCGTAAAATTCCATAAATTTTGGTCCCCTCGATAATTCGTATTTTTTTTTGTGCAATAAAGTCTGTTTAACCTCTTATAAATCGTAATTGGATTTGACAACCTCTTATAATTCGTAATGCAAAACAAAATTATATGGAACTATAGTTTAAAAAACAATATCAATTATAGTAGGCTACGTTCATCGTTCATATCTTTTGGTGGAATTTTTTGTGATTTCGTGGTCAGTTTGTTCGTTGCTTTACCAGAGGTGTGTGAAAAAGAGAGTATGGCGTGAAAATGGCAAATAAACGTACTCATAAGACTTTATCAGTGTTGCAAAAGCAAAATATAATTTCAGCCATTAATAGGAGCAAAAAAAAATTTATCGAATAAATCGAAACCTCGTTAAATCGAAAACCCCTGTAATTCGTAAAAAATTGCTGGTCCCTTGCGATTACGAATTATCGCGATTCCACTATATTTCCATAGTTTCCGTATTCTTACAGGAGAATATTTTTATCGTAAGTTAATGCTTAGAAGCATAACCACTATTGGCGATGTCTGCACGGAATCTGGAAGGCATAGAATCTACTAAGGACACAAAAGTCTCCATGGATGTCTTATTCCACACTTCCTGGAGGATTTCTTCCAAGTTCTTTACATTGGAGTGGTTTTTCTCTTTCACTTCGCGATATACTAGTTCCCATAGATCCTCTGTGGGTTTGAGATCCGGTTACTGAGTTTGTCTCTCCAAAATTTTCATTTCATGGTCACTTACAAATTTTCGAGGCAAGTAACTTTCGGGCTTGGGGTCGTTTTCGTGCTGAAATATATAGCCGGGAGTCATTTTATCGATAAGATGTGGCAGCATGTACTCTCTAAGGATCCCGCAGTAAACGATTGCATTCATGATTCCATTGATTTTGACCAACGGACCGAGTCCATGACGGGAGAAAGAAACTAAGAACGATGTAGAGTTAAACATAAATTGTCATCATCATTCATTCTTTCATATCTTAAGCAATTATTAATCGGCTGCCATTTTTACAGTGGGTAGTTGGTATATAGGTAAATAACGTTGTCTTGGGAGATTCCGCACGTAATTTATTCCATCAGAGCCGAACAAATTAAACTTGCTTTCTTCGCTTCATAACACCTTGACCCATTGCTCGCTTGTCCACTTCAAATAACACTTTGGAAATGTAGGCCGCTTTTTTTTATTGACTTTGCTTGTATGCAGTATTATAGGTGTTCGTCTGGCGAACAAATTTCCCTCGTTTAACCGTCGCCTAACTGCATGAACTCTAATAGGAATGTCAATTTTTTCGATCACGTAGTCAGCAAAATCTTCTGCCGTGGTCCTTGTATCATTTTTGACCTTCAACATCATTTGTCGATCTCAGCGAACTGTTGTTTTTCGTGGATCTCAACCCTATATAGAACCTATGGGAGCTAGTAGATCGCGAAGTGAAAGAGAAAAACCACTCCATTAACTTAAGATAAAAATATTCTCCTGTAAGAATACGGAAACTATGGAAATAAATTGAATTTTGAAAAGTTGCATTTTTTTTGCTCGCTTAATTTTTGAGGTTGTCTTGTTATTTTATGCATTACAGAATACTGGATGCAGATAATTTAACAAAAATTTGCATCAATAACGTGAGGGACCATTTGCATGTAGATATAAAATTATAAAGCTCTAACACAATTTGTTTTTAAGATATCGCAAATTTTCTGACTCAGCGCTCGCAGTTGAATTTTTTATGCTCTATGTATGAACATCCTACTAATAGCAGGTAGAATGGCTACGACAAATAAAGCTATAGTCGACTACGATAGCAACAGCTACGACTACTATAGCAATAGCCGACAACAAACAGCGATAGCTCGTCGTGAACTATTGCAGCGACTATCGTATTTTACGCAGCAGACTATAGTAAACGACTGTCAACTACGATAGCTCGTCGTGAACTATTGCAGCGACTATCGTATTTAACGCAGCAGACTACAATAAACAACTGCCAACTACGATAGCTCTTCGTGAACTATTGCAGCGACTATTGTATTTAACGCAGCAGATAGCAATGGCTGACTATCAATAGCAATAGTTTTTTAGCAATTTGGAACGCTGCTTTTAAGGCATAGTTGACCGAATAGACTACCACACCAAATGTAAAAAATTACAAAATCATTATTTTTGACAATGTTTTAACAGTTTAACATATCTGCATACACCTAATAAGCTGCGCCTTGAAATTTAATAGTAATAGTATGTTTTAATTTTCTATGTTTAAAATTTCAGATAATATTTTTTAACAATAAAAACAATTATTTTTTAAACTTAAATTTTTTTTCTTTCAAATGACATCAAAATAATTTTCATATTTCATTTAGTTTCAGAGTTGTAGAGCGCAGAAGTTAAAAGTATACAACGCATACAATAAGCTATGAGCCACTGTATTTCAAATTCTCAATGTTTTTCAAGTTATTCAACATTTTGCGTCATTTTCAAGTATTTTTTCGAAATGTTCGACATTGTTCGACTTTTTCAACACTTCACGATTTTTTACATATATATTCGACTTTTCCAAGATTTTGCGCCTTTGCAATATGTTTCGACTTTTTCTTTTTGCGAACTTTTCGACATTATTCGTACTTCAATGTTTTTCGACTTTTAAAAGAAAATGTTTTCATTAAAAGGTCAAGAAAATATTAAAAAAAAAAATCTTTTAAGCTTGTAAAGGGTGTTTTTTAGAGGTTTGTTTTTCGAATAGAGATAAAACTGGCATTTTATGGTCAAATCTGGCAACTCTAATGTCATTTATGTTCAGTTTGGTTTGCCATTTCACCATGAACAGGTTGACAAAAGAACAACGCTTGCAAATCGTGCAAATTTATTTCGAAAATAATGGTTCAGTTCGCGAAGTTTACCGCAAGCTCCGTCCATTTTATGGTCGACATAATCGTCCATCAGAGCAATTAATTCGGTTAACCATGGGTCGTTTTCGCACTACGTTTACTCTATGTGATAATACGCATCCGCAGAGACGTCGAACAGTGCGCACCGAAGAAACAATTGCCGCTGTAGAGCAAAATGTTGAAGAGGACCCGAATGAATCGATTCGCCACCGTGCACAGCAATTGGAGCTTTGTCCATCAACTTTATGGAAGATTTTGCGCAAAGATCTTGGCTTGCGACCTTACAAGATCCAGCTTGTGCAAGAATTAAAGCCGCGAGACCATGCAATGCGTCGTGATTTTGGTGTATGGGCCGAAAATGAGATTGATCTCGATGCTGATTTTCATTGCAAAATTTTGTTCAGTGATGAGGCTCATTTTTGGTTGAATGGCTACGTCAACAAGCAAAATTGCCGCATTTGGAGTGAAGAGAATCCACATGAGACCCTTGAGACGCCATTACATCCACAAAAACTGACTGTTTGGTGTGCTCTATGGGCTGGTGGAGTCATTGGGCCATACTTCTTCCGAAATAATGCTGGAGAGTCAGTTACCGTTAATGGAGACCGGTATAGAGCCATGATAACCGACTATTTTGTTCCCGAATTGGATGGCATGAATGTGGATGAGTTGTGGTTCCAACAAGACGGCGCTACATGCCACACAGCGCACGTCACAATCAATTTATTGAAGGAAACATTCGATGAGCGCATAATTTCGCGGAATGGACCTGTCAATTGGCCACCAAGATCGTGTGATTTGACACCATTGGATTATTTTCTTTGGGGATATGTGAATTCGCTCGTCTACGCCAACAAACCAGAAACGTTAGGGGACTTGGAAGCCAACATTCGTGGCGTTATTGCCGACATACGGCCCCATATGCTCGAAAAAGTGGTTCAAAATTGGACCTGTAGAATTGGCTTTATTCGAGCCAGCCGCGGCGGCCACATGCCCGAAATCATATTTAAACATGAATGGCATAAAATTATCCTTCCAATAAAGCCAAATTGATGGACATTAAAACGATTTTCTTGTGTTTTATTTCAATTAGAAGCTCTATACCTCTAAAAAAAACACCCTGTATAAAATCTGTTTAACTTTTCTGACCGTTTCAACATCATTTGAACTTTTTCAATGTATTTCGAACAGTTCAATTTATCTTCAACTTCTTTAAAACATTTCGCCTTGTCAACGTTTTTCGACTTATTGACTGCTTTCAACTTTTTCCACATTTTCAATATTTTCAATCTTATTCAACATTTTTTCGAGTTTCCGACCTCTTCAACATTATGTAGATATGTACATACATTCTTATTCAACTTTTTTAATATTTTCAAAACTATCAAATATGTTGTATACTGAGATAATGAGATGTCTTGGGATAACACACAACGCCGGTAGTGCTTGTACTTACCAGCTTTATTTCAATAAATCGCAGCAGCGCTATCTGTTAATCTTTGGAATTATATTATATATGCTACCAGCAAAACTAGTTTTTTCTATACCAAACTAGTTGACTAGCATGCCTGAAAGTATGCAATTTGATTTTAATGTAAAAGCACTGTGAATAGCGAAGCCGCGGACGAAGGCCTCCCTAACGGTATCTAGTTTGGCCGGTAACATACATATATACGCTAAGCCCATGGATACGCAATGAAATCTTAATGCAAAAGCTCTGTGGTAGTGAAACCTAATGCAGTAGCGAAGTAAGGCAATAAAACTTATCAATTTCATTTCATATTTGGCAAGTAGAAAGTGAGGGTAGCTCAGGACGTGGGCGTGGCACAGGATTTTCATCCTTCAATATGTCCAAAATTTATAACATGTGCAACACCTTCTTCCACAATGCTTCTGCATAAAAAATAAATGACATACTTTCAGGCATTCAAATTAACTAGTTTGACCTAGGAAAAACTAGTTTATCCTGAAAACTAGTTTGACCGGGTAATATATACGTAGATTAGGAAAAACTAGGTCATCTTAGAAACTAGTTTGGCCGGGTAACATATGCATAGATTGACAGAAAGCAAAATTTTCACAAGAAGCCTTGTTACCCAGGATATGATAAAGTACTAATGACTTACAGCATTGCATGTGTTGATATCTGTAATTTGACCACTTTCAGTAAATTCTATAACTTTTTCCAAGTCACCACTGCGTGCAGCACGAAGAAAAGATATCGTAGCATCAACCTAAAATAAAATTTAGCTAGTGAGTGTTATGTTATCAATGTAGTGATTAGTCAATTGCTTAAAATAAAGTTAAATTATTTTCAAAGGTCTGTACAATCATTTGAAGTTCACATTTCTGACTATGATCATTTTTTTTATTCTGAACCATTCCTCGTATTTGTCTGAAATTTGGTAGCATTACCTTAAATACCTCTCTCAGTATGACGTTTTGAATTTTTTGCTTGTAACTGTGGAATTGATTCCTCTTGTAAAACAGGCCCTCTTTCAAGTTTCCTTAAGTTTTCTGAAGCTAGAACCCCCCAGCTTTAACCGATGAATTGTCGGTCTTTTTAAGAAAGCACATACATATGCTCTGAAGTATAGCTAGGCTTTAACTTTTTTATTATGATTGGAACACCCTGTGTAACTTCAGCTGATACAATAGCCCAATTGACATCAATTCTGCGATAACGGCAAAGCTTCGTTACCTACTCACTCGCCATGAAACATTTCAGAAATCTTACACATGAAACCTTACTTCGTTCCAGAAACGCTTCTGAAAACTTTCATTTTCATTTCAAAATCAGCGTCACAGCCAAAAAATTTGTTCTCCTTAAAGAACTGGGTTGGTAAGAAAATTTTTCAAACTGCTGTTCTGCGCTCAGAAGCATTTTTGAAAATCAAAAAAATGCGTTTCAAGATAATTGAATTAAAAAAAAGGGTTTATGTTAATTTGTTGAAATACCTGTAAAATTGAGATAGAGAAAATTCTCTTAAGAGATTTTTTATATGTTTGAACTAAGCTACCGGCATTTGGAGTAGTTCATTAGACGCGTAAATTCTTAAGCTATCCGATGCTTTAAGAATAACGAATATGCATTTTTTTGAGATATGACCTCATTGATTCTGAGTGAAGTATTGTTCTTATATTATTTTGTTTAATAGTGTAGTGTATGGTACAATAGTAGTAGTATTTTGTTGCACATTGAATTTTATTGCACTTTATTTTGATAAGCAGCAGTCAAATATTTAAATTAAATGATTATGTACAATATAAGAAAAAGGATAAAATAAGTTTAAGGCATCCCAAACAAGCGGTAAGGGAAAATCGCGAAATCGATTAAGCGGTCTTCGAGAAAATGACATTGAAAAATATTTTTGTTTGAGGGCCACCCTACATATGCACCCTAAATAAAAGTTTTGTAGCCTAAACTATGCTTCTTAATATTAGAGCTACGTGGTGCAAGTTCGGAGTGAATCGACTAACCTGTCTTCTTGAAAATGATATTTAAAAATATTTTTGTATGAGGGCCACCCTAAGTATGCACCCTAAATAAAACTTTAACAATCTAATCCGTGTCTTATCACATAAAAGCCATGTGTAAATTCCATGAGAATCGATTAAGCGGTCTTCGAGAAAATGATATCTAAAAATATTTTTGTGTGAGGGTCACCCTAATTATGCACCCTAAATAAAATTTTTACGACCTTATCTGTGCCTCTTAATATAAAAGTCATATGGCGTCAATTCCATGAGAATCGACTTAGCGGTCTTCGAGAAAATGATATTTCAATATATTTTTTTGTGTGAGAGCCACCCTACATATGCACCCTAAATAAAACTTTTTTTTTGTGCCTTTTAATATAAAAGCCATGTGGTGTAAGTTCCAAGAGAATCGATTAAGCAGTCTTTGAGAAAATGATATTTAAAAAATGTTTTTGTCTGAGGGCCACCCTAAATAAAAGTTTTGTAATCTTAACTATGCCTCTTAACATAAGAGCTACGTGGTTTAAATTCGGTGTGAATCGACTTACCAGTCCTTGTGAAAATGATATTTAAAAATATTTTTGTATGAGGCCCACCCTAAATAAAACTTTTACAATCTAATCTGTGTGTTATCACATAAAAGCCATATGTTGTAAATTTCATGAGAATCGATTAAGCGGTCTTCGAGAAAAGGATATTTAAACATATTTTTGTGTGAAAGTAATAAAAGTTTTGTAGCCTAAGCTATGCTTGTCAATATAAGAGCTACGTCGTGTAAATTCGGTGTGAATCGACTAACATGTCTTCGCGAAAATGATATTTAAAAATATATTTGTATGAGGGCCACCTTAAGTATGCACCCTAAATAAAATTTTTATATTCTTATCTGTGCTCCTTAATATAAAAGCCTTACTGTGTAAGTTTCATGACAATCGATTCACCTGTCTTTGAGAAATCGCTATTTTTAAAATATTCGTGTATGAGGGTCACCCTAAATATGCACCCTAAATAAAAGTTTCATCGTCTTAGCTATGCGTCTTAATATAAGAGACAGGTGGTGTAAATTCCATGTAAACCGATTAAGTGGTCTTTGTAAAATGCTATTTTAAAAATAATTGCGTATGAGGGCCACCCTAAATTAAAGTTTTATACCCACCACGCTCCTGGTGTCTAGTCCCGTTCATATTTTGTGAAGTTTATTATGTGCATCCTGACACCGAATTTTAAGACTCTTGCTATCATATGAACCAAGATATAGCGAGTTAAAGGTTTTAATTGCATGCAAAGTGCCACGCCCCTTGCTTTTATCAAAAAAAAATATAGCCCATGTTACTCAGGAATAGTGTAGCTTTCTATTAGTAGAAAAATTTTGGAATCGGTTCCGTAGTTCCAGAGATTACCCTGAACATCCAAACAAACAAACAAACAAACCTTACCTTTTTATATAATAGTATAGATATAGTAGACAGAGCAATTTTCGCCTCACGGTAAGGGATTACCGAGCATTAACACTTGACTTCGACATTGCCTACAACAGCAGCTTTCCAACAGGAGAAGTGTGGAACTCTGGCACAGTTCTGGAAGGAAGGAAGCTAACCATCTTTACGGATGGATCCAAGATGAGATTTGGCGTAGGAGCGGGTGTTTACTCGGAAAATATGGGCATGGAGTTGTCTTTCAGACTATCCAATTATTGTAGCTGAACTCTATGCTATTGACCAAGCCACACAGGCAATACGGAACAGGACAGTCAGGCAGCGATCAAAGCACTGAACGCCATAATCGTGAAGTCTAGGTGTGAAGAACACTGCAGGGAGTCATTACGTTCAATGCGACAGCATACTATAGAGCTCTACTGGGTGGGCACCACCCATGACCGGGCGGTCATAAGGGCATTTTCGGAAATGAGAAAGCTGACGAATGAGCCAAAATGGGATCAGAACATCCGGAGTGTAAACAAGTGGTAGATCTTAGGATACCGCTGCACAGTGTACTATTTTGCCAATCTAGCAGTGCTAAACTCAAAAAAAAAAGTTGATTTTTTGATAGAATTTAAATGCAAATAAATTAAAAACTAGGCTAAAAGTTCAAACATTTTTTAGACGTTATTGCAATACCTAAAATAACGGTACCTTGAAAGAAAGTATAAAGAAAACGTCAAAAATATTATAAGTTCGCTGAATTTTGCGCGTAAACTTCAAAGTCTTGTAAATCAATTGTAAAAAAGTGAAAGTTTTTATTTTTTTTTTAAAAATTAATTTCAAAGTTTTCTTGATCGAAATAACATAAAATCTAAGCAGAGTTATTGATAGCAACAAAATTTTGTATACATTGAAAAAACCTACTTTAACTGTGAGTATTAAAAAAAAAACTTTTATGGTCAATAAAAAAATTGTTTCGAATAGTTTACAGTTCTGACTATGATTACAGCTAAGTTTGATATATATACTAATAGAATCAACAAAAAAAATCTGCGCCTAGCTGCGGCACCGATACAACCATTTTCAATTTTCAAAGATGACCTCTGATATATCTCGCTTCCAAATATTTGAGTTATGGCTTGATACTGCAGTAAATAAACGATTAGAGAGAGAGACATGTGGATTGCAAAGTTCTTTTGATATTGATAAGGTTAAACAATATGCCAAGAGCTTGTTGTCGTAATTAAATTCGCGTTGGGCTAATGCTTGTCGGAAGAAAGATCAATGTTTTTCATAAAATATAGATTGGTTCGGAGGTAAAATCGAATTCTCTTTATTTTTGTGCACAACACTGAAAAAATGTTCTTGTGGGAGACCAAATAAAGAACTTGAAGAATGCACCGAAAGCACTAATAATAAAAAAAAGCCAGAGAAGTTGCAAAAGAGGAGAACGAAAATCAACTTTATAAGGCATCAGAGATTAAGTTAAGAACGACATGTAAGCGAGACTCAGCTGCGCTTGTAAGTGAGCTGTTTAATGCTTCTCCACAGAGACGTACTTCTATGAAAAAGGCGAGGCTGGTATCGGATGACCCTAAAAGTCTTTCACCTGAAGAAGCTATTGCCATGATCATTGATACCAATTTGTCAACGCAGCAATATATACTGATAAGGGAATATTCGAAAAATATAAATCCTAAACTTAATCCGAGGTATAATAAAGTTTATGTAGCCAAAAAATATTGTTACCCAAACGACATTGTTGTAACCGAAAGTCTTACCGAAATTAAATTACAGTCCTTCATTCATCATACTGTAGCAAGTTTGCGCAAAACGCCTAAAAAGATGTATAGAGACCTAAGTCCGGACACGATAGCATTGCTTCAAATGAAAAATGATGACACTTTTGATTCGAGCAATTTAGATGAGTCCTTGTAGTAAATTTAAGAAATTACAATGCAAGCATCTTTAATATTTATCCTTTTCATAATTATGTTTTGTTGATTAATTTTTTAAGTATCAACTTTAAAGACATGCTTATTGTTGAGGAAATTTGCCTTGGTTGCAAAAATAGAAATTCCTTGGCGTCTAATTTTCAATATATAAAGACAAAGCAGTGCGACTAATTCAATTTATTAAGCAATTTAGCACTTCAAGCTTAAATCTTCAAATACATTAAAATTCTGTAAATACATTAAACATTTTTTCCTCAATTTTTACTTATTAAATACATACTTATGGTTTTGAAACCAAGAAATTGAAACTTGGCTGGTTAAAATCCGTTTTCCTGTGGTACGACTCTTCTGGAGTAATTACTTTTTCAAAATGCAAGTAACGCGTGTTCTTATTAATTACGGCAATATTCTTGCCCTTTCTTTTCAATGACAAACAAAGTTATTTGGCCTGTTCAGTGAAACAGATTTTAACCAGCGAGCTTAACCGATAATTATCGATGAACAAAAAATATAATTTTACAGTTTATTGTTCCCTTAACTAGAGGTAATCTTCATGAAACGAAGATTCAAGTAAAAAGCGAGGAATATTTCCGCATTATTGCGAAAAACTTTAACGACAGTAATAAATCTTATTACACATACCAGCTTAAAAGCAGTAAAGGTATTACAGTTGTTATTAAGGGTATTGAATCCTCTGTTGACCCTGCTGAAATCAAAGAAGCTTTAGGTCTGAAAAATTTCGATGCTAAAGCTGTAATAAATATAGTAAACAAGGATAAGGTTCCACAACCTATGTTTAAGGTTGATCTTTATCCTGATTCTACTAAATTAAAAAAGAATGAGGTCCACCCAATTTATAAACTTGAATATTTGCTTCACCGTCGTGTGGTGGTAGAGGAACCTCATAAAAGAAACGGTCCGGTACAGTGTACTAACTGCCAAGAGTATGGGCATACAAAAACATACTGTACCCTTCAATCTGTCTGTGTCGCTTGTGGAGAACTTCACCACATTTCTAAGTGTTCAAACAAGTTGAAAAAAGATATAAATTTAAAGAAGTGCGCTAACTGCCAAGGGGATCACACTGCAAACTACAGGGGTTGTCCTATTTATAAAGAGCTAAAAGCTAGAATCTCTGAAAAAAGGAAAGTAAACCGAAACCCAACTCAAAATATATTCCCAACCCATAACTTTGTCCAGCAACAAAGCACTGCGCATCCAGTTAATCCAGCTATTTTTTATGCAAATGCGCTCAAATCAGGAGCAACGAACCCTCAACAAAGTAGCTTGGAAAAACAGATCACAAATTTAACTCAAACCCTGAATCAATTTATGGTTTCAATGCAATCAACTCTACAAGATCTAGTTAAAACGCAAAACCAGCTACTTCAAATTTTGATTGCGCAAAAATAAGTCAGCTAAAAATTTGTGTTTGGAATGCAAACGGCATCAGCCAAAATAAAAATGAAATTTTTCATTATGTAACCCATGCAAAAATTGATTTAGTGCTTGTTTCAGAGACTCATCTGACAGACAAGCATAATTTTCATATACCAGGATTCAAATTCTACAAAACCAATCATCCTGATGGCAAAGCTCACGGGGGCTCAGGAATTTTAGTTCGAAATCGCCTTAAACACTACTGCTTAGAACCCTTTTCCAAAAATTATCTTCAGGCTACCTCTATTTGCCTACAAAACCATTCCAAAAACCTTACTGTTTCGACAGTCTACTGCCCACCTCGATTCGCAATCAGTGAGGAAAAATTCAAAGAATTTTTCGATACCTTGGGAACTAGATTTTTAGCTGCTGGAGACTATAACTCCAAACATACATACTGGGGATCTCGTCTTATAAACCCTAAAGGCAAACAATTATATAATATGTTAGTGAAACATCGCACCACGTTCGACTATGCTTCTTCTGGTCAACCAACATATTGGCCAGCCGACCGAAGCAAAATCCCAGACCTCATTGATTTCGCCATCACAAGAGGTATCGATAGAACCTTATTAACAGCCGAGACAAATTTTGAACTATCTTCAGATCATTCTCCAATCATTTTTTGCCTTTTAGAGAAATCAGTTGACCTTAAGCCCCCTGTGAGACTAACATCGCATAAGACTGACTGGCTAAAGTATAAAAAATACATAAGCTCACACATCCACTCAACCATTCGATAGAACACAACGAGCATATTGACGATGCTGTTGCCGTTTTTAATACAATACTGTATTCAGCTGCTGAGCACTCAACACCTGATCAGGCTGAGAAAAATACAAAAACCCGTTTCCTTACTAACAGAGAAATTGAAATTCTTGTAGCAGATAAGCGTAGGTTAAGGCGAGAGTGGCAGGTCCATAGATCCCCAACTTCTAAAGCAAACCTAAAAATTGCTACATACAAACTTAGGTCTGCGTTAAAAAACAAGGAAGACGTGGAACAGCAAAAATATGTCTCAAAACTTGCCCCAAATGCTAATGGACTAAAATCCTTATGGAAAGCCACCAAAAAAATTAGAGCACCCACTGAAAGTGAATCTTCGATAAGAGACCTACATGGAAATTGGGCTAGAAGTGATGCAGAAAAAGCTGAGGCTTTTGCTAATCACTTAAGTACAGTTTTTCAACCAAATCCGTATATTCAAGGTTTCATGCCTTCCCAACTGCCAATAAACACCGATATTATCCAAATGAGTTTCCATAGCAGTAATTTAATCAGTTTAATTCAAGAAATGTGTCCTAAAAAAGCCCCTGGGTGTGATAACATCACTCCCAAAATGATTAAGGAACTGCCTCACTCAGGTGTCATCTTTCTGACCAGGCTTTTTAATGCTATAATTCATTACGGATATTACCCAAAAGAATGGAAAAATTCGTTGATAACCATGATACCAAAACATGGGAAAGATCGTACACTACCGTCATCGTATAGACCCATAAGCCTTTTACCTTGCTTGTCAAAATTATTTGAAAAATTAATTCTAGCAAATTTAATGCCATATATTACTGATAAAAACTTATTACCGCCTCACCAATTCGGCTTCCGAAAACAACACGGCACAATCGAACAGGTTAATAGGATCACAAATGAAATAAGAAAGGCTTATGAGCGCAGTGAATACTGCACTGCAATATTTCTCGATGTCGCACAGGCGTTTGATAAAGTATGGCAAAGGCCTTATCAAAAAAATTGAACACCTATTGCCTCTTAATGTTCATAAAATATTTACTTCTTACCTCGAAAGCAGGCTTTTTAAAATAAAATACAAGAATTTTATTTCAACTCACTTCAATATAAGAGCAGGTGTCCCTCAAGGTAGCGTACTAGGACCGTTTCTATATGTATTGTATACCTCAGACTTACCAATCAGTGCCAACACTACCATCTCAACATTCGCAGATGATACCGCAGTCTTAAGTTGTAACCGTTGCCCTTTGGAAGCTTCTCGAAACCTCCAGTTTCATTTGAAATCAATTGAAAAATGGTTATCGCTATGGCGCATAAAAATAAATGAGCAAAAATGCAAGCAAGTTACTTTTACTCTTAGGCGTGGTGAATGCCCTGCAATTGTACTAAATAATATTTCAGTCCCACAGGGTGAAATTGTTACATATCTAGATATTCAATTAGATCGACGATTAACATGGCGTAAGCATATTGAAGCCAAACAAACGCAGTTAAAGTTAAAAACCGCCAGTCTTCACTGGTTAATTAATCATCTTTCCCATTTGAAGCTTGAATATAAAATCCTTTTGTACAAAACAATCATTAAGCCAATTTGGTTACATGGTATCCAATTATGGGGTAACGCCAGCTCCTCAAACATTGAACTAATACAACGGGCTCAGTCCAAAATCTTAAGAATATTTACAGGTGCCCCATGGTATATACGGAATGAAAACATTCACAGAGATCTATGCATCCCCATGGTAAAAGATGAAATTAACAGAATCAAACAAACCTACGCCATAAGGTTGCTGCATCATCCGAACCCATTGGCTCGTAACTTAACAAAAATAGAAAGTCGCTCCAGATTAAAAAGAAAGGATCGCCCTTCTATGCAAGTCACTTACACCGAACCAAACTAAACAGCTCAAACGTTTACCCTTCCCCCGAGGCACTACACGTAATCATCAAGAATCATATGAGGACTTTGTACCGGGACCTAGCTCGTCTTGGGCATACTTGGCAACTTATCGCCGCCAGCTCCCCTTCCGTTGAGGGTGTAAGACCGGGACCTAGTTCGTCTCGGCCACTTTCCGGTGAATTGGAGAGAGTAGCAGGAAGAGAGTTGAAACAGTGTCTTCTCGGTCTTTTTTGGGTGCTAAACCGGGACCTAGTTCGTCTCGGCTACCACCTCAAGAACGTCCTGGAGGCACTAATCACTCCCAAAGTGGTCGACCGGGACCAAGTTCGTCTCGGCGACCACGAAGACAATCGTTTTTGTGGTACTCAAAACCTCCATTCGGGTAGACTGAGGCCTAGTTCGTCTCAGCTACCAAGCCAAGACCGGGACCTCGGTCGTCTCGGGTGGCAAAGAATATGGGGAGAAGCGATCGTCAGCCGCATCCACACCTATGCTCCAATGAGTTATTCGATCTTGTGCACTCGCTGTGCTGAGCCATACACAAGCTGCACCTACTACACAAGAAGTATAATTCCCTGCTAACTTTTGTTTCTGGAGACAAGTTCATTATTAAATTATATATTCATTATTCACAATAATAATGCATAATAATGTTACCTAGTTTAAGATTTTAAAACTTATTGTTAGTCTCTTAAGAGAAGATACAATAAAAGAAAATGAAGTTTAAAAAAAAAAAAAAAAACAGTGGCGGCAACATTCCCCCCCATAGTATGGCAAGAAGTGTTTCGTTGCCTTACTCTTGCTCTACTGCCAAAATAGCAATCTTTGTGGCAGGCCTCTCCATGACGCCATGGGCCGTTAAAATTTTAGCGCTGTGTACTTGGCCATCTTTAGCGAGTCTTGTTTCTAGCACCTTTCCACGAGGCCAAACGTTTCTCGGAGATGCAGGGTCAGCGATGACTACTAAGTCCCCAAGTTTTAAAGGTTTCGCCTTTTCAAAATACTTTTTTCTTCAGGTTAGCGTTGGTAGGTATTCTGCTACCCAACGCTTCCAAAAATGGTCCGCATATTGTTGAGAGCAGAGCCAACTTTGCTTGAGTGCTATCTCGCTGTCACTAAAACACGCTATTGGTTTCATGCCATTGGAGCACCCCAGCAAGAAATGATTCGGTGTCAGTGCTTCTGAAGTTGAATCGTCAATGGGTACATACGTTAGTGGGCGCGAATTCACTATATTTTCAGCTTCTGCCATCAAACTTTGTAGAATCTCGTCACTAGGTAATCGCATAGGTGATACTTTGTAGAGCACTGTTTTTATGGAACGTACGAGTCGCTCCCAAGCCGCTCCCATGTGTGGTGATGCGGGAGGAATAAAATTCCATTTGGTTGTAGCTGAAGTAAAGTTGCGTACGAACTGATTGGTGTCTACTTTTTTTATGGCTTCTCGTAATTCTCTTTCAACGCCGACAAAATTGGTGGCGTTATCGCTGTCAAATTCTTGCGGTGTACCACGTCGTGCAATAAATTTTCTAATCGCCAATATACTGGTGTTAAGAGTATGCACTACTTCAACGTGAACGGCCCTCACTGTCAGGCATGTAAAAAGAGCACCATATCTTTTCTCTTTATGTCGATTAACAATAACCAAAATTGGGCCGACGAAGTCCAAGCCCGTAAACGTAAACGGAGCTACATATGCAAAAAGTCGTGCACGAGGCAACTTAGCCATTTGAGGTGGCTCGGGTCTAGCCTTTGAAATCTTGCACATTTGACAATTTTGAAGTTGTGATATAAAGGTACTACGTAGACGTGAAATATAGTATTTTTGACGAAGCTCATTCACGACTGTTTCATGGTTTAAATGATGAAACATTGTATGATATTTCATCATAATTAAAGTTGTGGTATAGCTTTTGCGTGGTAGAATTAAAGGTCGCTTTGCCTGCTCAAAGACTATCTATAGACATTATCTATTCTTCCATCAATACGCAGTATATCATCCTCATCAAGGTAGGCAAAGAGCTTATATAGCGAACTTGATTTTGAAATACTGATTTCAGCTTTTAAGCAACGTATTTCCTCATTAAATGATTCCTGCTGTATTTGTCGATATATCAAATTTTCGGCTTGTCGAATTTCCACTTGCGTAAGTTCACCGTAAGTTTTGTCTTTTTTTTACTGTTGTTTATAAAGCGGTAAACATATGCTAGTGATCGCAAAGCTCTTGTCCAATTTGAAAATCGATGCATATTCACTAGCGGATCTGTTAAAAGAGTATGGAGCACATTATGTCGCAGCTCTTCAGTGGGTTACTGAATTTGCGGATCTGGTGGCCATTGATTCTCATGGAGATACAAGAAACTTGGGCCGCTAAACCAACGACTCTCAGTAGTAAAAGCGGGCACTTTCGTCCATTTTGTAGCTTCGTCTGCAACATTAAGCTTACTAGGCACCCATCCCCATGCACTCAGCTCGGTAATATCTTGAATTTCATTTACTCGAAATGCGACAAACTGTTGATATCGACGGTGGTCTGATCTTAGCCAGCTGAGAACCGTTTTGGAATCTGACCAAAATTTTTTTCTCTTGATTACGATTGTATGATTTTCACAAATATATTTAGAGAAACGTGCTCCTATCAGTGCTGCCATAAGCTCAAGGCGTGGCATCGAGATAATTTTAAGCGGTGCTACTCTAGTCTTTGACCCAACTAGGGAGCATACGACAGTCTCACCGTTAGATATTCTAAGATAACAAACTGCGGCGTAGCCATTCTCGCTGGCGTCTACGAAAGTATGTAATTGGACATCAAGGTGATCATATTTAGTAAAATGCTGAAGATAGCAACGAGGTATTTCAATTTTTGTTAAATTAGGTAATAAGTTTACCCAGTTGATCCATTTTTCCATTTGGACAGGGTAAATCGGATCATCCCACTCGATAGCACTTCTCCAAACTTCCTGGAGCAATATTTTTCCATACATAAAGAAGTTGCCTATGAGCTCTAAAGGATCGTAAATGGACATAAGAATGCTTAACATCTCTCTTTTCGTTGGTGGTCGTTTGCCACAAAGTACACCACTTTCAGAAATGGAAGGCGATATTTTAAAAGTAATCATATCTCTCTCGGGCACCCAGAAAACTCCCAGCACTTTCTCAATAGAACTCTCACCGCTTAGGTTAACGTGTTTTACCACAGAGAGTTGATCGCGAGATAATGTTGATAAAACGTCATTTTTGTTTGAAACCCAATTTCTTATATTGAATCCGCCTTGCTGATGCACGTATTTGATATCAGTTACTAACTTTATGGCCTGCTCAACTGTGTCTACCGAATCTAAATAATCATCTACATAATGATTCTCTTTAATAGCTCTGGCTGCTGCTGGGTGAGTTTTTTCAAATAATGAAGCATTCATATTTTTCACAAATTGCGATGTATTTGGAGCACAGGTGGCCCCAAATATCATGACGTTCATGGCATAGATTTCAGGTGGTTCTTTACTGTCACAACCTCGCCACAGAAATTGTTGAGCGTCTTGATCTTCAGCTCTTATAAAAATTTGGTGAAACATCTCTTCGATGTCACCGCAGACCGCGACCACTCTTTGGCGGTATCGAAACAAAATAGCTGGCAATGAAGACAACAAATCAGGCCCTTTAAGCAGCATGGAATTCAGTGACACGCCATATGGGATTTCGCAGCTGCATCCAATACAATTCTTACTTTGTCGGGTTTATTTTTATTAAAAACAGCGAATGTGGGTAAATACCATATGCGATTATTCAAATTAGCATGTGATTCTCTTACAGATACCACCTTGCGTATATAACCTTTCGCTAAGTAATCTTTTATAGTTTTCTCGAAAATGTCTAAAAGCATGGGTTCTTTAGCTAACTTCCTTTCTAAGCAGAGCAATCTGCGTTCAGCCATTTCAAAGCTATCCAGCATATTAAATTTGGGATATCGCCACAAAAGTGCAGTCTCGTAATGCGAGCCAACACTTTTTTTCGTACTTTTGTTTAAAATGAACAAAGCTAATTCATCATCCTTGCTGGCTCTTAATTTAGTTGTGTTGATCCCTATATGATCTAACGCATAGAATTGCTTGACCAGATCGTTCAACTCTAAATCACTTTGTTTATTACATTCGCAGATATGAAAACTGTAAGACTCGCTTGTGTGCATTTCATTATTCGTTGAACCATAAACATGCCAGCCAAAGCGAGTGCGTACTGCAACAGGCTCATTTCCCCTACCCTCACGAACTTCCTTTGGAATGCCTAACATATAGTTGTTAACACCTATTAATAAACACGGCGCTGCCTCTGTGTATGATTTGATTGGCAAATCCTTTAAATGGTGATACTGCTGCGATAATTCAAAGTAATTTAAAGTTTGTTTTGGTAGCATCAAACTACTTACTGTATGAACATTCACTGAACATTTTCTTTGACTAGCGCCTGCAATTTGTATTGTAAGCCGCTGCGACGAATTTTCTACCCTTTGCTGGCCTCCAGTCCATTTGAGACACAAATCTTGTCTTGGACCCTCTCGTGCCATAGCCTCATCCATTAGAGACACAGATGAACCTTCGTCGATAAACGCAAATGAGTCAATTTCAATTTTATTTTTACCGAACAATTTTATCGGTATAATTTTGAAAAATATATTCGCTTTTTGTAGACAATGTGCGTTGCAGCTGTTAGTTTGCATGTTTTCAACAATTTTCATTTCTTTTGCTTTTGACAGTTGTGCCACTTGTCGCTCTTTCGCCAAAACTATGAAGTTAAGGGTGATGTTTACATTGGCAATTATCTATACCGCATACATTTTTATTTTTGCACTGATCATAGTATGGACATAAACACTGCCTACATAAACGATATTTTCTTACAATATTCCATTTCTCACTGCGAGTGGCTGTCTTGAATTTTTCACATCTGTCAATGGTGGTGCGTTTCTTTTTGCATACTAAGCAGTTTACGTTTGCGTTCTCGCTGTGTGCATGAATGTAAGCTTTCTTTGTTGATTTTTGTCTCGTATGGTTCTCTGCTACTTCTGACGTTTTGTTTGAAACGACGACGCTGCTCGCAGCTAAACCTGCGTTCATGACCCAATTAGCAAATTCATTTTTGACAAACTTAATTTGTGCGAGCATGAGTTGTTCAATTCGTCAAATAAATTACATGCCTCTATAGTGGCTTGTAGGCTTTTAATACTGACAGCAAAAGTTGTATAGGTTTCCAACTTATTCGCGTTTATTGGAGGTGTAGATTTTATTCTATTTTTAATGGAGTACAGAATTTTCTCTTGTTGGCCGCAAAGAAGTTTAAGAGTAGACACTGTTGCGGTTGAATGTTCTGTGCAGGCGGCACGGGCGGTTGCAGCGAATAGATTGGAGCAGCATTTGAGGCTGCGGCCTGCGATATGCCGAATTATTTTTCATTTTCGATTTGATGTCGCGGAGCATTTTCCAAACTTACTTGATTTGCAAAAGCCGAAGCAAAACTCACAAAATTCGTTGGCGTAGCAAGCAATGGCTGATATTTTGAGTTTGTGGATGGTTTAGGTAAATAAGTTACGCCACCCACGTTTGCTGCTTGCAGCTCTGAATTTTTATTTTGAACCATTGTAGAGGTGCTTTGTGCAAAATGGGTCCTATTAGAGCCAGATGATTGCCCAGTCTCAAAATGTGTTGTATTTGCGTGCAAGAGATTTTCAGGCACCTGTTTGTTAAGCCAATCGCGGACATGACCTTTATGGCTGGCGAGACTACAATTTTCTTCGTCATCAATCTACTGCTCAAGAACTTTGTATTTTTTGGCAAGAAACTCTTTCTCAAAAGCCTTTTCGTCTTCTAACCTCTGTAGCTCAAGAGTAGTTCGTTGCAATTGTGAGGTTACGGAGACTCTCGAACGAACGGAAAGTGGAAGATCTAAGCAAGCTTGACACTGAAAGGCTTCAGTGTTAGTTATAGGGCTCACGCACTCCTTATGAAAAGACTTTTTACAGCGGGCACATGAAACCAAATCATCTGTGGTGTATCAAATGTGTATTTTGTTGGGGACTTGTAGGTTGACCCTGCGGAAAAGAAAACATTTTGAGTACTCACTTGGTATAACGTAGCAACGGTGCAGTTGAAGTTTGGCCTCGTTACGCGATGATTTTTTGTCCAGCAGTTGTAAAGACAGCGACCTTAGCTGTCGAGCGAAAATACATAAAATTTTAAAATGTTGAGGAAATTTGCCTCGGTTGCAAAAATAGAAATTCCTTGGCGTCTAATTTTCAATATATAAAGACAAAGCAGTGCGACTAATTCAATTTATTAAGCAATTTAGCACTTCAAGCTTAAATCTTCAAATACATTAAAATTCTGTAAGTACACTAAATACACTAAACATTTTTTCCTCAAATTTTACTTATTAAATACATACTTATGGTTTTGAAACCAAGAAATTGAAACTTGGCTGGTTAAAATCCGTTTTCCTGTGGTACGACTCTTCTGGAGTAATTACTTTTTCAAAATGCAAGAAACGCGTGTTCTTATTAACTACGGAGATATTCTTGCCCTTTCTTTTCAATGACAAACAAAGTTATTTGGCCTGTTCAGTGAAACAGATTTTAACCAGCGAGCTTAACCGATAATTATCGATGAACAAAAAATATAATTTTACAGTGGCGGCAACACATGATGAACCTAGTCATAAAGACCTCGTACCCAGTGGCGGATCTAGGATTTCCTTCAGGGGGGGCTTAACATGTTTTTTAATGAAAATACATATCGATTGAATTATTCAACGAGCAATGTTTAAATTTTTTTGGATATCACAACAATCTAGTCAGTAGTCCAGTCAAGGATTTCAAGACAGCGAGGTTTCTTCTGACAAAATAATTCAGCAATTTTAGCTGAGCTGATATCGATTTCCTTATGAATATTTCCCAGAGCCAATCCATTAAAACGATCTTCTGTTATTGTAGATCTTAAATCAGATTTCAATCGTTTTAACACAGAAAAACTTCGTTTTGCTGTTGTCGAAGTCACTGGAATTGTGGCAATTATTTGCAGTAACATTGTGATGCTTGGGAAGAACGATTCTATTTTTTTGGTTTTGATAATGGTCAATGCTTCCATTACATTCAAAGCATCTTTGAAATCGGTTTTACAAGAGTACTGATGCTACAATTTAATATCGGATTCAAGCTCAACCTAACTGCAATTTAAATCACTTTCATAAGTAAAAACAGCATCCATGATTTTGTCAACGCGCCCCATCGAGTGATAATCGGTATTAAACCTTCTAAGTGCAAAATGCTCAAAACTTTACCCTGGACTTTTGATTTTAATTCTAAGATCGTATGATCCAAATAAGGATAGTATATTGCGGCTCTAAAACATTTGAAAAAGAAATTAAAAATAAAATAAGACTATTTAAGGTGTTATCTTCGGCCAGGCCGAAAGTACATACCCTACACTGCATTGAAAGTACATTTTAAGTAACTGTGAAAAAAACTCGTTGAAGAGCTTGAATGAGTCGAAAAAAAATGTGAAGAAGTTAAAATAGTTTGAAAAGTGCTGAAACAGTTGCAAAAAACTGAAAATGTGTATGGACACCATTGAAGAAAGTTGAAAGAAATTGAAAAAATCCAAAAAATATGCAAAATGCTGAAAAATGCTGAAAAGTTGAAAAAATCGAAATATATGGAAAACATTGAAAAACTCAAAAACAGTTAGAGAGGTTGAAACAATTCAAAATCGATGAAAAAATCGAATAAATAAAGAAAATGACGAATTAAGTTGAAAGATGTTGAAAAAGACGAAAAAATACTTATGGAATTTATTGGAAAAAGTTAAAAGATTGTTAAAGTCAAAATAATATGGAAAATGTTGAAAAAATCGATTAAAAATGAAAAAGTCAAAGCATGCCAAGCCCACCTCTTCAATTGTGCCTACTTTTGGTTATTAAATAAATTTTATTCGTAATCGACATAACAAATTTTAGCTGAATAGCTTGTATAGTTTGCGATATATGCCGTAATTAGCCTTAAAACTTAGGACGAAGACATACTCACTGATAAAATCCAGTCCGATTTAAATCCAGGAATAGCCTTCCATAATCAGACCTTTTACACCAAATTTTAGTATGATTGCTCACTTAATGTATTTTACTTGTATGAGAGTCGCCACGCGCACTGAAGCTAAGTTTTTGTAATAAGATACCTCATAGCGAGTACATTTGTATTAAATTTCATAAGGATTACGTTGTTAGTTCTCTCAATATAACGTTTATAAAAATTATGGGCTGTGCCAGGTCCATGTGAGAGCCTTTGAAAACTTACGACCTAGCCAAATCCTAATTTTGTTCACATGTGCATCAAATTACCTGGTTTTATAAAAATCTCTGCAATACTTTCAATAATTACTAAATAGATAAGTCTAAGAATATTTGTTGGTCAAATCACGTCGGAACACGGAATTTGAAAAATAATTTTTTTTTAATTAAAAAAAAAAACGAGAAAACGAACGAACCGGTCTCAAAAATTTTTATATTTATCAAATTTGAGAATTTTTAAACAAAAATCGGAGGGCATACATTTCGGAAATTAAGTTTTTTGAATTAAACTAAAAATAAAGGACGAAGTCCAAAATTTTTCATAAAGTCGTATGTTTTCCTTACGCATAGATGCTATATGCGTATACTCTCTGTGTAGGGTATAATTAGCATGTAACTTACCGAAAAAAAAAACCATTTTTTGATGTTTTTGGCGACCACACGAGCGGGGAATTCAGTGTTTTACTCAACGGCGATTGTAGATGCTTCATTAAAAATATCATCAAATGACGTTAGATCTTTTCGCATTTGTGAAAATAGGTTGATAATTTGCTCGACATGAGTACAGGCTGAAGAAATTATTCGTGTCGGATCTTGTAGTTTTGCGACAATATAGAAGCATTAACAATTTTCAGAATATGCTATCGAAGCTGAAAGTTGAACCGCTTTTGAAGAAATTTCGGTGTCCTTGCTTTGCTTAAAATTTGGTTATGTTTTAAAGATAAACAGCAACAATTCGCTGAAAGTATCAACGCATTCATGCCATTCTACCCATCTAGGTGCACACAACGTTTTTAGACGATGTTTTTTTGTTTGTGGACTCCGTTCGGAAATTTTATCTTCCATAGTTGTACCCTTTTCGAGAACAAATTTGACACTGATGAAACTGATGTTTCAGAAATATCTCATGATTTGCCTCAGCACAAATTCAGAGAGTGAATGAAACAATAAGTGTAAAATGCTAAGGGTTGAACTTCAGATGTCAAAGCCTCAACTCCGTTGATTTTTCTAGCCATGTTCGATCCTCCATCATAGCCTTGACCACGCAAGTTTTTAACAGACAAATCCAATGAAGTCAATTCACTTATCATTGCTCATTTAATAGTATATGCCTCAGTCGATTTAATGTGAGTGAATCCCAAAAATTGTTGTAATAGGATGTATTCTTCTAAGTCCACGTAATAAATGCATACAGTTAGTATGTAATTCTTTTTTACTGGCATCAGTTGTCCCATCGCATAAAATTGTACAAAATTTGGCATTTTTTATTTTTGAAACAATCTTTGAACGTATTCGACAACCAATAACATCAATAATATCATTTTGTATGCATTTACTGATTAAAGCAAAATTTTTGGGCGCTGTGTCTGTGTGAAATTTTAAGTCATGATCACCGGCATCTATACTCCTCGATCTGAAAGAACTTGATACTGTTTTTCTTCCGAATTCCTGTGACCCGAATCCTGATACCACGTAGTGATAAATTATTGTGAGAACAAAATAGCATGGTTTTGTCAATTGGACCTAGTCGTTTCCGATTGTTCTTAATTATTTTTCTGAAACGTTCTTGAATCGAAATATTTTTTGGCGGCTCTCAGGGGGCCTTCAGCCCCCAGAGCACCCCCCCCCCCCTTGTATCCGCCACTGCTCGTACCTACATATGTAATGGTTCCAAGTTTGGGAACAGCATCCCTGAATTGAAGCAAATAATCTTTTATGTACGAGTTCAAATTTTTGGTTCTATATTATAATTTGTTCTTAATTTCGTAATTATTTTCCAAATTCGCGTCCAAATCTCAGCTAAAATCAATTTAACTCCAAAAACTGAAACTATTTATGTATAAAAGAAAAACTGAAAAATTCACTTTCTTATATTCTACAACTATCTCAAAAGTCATATTTTTGGATCTTAAGCAAGCTAAAATTTATGTAAAAGTTTTAATTTCAAAAGCAGTTCAATGAAAAACCACGCGGTGAAATATTTATTTTCATTGCAAAATGTTCGTCAGACACCAAAAAATAATAATCTACTATAAACTCATTTAAAACACCAAAGCAAAAATCGGTTATATGGGAGCTATATCTTAAACTCAACCGATTTACAAAATTTCATTGACCTAGCTGCTATAGTTTTTGAGATATTAGTTTAGTACTGCTATATTGGCAAAATAATACACTGTGCGCTGGCGGAAATACACTATCGGAAAGAGGACTTAACCAAGAAACAAACGAACAGATGGTGGAACCTTACCGCCGGATGCAGAACGTCTCGAAACACGTGGCCTAAACTGAATCTAGGAAGGACACAAACAATCTTAAGGTTCAGCAGAGTAGATTTAAGAACTGTTGTAGGAGTACTGACGGGGCACTGTGTTATTGGCCCTATGGCCGCCAAATATAGTGTCCCTTTCAGAGGTTTCTGCAGGTTTTGTGGAGACGAATAAGAGGATGAGACGAATAAGCATCTACTCTGCGACTGTCCGAGGCTAATGAAGAAACGAACCAAATATTTTGATTCTGCGTTCCTGGTCTTGAGGAACTAGCCGAGTTGGAGCTTACCAGCATCACCCCCAAAATGGACATTTTTTGAAAAATCGCTGTAACTGTCCTGGGATGACACCTAGATGGATCAAATGTATTACTATCTCCAATCAATTTTTGTTGCCCAACATTTTTCCTTAACACATCTATCTATCTGACTTTCCTCTGGGAGTCCCCATACAAAAAACACAAAAAATTAAGGACAACTTCGAAAAATAATTCATTACTCCCCCGGGGTGACCCCAAGAAGAGTTGAATGTATGACCGGATCTTATTATTTTGTCAACCCCAGTATTCCTTTGGAACATAATCACCCCCTATCTGCCACTCTTCTGGGTCATTTCATATATTCTGAAAAGTTTAAATAAAGCTTTGCCAAATTTCCCAATCCCTTACAAATACTATCTTCAAGCTCGCGCTTCAAATTAGTTTGCATGGTAGTGCCGAATATCGTATTAAACAAATATCGCTGCCAGCATCAAAAAGTGACAAAAATAATTAACTATTTGGCAGATCTATCAATACCGAAAGTAATTCTTCTTAATTCTTCTCCTGGACCTTTGTAGTCATATTTCTTGTGCACACTGGGGAAATTCAGCGGCGCTTAAGCCTTGCAGTACTTGATTGTGTGTTGTTGCATTGAACCGCAAAGAAAACAGGAAGCTCTTAACCGCAGTGCAATTGGCATAATGCCAAAACCGGAACCATTGTAGCAATGCAAGTTATTAAGATCCTGTGCGAAAACTGGCACGAAAGTTGTTGGATGCGCTTAAACGTTTATTGCACATCTGAACGTAGCGAAGTGTAATTTCTTTGAGTTTTTCAATTGATTCCGCACCATACATTAAAGCAATATCTAATGTGTTGTCGTTCGATTATCAATTGGACTCATTGCGATGCATCAATGAAAGCTCGAGCTGCGATTTCTTGTATTTTAAGAATATAACTTTCTTAAGTAGATTGACAACCCCCCGCCCCCTTCCTACCTCTTAGCAAAGGAGAGGCTGTTTGGGAAATTTGATAGTCTGTGAAACTTCATGTTTTTTCATATGATAGGTTGTAATACAAGGGGAAGGAGGATTGCTCCAATCCAATATCACGCAATCGATTGACGCTAGCAGTATTGTTGTTTCACCAGTATAAGATCAGCCTCTTCAACACTATCGTTGTTTTCCATGTCACCATTCAAATTATTGACATTGTGAACTTCACGCTTAGAATCGTCATCCGAAATTATGAGTTTGAGCAGTTGCCTTAAGCCTTAACGAAAATAGACGTGACGAGACGATAGCAAGTGAACGAACGTATACATATCAAATATATCGGAATAGAAAAAGTGGGCGTGGCACTTTTCAACTGTTAAAAATTTTGATTCCGTATATCTCAAAATTGGCACAAGCAATGTTCATAAAAATTTTGGAGATGATGTCGCTGAAAGCTGTCATCAATACAAGCTCAGCCACTTTAATTTAATGAAAAAACCCGTTGAAGGACGTGGCACCTTCCACAATATTTATAAACGTTATATTAAGAGAACTACCAACATAATCGTCCTGAAATTTGATGAGGTAGATAAACTTGCTATAAGGTCTCTTATTACAAAAATTTGGTCCAATAGCACCTGTGGGCGTGGCACCTCCCATATAAGCAAAAAACGTTTATTGTTATAGATAGTGTGCTATGAGAGTAATCTTCATAAAATTTGGTGTATGGATGTCAGTTACTATAAGCTTTAAAAATAAAGGAATTTTCAAGGAATTGCATCAGTGGGCGTGACACCTCCCATATTAACATAAATTTGTAAGCGCTTTTTTAAGTGAACTATTGCAGCAATTGCTATGAAATTTATTGCAAGATAGTTGCTATAGAATATATCTGAAGTCAGAGTCAGAGTATATCAAAATTGGCTGAAATAGCACCAGTGGGCATGGCACTTCCCATACAAATAAAATACGGTAATAAAATATGTAAGCAATCATACTATAATTTGGTGTAAGGGGTTTGCTTATAGAAATCTATTTTTGGATCAAAACCGGGCTGGATTGTGGGGTGTATCACCGCCCTAAATTTTAAATTTAACCACGGCATGTATCGCAAACTATACAAGCTATTGGGCTAAAATTTAATATGAGGATGTCGATCACGAATATAATTTATTGAACCAAAAGTGGATGGAATTGGAGAAGTGGGCGTGGCACATTTTTTCATTTCTACATATTCGATTTTTCCAACATTTTCCATATTCTTTCGACTTTTCAACCCATTAACTTTTTTCAGTATATCCTATATGTATTTGTTCGACTTTTTCAACCTCTTTCAACTTTCTTCATAAGTTTCTTTATTTTTTCAACTTTTTCATCAATTTTGAATTGTTTTAAATTTTTCAACCTCTTTCAACTTTTTTACAGCTTTTCAGCCTCTCTCAACTTTTTTCAACATTTTGCATATATTTTCGACTTTTTCAACATTTTTCAACCTCTGTCAACCTTTCTAACATTTCACATTTTTTCGACTTATTCAACCCAGTGATGGCATTTTCGGTACATTTGTACTTTTTTCGGTACATTTGCGTCCTGAAAAATCGTCTTTAGTACATTTGACAATTTTTCAGTACATTCGGTACATTTGGGTCATTTTCAGTACATTTAGAGAGTTATTTTACATTTGGACAATTTATAATAATTACCTTTTTTTAGTAAGTTTTGCTATGACCTTTTTTTTTAGTCAATTGAATGCAACTTCAACATTGCAGTAGCTGGCAACACTTCGGGATAATTTGAAATAAATATTGAAACACTTCCGAATTAAATTTGAACATGTTGTTAATAATGCAGTAGATATTGCTCATTGTAAGAGCGAAGTTTCATTGTGATACTGAAGAGTTATTGTTCGAGGTGGTTTTTTTTAGTAAAATAAAGAAAAGTACACAGTTCAGTATTCACCAGTATTCATGATATTTTTTTAGTGAAATATCAAAATTTTTATACATTTGATTAAAATTTGGCAAAAAAAAAGACAAAAATTCCAAAAAAGTACATTCGGCCTCTAAAAAGTACATTTGAAGTTTCGATTCAGTACATTTCCACAAAACCCAAATGCCATCACTGATTCAACCTCTTCAACGTCTTTTTATCATTTATTTAAAAGGTAATTTCAGTGCAGTGTAGGGTATGTGAAATAACACCATAACTTGTTTTTTATTCATTCATTTATTTTTTTATCAATGCAAATTATTACAAAAAAGAACAATTATTAAAATACAAAATAAAGAAACTTAAATTTACATCAACAAAAAAACTGCATTCTGTTGTTATTTAAAACAAGTGGCGAAGGCAGTTGTGCGTACTTAACCCTAGAATTGTTCGCTTAGCCAATTACTTGTGCAATTCACGCACAAAATTTTTTTTAACAGAGGAAACCAATTGCACTTATTTGCACGCAATTTTGAATTCTTAAGGCTTAAAGTCCAATAAAAACAACAATCAATTATTTTAAGGTTTGCGCTCTTTATAAACAACGTGTTCCAACTCAGTTTAAATGAACTTTACCTTCCAAAAGGATAGCGTTGTCACGCCCATTTAAACATACGAGCTTGGACATCACTAAATCGATTGAAATAAAAAATATACTGGCAGAGACTTGTTTACTTACAAAAGACTATGAATTTGCCTTTGTGTGTTCATTACACAGCACACTTTCCATTCCTATCATCCTAGCTAGATACCTCACGGTGGACTTTAACCAACTTTAAATGACAAGTTGAGTTACAACAAAAACTTTAATGTGGAATTATTTGGGATGTTAATCAAAGTAGAAATGCATCAAAAGGAAATGCTATTTTCGCAAAAATTGCATTTTTTCGAAATTTGACCAAACAGTACTCAAGACCCCGAATATCTAGGGAGCTGAAATTTGAACTATGAGACTGTCTTTTTAGGTTCTTTAACGTGTCAAAATTTGAGCACAATCAGATGTTTTTTAAATTTCATACGTACGTTATACACATATTATACTAGATAATATTACTAAAAAACAGTAAATATGGAATTAAAAAAAAAAGTTCTAAGGATTTCTTATATTTTTCATACATCGATTCTAAATTACATCCCAAATAATCCCCAATTAAAGTTTTTGATGTAACTCACACTTTTATTAAAAGTTGGTTAAAGCCCACCGTGACCTTCTATAGATTTATTTCACGGCATAGCTGTCGTTTGCATCTTTATTCTGATAATGGCAAAACCATCGTTGGAGCATCTAAGAAATTTTTTTTTCATGTTTCTCGATTCAAAAAGGTTCGTTCAAATACACTTTTGAAGAACTGTCAACTTTGTTGCTCCGGATTGAAGCATGCCTTTTTTCAGTTCAATTTCCGCAATGACCGAAAATTCAACTAACATTGCAGCAGCTTCTTTCTATTAAAAAGAGCTGACAATAACTCAATGTGGTCGTCGCACAGTGTATTATTTTGGCAATCTAGCGCTACTAAACTCAAAAAAAAAAAGTTGATTTTTTGATAGAATTCAAATGCAAATATGTTAAAAATTCCCCAATTAGGTTAAAACTTCAAAATTTTTTTGGACTATAGGGCAATACTTAAAATAACTGTACCTTGAAAGAAAGTAAAAAGAAAATGTCAAAAATAGTATAAGTTCGCTGAATTTTGCGCGCAAACACTAAAGTCTTGTAAATCCATTGTGAAAATGTGAAAGGTTTTATTTTTTAAAAAAAAATTAATTTCAAAGCTTTTTTGATCGAAATAACATAAAATCTGAGCAAAGTTATTGATAGCAACAAAATTTTGTATACACTGAAAAAACCTACTTTAACTGTGAGTATTTAAAAAAAAAAAACTTTTGTGGACAATAAAAAAATTGTTTATAATAGTTTAGAGTTCTGACTATGATTACAATAAAGCTTGATATGTATACTAATAGAATCAACAAAAAAATTCTGCGCCTAGCTGCGGCACCCATACAACCATTTTCAATTTTTAAAGATGACCTCTGAAATTTCTCGCTTCCAAATATTTGAGTTATGGCTTGATACTGCAGTAAACGAACGATTAGAGAGGATGATTTTGTTTTTATCCGGAAATGTTGCTCGTGAATCGCAAAGTACTGTTGATATTGATTAGGCTTTGCAATATGCCAAGAACTTTTGTCGCTACTGAATTCCTGGTGGGCGAATGCTTGTCGGAAGAAAGATCGATTTATTTCATCAAATATTGATTGGATCGGAGGTAAATCGAAGTCTCTTTATTTTTGTGCAATACACCGAAAAAATTTTCTGGTGGGAGACCAAATAAAGAATTTGAATAACGTGCCGATAGTACTAAAAATAAAAAAGCCAGAAAAGTTGCAAGAGAGGTGAACGAAAATCAAGGCGTTTTTTCAAAAAAGCGAAAAAGTTCAAGGACCGATACAAATACTGATTTGATCAATAGACGCCTAAAAAGAAGTATAGAGACCTAAGTCCGGACACGATAGTATTGCTTCAAATGAAAAACGATGACACTTCTGGTTCGAGCGATTTAGATGAGTCTTTGGAGTAAATTTTAGAAATTACACTGTAAACATTTTTAATATTTATCTTTTTCATAATTATGCTTTGTTGATTAATTTTGTATGTATCAACTTCACTGACATGCTTATGATGAATCTAGTCATAAAGACTTTGTACCTACATATGTATTGGTCCCAAGTTTGAAAGCAGCATCCCTTTATTGAAGAACATATAAGAATTGTAAAGTATATTTTTTGTTTTTTAAATAAACGAAAAAAATCAAATAATATTTTATGTACGAGTTCATATTTTTGGTTCTATAATGTAATTTGGAATTCATGTCGTAATTATATTCCAAATTCGCGACCAAACCTCAACTAAAGTCATTATAACTCCGAAAACTGAAACTATTTATATATAAAAGAAACGCTGAAAAAAGTTTACTTTCTTATATTCTACAACTATCTTAAAAGTCATATTTTTGTATCTTAAGCAAGCTAAAAGTTATGTAAAAATTTTAATTTCAAAAACAGTTCAATGAAAAACCACGCGATGAAATATTTATTTTCATTGCAAAATGTTCGTCAGACACTAAAAAATAATAATCTACTATAAACTCAAGCTTTACATACTTTTTTATTTAGGTCGCCCTTTAAGACACCAAAACGAAAAAATCGGTTGTATGGGAGCTATATCTTAAACCCAACCGATTTACACCATTTTTTCGTTGATGTTGTCAAATATAAGTATTAACATTTGTGGAAAATTTCATTGACCTAGCTGCTATAGTTTTTGAGATATTAGTTTAGTACTGCTAGATTGGCAAAATAACACACTGTGCGTCGTTGTGCTTCCGACAAACTAAAACGCTAGACTTTTCCATTTTTTTAGGTTTATTTTGTTTTTTTACCATCATTAAGGGCCGGTTTCACAGTGTTTAGTTAACTTAAGATTTGAGGTTAACTATCCAACTTCAGTTTCATAGCAATTAGTTACCAAATTTGGTAGGTCAACTAATAGTTAACTAACAGCTGATTGCTGTGATAACGAAAAAGAATATAAGAAATAAAAACACAAAGTTACAAAAAAGCAAATAAGTCCTATATAAATATGGATTCAAATTGGGATTCCAAAATTCATAGTTATTCAGATATTGAAGTAGTATGGAATATTGCAATTGCTAGTCGAAAAAAAGGATTAATATCCCGTCCATATTACTTTCGGTAGGTTCCTTGCAAGCCGTTAAAATCGTCCACAATGGTTCCCATATTTTTTCCTTCTCGTCTAGACTAACTTTATCGGTTTTTTTTTGCATTCGATGATGTTTGAAGTTGCCGACCAGCTCCAATTAGCAATTTATTTCGTCTGCCGAAAATTTCTTGTTGTTGATTCCATTTCGCAAACTAAGAAATGTCAAATGAAAAACAAATGTTTTGTGCAGTGATGCCAAATTTTGTACAAAAAATTATCATTGGTTAACCAATGAACTAAGTATCAGTAGAGGTGAGTTGCATACAATTTTTGGTATCTTGGAAAATATTGTCCCAGTTTATGTTTTACGTGGGACTTATCGATCTCAATATTGGATTTTTAGATGTATAAGAAAAAGTACTCACAAGATTAGGTGGCAGACATTTTGTCCGAAAGTACGAATGATGAGGATTTTGGCGCATCTGAAAGCAGCTCCGTGCCATCAAATCACGAGAAAGAAATAGATACGGACAAGTGTGACGATGTTCGTCAGGAAGAACACAGCGATTTTTCGTTTTTCGAATCAAACGACGAACGAACGGAGGAGGTGGAAGAATTATACGAAGATGATGACTGTGGAGCAGCTGCCAACGCCAATAATGTTGATTTTTAGCCAAAAATTTCAAATGCTTTTGGAAAGTGACTCCCAAGTTTTAGTTGCATTTTCTTGGTTCGATATTTTTTCGATAAGTTTTTCCAAAGAGCTTGTACATTTTTATCGCGCAGTGAACAAATGAGCAGCTAAAAAACAGGATGGCATTCAAAACGTGCACAAACTTATCTTTTTAATATAGGCGATCATTTACCAATAAACGGCGATTCTCGCCGGCTATTCATACAAAGTACTTCTCAGCAAATGGAAACGAGCGCATTTAAGGCGGGGGGGGGTTGGGTTTTGCCAAATTTTGTTTTTCCTTTTTTTTGTTGTTTTATTTAATAGTATAACTCTTCAAAAGTATACTGTTGAAATTTAAGGTCGATTGGAGTAAAACTGACGAAGATACAGTGTCTTGAGTCTCGATGATTCTGTGTAATTATATGAAAAAAAGACAGTGCTAAAACTTTATACGTGATTTTCTCGAAACTAACTTTTCAAAGTCGGTGGACACTTTTTCTCAAAAACTACTAGACCAATTTTCTTGAAATTTGACACACTCTTTAAATACATATAAAACTAGGTAATGACGAGGGTTTTTTTTTTCTTTACAACCAGTTCTGTAATAATAAATATACTGATTTTTGCCTTTTTTTAAAAAAAATTCGTTTTTTGCCTTAAAAATTATGCCAAAATCTTAAAAATCGTCAAAGAAAAAAAACCCTTCGTCAATACCTTGAAAAACTTATAAGCTAAAGAAAGTTTTTTTTTTTTTTTTAGATGATAACGTGATGAGATATCTTGTCTACCGCAAACCACCTGCCAATGGCTTATTTTGCAATATTTTTCAATTAAATTTTCTCTGAATACTCTTAAAATATTGTACTTTTATATTATCTTTAAATAAATAAATTTATTTTTACCATATCACTAAAAAACATTTTTAAGCTTATGCCTAAAATGTAGCGTCAAAACCCTACCCCCTCCTTAACGTCGGATGCAATAATGCACTGTGCTACTAATGTTTTAATGTTTATGCAGCTTATTGGGACTTATGATCCCAGCGCAAATCCTTATTGAGACCATGTGTCCCAGGATAACGAAAAGATTCCACGACTTTTCAAGTATGCAGACCAAGTTTTCAAATTTTAAAATGTTATCTGAAGTTCTTATAAAACTCCGTCGCATTTATTTTAATCGTCTTCTTCAAAGACTTCAAGCATTTCTTGTGCCTCTGGTGATAACTCTTTATGTTTTTTATCTCGCTTTATTCGAATTTGGCTGGTAAGAGGATCAGAAGAAATCAGCAAATAATGCAAAACATCTTCGTTGTTTGCTACTCTAGAGCAGGGGTCGACAAGAATTTTATTTCAAGAGTGCAACAACAAAAAACCAACAACAACAAATCGTTGGATACGGTATCATAAGGATTTATTAACATATAAAAGCAACAACGCGCATGCCGGTAGCGCACACGGCAGCGCACCAGCTCGAAAAATTACCAACAGCAAACAAAAATTACCAACAACATACAAAGCATAGCAAGAATTGTGCGCAGTCGCAAGCGCTACGTGTTTACCAACAACGACATGCAAAGCAACAACACGCAAGGGTTGAATTGTTTTCGTGCAGTTGCGCCTGTCAACGATTCGGCGAATTACAACAATACGAAGTTGTTTCAGCACAATAGCTTGTATAGTTTGCGATATATGCTGCAGTTTAATTTAAAATTTAGGACGGTGACCCACGGTACAATCCAGCCCGGTTTTGATCCAGAAATAGCTTTTCATAAGCAAACCCCTAACACCAAATTTTAGTATGATTGCTCACTTATATGACACTTACCGTATTTTATTTGTATGGGAGGTGCCACGCCCACTGGTGCTATTTCAACCACTTTTGATTCAGATATACTCTATAGCAACTGAACCACTTTCATTAAATTTCATAGCAATTGCTGCAATAGTTTACTTAAAACAGCGCTTACAAATTAATGTTAATATGGGAGGTGCCACGCCCACTGATGCAATTCTGTCAAAACTAATTTATTTTTAAAGCCTATAGTAACTGACATCTAAACACCAAATTTTATGAAGATTACTCTCTTAGTACACTATTTATAACAATAAACAGTTTTTGCTTATATGGGAGGTGGCACGCCCCCAGGTACTATTGTACCAAATTTTTGTAATAAAAGACCTTACAGCAAGTATATCTACCTCATTAAATTTCATCACGATTACGTTGTTAGTTCTCTTAATATAACGTTTATAAATATTGTGGGCGGTGCCACGCCCTACAACGAGTTTTTTCAATAAAGAGGCTGAGCTTGTATTGATGACTGCTTTCAGCGGCATCATCTCCAAAATTTTTATGGAAATCGTTTGTGCCAATTTTGAGATATATGGAATCAAAATTTTTAGCAGTTGAAAAGTTCCACGCCCACTTTTTCAATTCCGCCCACTTTTATCTCAACTCAAGATATATTTGATATGTATCCGTTTACCAAATTTCATAACAATATCTTGCACGGCTTACGAGATATGGTGGTATAAAGGTTAAAATTTAGGGCTGTGCCACGCCCCTGTAGGAAGCTTTGAAAACTTAAAACCTAAACTAATCCTAATCTTGTTCACATGTGCATCAAATCACCAATTTTCATCAAAATCGCTGCAACTTTTTTCAAAATTGACCTGGGTATATATACATAGGGTATGGGCGGTAGGCGTGTCAGTTAACCGATTTCACCCATTTTCAATAGCAAGATGCCTGCAAGAAGATGTGACCTGTGTGTGATAGTTTCATTCCATTAGCTCTCTTGGTTTTCCCGTAAACCTGATTTCAACAGACAGACAGACAGACGGACAGACAGACAGACGGACATCTCTAAATCAACTCAGGTGGTGACGCTGATCAATACCTGCCACGCCTCCTTCTATGTGTTACAAACGGATGGACAAAGTGAATATACCGTCGGTGTAGAGTATAAAAATGTTTATAATCGGACCCCCTATGCTGCACCATCCATATATGCACTACGCTATGTTTGGTTCTAAAAAAGCGAAAGCAAAGAGGGATGAAAAAATTAAAAAACAGCCTTAGCCAGTTCCCCTCTATTTGAGGGAACTCCTATCTAAATTCAAGCAACTTCCTTCACAATGTAAGCTTTTACAATTTATAAAATTGTTGTAAAGCATTGCAACAAATATTTTTTTCTTCAAATATTGCAATAGAAAAAAATTCATTAAAAAAAAGTTATGAATATGCGCAGCTTTTTTTTTTTTTTTGTTTTTGCTAACCACACCTTCGCACATAATATATAAAAAAAAAAATTTTAAATCTGGAGAAATACTTTTTTGTTTTTTGCTGTTAAGTATTGCGAAATTTTTGAATTATGACTTTTTCAGCCCTAATTTTTAAAAAATCAGCATAATTTACACATAGAATATAAGACTTCTAACAAACAATTTTTAAATAGTACAATTTACGAGCTTTTTGCCAGTATGCAATTTTGGTAAATTTCGATACAAACAATTTAGTGAAAGCATTTAATAAAAGTCGATATATTTTGTTCCTTCTAAAACTTTATTAAGAAAAAGCTGATAAAAAAAAATGTTATCAATATGCGTAGCTTTTTTTTTGCTAACCATACCTTCCCACATAATACATAAAAAAATTTTTAAGTCTGGAGATATACTTTTAAGTTTTTTTCTGTTAAAGTTTTAAAATTTTTCACTTTTACCATTTTTCATTCTAATTTTTGAAAATTCCGTAAAATTCATATAAGACTGATAAAAGAAAACTAAATTAATGTAAAAATAAACAATGTACTTTTCGCCAATATGCCACATTATTGCATTTTTTTTTTTCAAACAAGTTAACTGGAGCAGGGGTCGACAAGGATTTTATTTCAAGAGTGCAACAACAAAAAACCAACAACAACAACAAATCGTTGGATACGGTACCATAAGGATTTATTAACATATAAAAGCAACAACGCGCATGCCGGTAGCGCACACGGCAGCGCACCAGTTCGCAAAATTACCAACAGCAAACAAAAATTACCAACAACAAACAAAGCATAGCAAGAATTGTGCGCAGTCGCAAGCGCTACGTATTTACCAACAACAACATGCAAAGCAACAACACGCAAGGGTCGAATTGTTTTGGTGCAGTTGCGCCTGTCAACGATTCGGCGAATTACAACAATACGAAGTTGTTGTAGAAGAGTGCAAAGAGTGGAAAGAGTTAGGCGCTGTCGACCCCTGAACTAGAGCACCCTATATAACAGCTGCTTATATAAAAGAATTCATAGAAAATTTTTGGAGTACAAAGTTCAACTTTGAGCCCACTGTGTCGCTAAATTCAAAACAAATTTAAAACTTTTATAGTTTTTTTTCCATCCCCTAAGTATTATCTGACGATTGTACTACAAAATTTTTCAATTCCAAGCACTTTCAAATTCTTGCCATTTATGGCCACAAAATTCTAATGTGTGTCGTATATTTTCATTTCGTGCGGTAAAATAGATTGTGCCATATTACCAAGAATTTGTTGATAGGCTGTGCTCTATGGACACTATATCATCGTTGTATAATTGTGTAATGAAGTAGTTAAATTGAGCCATTGCACTCTTCTTACGCAGGCCCACAGGTGCTCGGCATAACGTGCCCTTAACTTTTCTTTTAAATTTAGAATGACATATTGAGATTTTTGAAACATAACCTTTGTAAAATGAAATCATTAAATTAAATTACTCTGAAGAATTTTATAAGCAAAATATAAAAATCACAAGGCTAATAGACAGTGGTCATTAGGTTAATTCAGCGCAGGTCACAGATATTAGCGATTGTGCTATTCTACGATCGGTAGGGTTACCAGACAACCTGGCTACAAATGTAGTAGTACACCTGAAAAATTATAAATTTTTTTAATGAAAAAAAAAATAATTTTTTGTCTTCCAAGACCCTAGCGAATTTTGCCTTAAGTTACAAAATCCCCTTCGAAGTTACTGTTCTAGAGACTCTGATTAGCATTGCAGTCGAAGTGTTCAAAAACATAAATTTAAAAAAATTAAAAAAAAAAGTTACGAAGAAAAGTTCAAAAGTACTACATTTCACCGAAAAGTAGTGCAACAACGCAAAAGTAGTAAATGTACTTCACTAGTAGCACCTCTGGTAACCCTATCTTTCGGGATTATTTGAACTAGTACATCCATGCATAAAGCCTAATTTCCATGCTATCTTTCTTGATCATATCGCACCGTCAGAACAAGAGGGCCGCATCTCAAAATTTTAAGTTTCGAGAAAATTGAGATTAAAGAACTCTAAGATTTTCCACTGAATTTGAAGACAGCCATATTTATAGCTATGACAGTCTTGAACTGAAATACTACAAACTTATTTCACAAATTTATAGAGTAACATTGACATATTTGGGGATGTGGCAGTGTTGTAATTATTTTGATTGAAAATATTTTTGGTTTATAAGAACTATACCGCCTTGTTTTGATTTGCTACTGTAAAAACTTAAAAAGAAAATATTTTAAAATATCGTTTTCGATTTAAGGCTTTGTTGTTTTAGTTGTTTTTTCTTTATTTTAACAACAAAATATTAATATTTTGAAATGAGGCGGTGTTGTTTTGTTAAGAAAAAATACAGAACAAAATATCCCTTAACTAAAAATGCATTTTAGAAGTTATTAATTGAGCTAGAAATGTGGTGGAAAGACTAAAATTAAGATCACATAATGAGCTATATAGTAGTATACATAACTCGAAAACTCGTTATTTTGATTTGCGGCCCTTTTGTTTTGACGGTGCGATATATCAGGGACATCAAATCAAATTTTTGTAAGAAAGAAAAAGCATCCGAACAGAACCTAATGCGCTTGGATTAATAAAAGTTATATTTTGTCACTGTCCCTAATTAGTTGCACGATCTACTCCTTAACAAAATATCGAATGTCTTCTTTTCACAAGAATAACGGTAAAAAAAGTATTGTCTATGTTGTATTTTTAAGGTATCAAAGTTCAACTTTTAAAAAAGTATTGAAACTGCGGAATTTGTTGCGTATTTCAAATTTATATAAATCAAAAACTACTGTCCGTAATTAGTTGCACGGAGCTGTATGGTAGGCGGTTTTGTCATTTTGGCTTCTGTGTTTGATGTTTTCCTCGTTTTGCACAGAAAACGCATGTTTTTTTCACAAAAACAATTATTGCGCATAATTTAATAAGCGCGCAATTGCTTAGTTTTTAAAGCAGCGAACAGCATTGATGTTAATTATGGATGATATCATAAAGAAATAATTCAGCACTCAGTAATAGTAATGATGATAGTGTGGAAAATGAATTACATAGTTTTATTTTCATATCTTTCATTTTACTGCCAATGCGGCATTAGTCATCATCAACACGGTGGATATACACATGTGTGCATACATTTAAACTTTAATATCGTTAGCCATGATTTCAGTACATTTCCAGGGGGGTTAAATTTTTATAACCATCCCATACATGTATTCACTCCTGGCATCTTGTTATTGCTAAAACTTAAAAACTTTTCAAGACTCACACCAACAACTTTTATTACTGCAACATTGTTGATGATCCAACTTAATCGCCTGGCGTTGAAAGTGGATTTTTCTGTGCTAATCTCAAGGATGACGAACAAAACGCTGCGAGCTTACTTGTTTTTTTAAAAGATAAACGTAACATTTTCTTCATCTATTACATTTTTACGCCCGATGCTTTTTTTTCATAATGAAAATACTCCCTTAACAAAAAAAAAAAAAAAATTGGAAGAGTTTGTTTTTGAACTTCGACGCGAAATACAAACGGTACAAATGAGAAGAATAAAAAAAAAATAACACAGAATTCAAGAAGAAGCAGCATTATAACGAAAAATCAAACGACAATTTTTGTGTAAGGTTTTTAAAAATTTAATTCTAAAAAAAGGATATTTAGTTTTAAAAATAAATAAATATGCACATTAGGCTGGGTCAAATTGTTCGGGTGCAAAAAACATGACCAAGCGTCTAGCGGAAACGTAATCTACGGTAAATTCTAAGAAAATTTGACCAAGAAACCATTGGTCTAAAATCAATATCGAACCCCCGATTTTTAACAAGAAGATTTTAATATGAAATTTTTATAAAAAATAAGCAACTTCTTTAGAAAACACTGCTTCATCACCTTAAACATACATATGTTATTGGTTTTGACAGCTTTCTGAGTCTGTTATTATCATGAAAAAATTTTTATAACCAGGCCGAATTTTGAAAAGGTTTTGTGAAAAATGGTCATAAATGCTAAAAATCTTAGAGGTTGTCATCATTTCATCTGCAAAAAATAAAATGTTCTTATAATATTTATTAAAGGGACGTGAACCGGTTCTGAACCGGAAAACCACTTCTTTTTATTAACTGAACCATTAACCGAACCGAAATTTTCCACAAATGTTTGAGCCGAACCGAAAACCGAACCACTTTTTACAATGGTTTGAGGATTCATTCTGACCAATTTTCAATGGACAAATTTTCCTCACATTTTTATTTTTTCTTTTGTTAAATATAAAAATTGATGAAATTTTCAAAAAAAATAGGGAAGCATGAAACAGAGTTCATATATAAATCATTAATAGATAAAATCGTTTGATAATACAGTGGAATCGCGATAATTCGTAATCGCAAGCGACCAGCAATTTTTTACGAATTACAGGGTTTTTCAATTTAACGAGGTTTCGATTTTTTCGATAAATTTTTTTTTTTTGCTCCATTATCAATGGCTGAAATGATATTTTGCTTTTGCAACACTTATAAAGTCTTATTCGTACGTATGTCGTCTTAAAGGTGATTTCGTGTTCTGTAGAACTCACTTAGTGCGGTTGGAGCACAGTCCAAAAATAATGGTCAGTGACCCGATGACGATGTTAGGTTTTCACCAAAAAAATCACAAATTTTGACATAGAAATTTATATGCTCAAATTCAGAAGCGGCACTAAAGTGATACATATGTCGTCTTAAAGGTGATTTCGTGTTCTGTATAACCCACTTATTGCGGTTGGAGCACAGTCAAAAAATAATGGTCAGTGACCCGATGACCATGTTAGGTTTTCACAATAATAATTAGAAGTTTCACATAATCAAATTGTGTACTAAAAGACAATACTGTACCAAAATTCTATGTCGTTGGAAACATAGTTTTATTTTCTATTGAGTCCATATATAGTTATATGTGCACACTGGATAATTTGGCAAGATTGGACAAGTTTAAATTGACTCTATATGAATCTCCTTCAGCGTCAAGTTAACATTTCTCTGTTAGAGCTCTGTTAAAGCACTGTTAAGTCAGGTGGTTTGTGTCTTTGCTAGTTAAATTCCGAATTTAACTTCACGCTCTTTCTTCTGCGTCGTGTTAACATTTCTCTGCGAATTCTCATGGCTTTTGTCTTTGCTAGTTAAATATGGAAAATTGTGTCTCCACTAGTTAAATTCGTTTTTCTATTTTTCTTACTGCGATACATGCTTTCTATATAAAGAAGCGCCACTAAATTGATATGTCGTTTTAAACGTTGGATCATGCTCTATCGAACCCACCTAGTCTGTAACATGCACACTCAAAAATTAATGGTCAGTGACCAGATGAAAATGTTATGTTTTCACCAAAAAAATCTCGAATTTCGGCAAAGAAAATCATTAGTTTTAAGCGTTGGACTATGCTCTATCGAACCCACCTAGTCTGTAATATGCACACTCAAAAAATAATGGTCAGTGACTAGATAAAAATGTTATGTTTTTACCAAAAAAATCTCGAATTTCGGCAAAGAAAATCTTATGTTCAAAAAAGAAGCGCTACTTAAGTGATATGTCGTTTTAAAGGTTGGACTATGCTCTATCGAACCCACCTAGTTTGTAATATGCACACTCAAAAAATAATGGTCAGTGACCAGATGAAAATGTTATGTTTTCGCCAAAAAAATCACGAATTTCGGGAAAGAAAATCATTAGTTCAAAAAAGAAGCGTCACTAAAGTGATATGTCGTTTTAAACGTTGGACCATGCTCTATCGAACCCACTTAGTCTGTAATATGCACACTCAAAAAATAATGGTCAGTGACCAGATGAAAATGTTATGTTTTCGCCAAAAAAATCACGAAATTCGGCAAAGAAAATCATTAGTTCAAAAAAGAAGCGCCACTTAAGTGATATGTCGTTTTAAACGTCGGACCATGCTCTATTGAACCCACCTAGTCTGTAATATGCACACTCAAAAAATAGTGGTCAGTGACCAGATGAAAATGTTATATTTTCACCAAAAAAATCTCGAATTTCGGCAAAGAAAATCATTAGCTCAAAAATTTAGCTTACTAAAGTGATATGTCGTTTTAAACGTTGGACCATGCTTTATCGAACCCACCTAGTCTGTAATATGCACACTCAAAAAATAATGGTCAGTAACCAGATGACCATGTTAGGTTTTCACAATAATAATTGGAAGTTTCACATAACCAAATTATGTACTTAACGATAGCAACTG
Source organism: Tricholauxania praeusta (assembly GCA_949775025.1). Lineage (NCBI taxonomy): Eukaryota > Metazoa > Arthropoda > Insecta > Diptera > Lauxaniidae > Tricholauxania > Tricholauxania praeusta. The sequence goes on from OX459032.1 coordinate 17,006,184, forward strand.
CACCAAAATTGAGACCCTTTAACTCAGCAAAGCATTTTTAGCAAAATCCAACGAAACCTATACCATAATTTAGTGCTTATTAAGTGCTAATTTAGTGCTGAAAAAAAAAATTTAGTGCTGCACGATTTTTAAAAAAAATTAAGGTTTTTGCTAGCTGAATGAGAAGCTAGCAAAGCATTTTTGTAAACTATGTAGCAAAATGCAATTTTAACTATGCCATAATTTAGTGCTTATTAAGTGCTGATTTAGTGCTGCAAAAAAAAATTTAGTGCTGCACGATTTTTAAAAAAAATTAAGGTTTTTGCTAGCTGAATGAGAAGCTAGCAAAGCATTTTTTTAAACTATTTAGCAAAACGCAATTTTAACTATGCCATAATTTAGTGCTTATTAAGTGCTGATTTAGTGCTGCAAAATGCTGCACGATTTTTAAAAAAAATTAAGGTTTTTGCTAGCTGAATGAGAAGCGAGCAAAGCATTTTTTTAAACTATTTAGCAAAATGCAATTTTAACTATGCCATAATTTAGTGCTTATTAAGTGCTGATTTAGTGCTGCAAAAAAAAATTTAGTGCTGCACGATTTTTAAAAAGAATTAAGGTTTTTGCTAGCTGAATGAGAAGCTAGCAAAGCATTTTTTTAAACTATTTAGCAAAATGCAATTTTAACTATGCCATAATTTAGTGCTTATTAAGTGCTAATTTAGTGCTGCAAAAAAAAATTTTGTGCTGCACGATTTTTTGAGAAAATTACGATTTTTTTTTCGTTAGCTGAATGAGAAGCTAGCAAGGCATTTTTTTAAACTATTTAGCAAAATGCAATTTGAACTATGCCATGATTTAGTGCTTATCAAGTGCTAATTAAGTGCTGCAAAAAAAATTTTGTGCTGCACGATTTTTTGAGAAAATTACGATTTTTGTTTTCGTTAGCTGAATGAGAAGCTAGCAAGGCATTTTTTTAAGCTATTTAGCAAAATGCAATTTTAACTATGCCATAGTTTAGTGCTTATTAAGTGCTAATTTAGTGCTGGAAAAAAAAATTTTGTGCTGCACGATTTTTTAAAAAAATTAAGGTTTTTGCTAGCTGAATGAGAAGATAGCAAAGCATTTTTTTAAACTATTTAGCAAAATTAAGTTTTAACTATGCCATAATTTAGTGCTTATTAAGTGCTGATTTAGTGCTGCAAAAAGAAATTTAGTGCTGCACTATTTTTAACAAAAAAATTAGGTTTTTGATATATATTTATTTATATAATATTTATTTTCATTGCAAAATGTTCGTCAGACACTAAAAAATAATAATCTACTATAAACTCAAGCTTTACATACTTTTTTATTTAGGTCGCCCTTTAAGACACCAAAACGAAAAAATCGGTTGTATGGGAGCTATATCTTAAACCCAACCGATTTACACCATTTTTTCGTTGATGTTGTCAAATATAAGTATTAACATTTGTGGAAAATTTCGTTGACCTAGCTGCTATAGTTTTTGAGATATTAGTTTAGTACTGCTAGATTGGCAAAATAACACACTGTGCGTCGTTGTGCTTCCGACAAACTAAAACGCTAGACTTTTCCATTTTTTTAGGTTTATTTTGTTTTTTTACCATCATTAAGGGCCGGTTTCACAGTGTTTAGTTAACTTAAGATTTGAGGTTAACTATCCAACTTCAGTTTCATAGCAATTAGTTACCAAATTTGGTAGGTCAACTAATAGTTAACTAACAGCTGATTGCTGTGATAACGAAAAAGAATATAAGAAATAAAAACACAAAGTTACAAAAAAGCAAATAAGTCCTATATAAATATGGATTCAAATTGGGATTCCAAAATTCATAGTTATTCAGATATTGAAGTAGTATGGAATATTGCAATTGCTAGTCGAAAAAAAGGATTAATATCCCGTCCATATTACTTTCGGTAGGTTCCTTGCAAGCCGTTAAAATCGTCCACAATGGTTCCCATATTTTTTCCTTCTCGTCTAGACTAACTTTATCGGTTTTTTTTTTGCATTCGATGATGTTTGAAGTTGCCGACCAGCTCCAATTAGCAATTTATTTCGTCTGCCGAAAATTTCTTGTTGTTGATTCCATTTCGCAAACTAAGAAATGTCAAATGAAAAACAAATGTTTTGTGCAGTGATGCCAAATTTTGTACAAAAAATTATCATTGGTTAACCAATGAACTAAGTATCAGTAGAGGTGAGTTGCATACAATTTTTGGTATCTTGGAAAATATTGTCCCAGTTTATGTTTTACGTGGGACTTATCGATCTCAATATTGGATTTTTAGATGTATAAGAAAAAGTACTCACAAGATTAGGTGGCAGACATTTTGTCCGAAAGTACGAATGATGAGGATTTTGGCGCATCTGAAAGCAGCTCCGTGCCATCAAATCACGAGAAAGAAATAGATACGGACAAGTGTGACGATGTTCGTCAGGAAGAACACAGCGATTTTTCGTTTTTCGAATCAAACGACGAACGAACGGAGGAGGTGGAAGAATTATACGAAGATGATGACTGTGGAGCAGCTGCCAACGCCAATAATGTTGATTTTTAGCCAAAAATTTCAAATGCTTTTGGAAAGTGACTCCCAAGTTTTAGTTGCATTTTCTTGAAATGCTAGCGGGTTCGATATTTTTTCGATAAGTTTTTCCAAAGAGCTTGTACATTTTTATCGCGCAGTGAACAAATGAGCAGCTAAAAAACAGGATGGCATTCAAAACGTGCACAAGCTTATCTTTTTAATATAGGCGATCATTTACCAATAAACGGCGATTCTCGCCGGCTATTCGTACAAAGTACTTCTCAGCAAATGGAAACGAGCGCATTTAAGGCGGGGGGGGGGGGTTGGGTTTTGCCAAATTTTGTTTTTCCTTTTTTTTGTTGTTTTATTTAATAGTATAACTCTTCAAAAGTATACTGTTGAAATTTAAGGTCGATTGGAGTAAAACTGACGAAGATACAGTGTCTTGAGTCTCGATGATTCTGTGTAATTATATGAAAAAAAGACAGTGCTAAAACTTTATACGTGATTTTCTCGAAACTAACTTTTCAAAGTCGGTGGACACTTTTTCTCAAAAACTACTAGACCAATTTTCTTGAAATTTGACACACTTTTTAAATACATATAAAACTAGGTAATGACTAGGGTTTTTTTTTCTTTACAACCAGTTCTGTAATAATAAATATACTGATTTTTGCCTTTTTTTAAAAAAAATTCGTCTTTTGCCTTAAAAATTATGCCAAAATCTTAAAAATTCTTTTTTCAATTTTCTAAAACTAAACGCTTAAAATATTACTTTAGTAAGCAAACAATGGCAGAGTTCAGAAGCTAAAAGCTGCGTCGTAGGTGCATAACCATTTGGTTAGTACCTTCTGAATGCACGCCAAATGAAACCTTTTTGAGAATATTATTGATAAATAGGATATAAGTGAAAACAATGAATGACCGACGACTTTAAAGCCTTGTATCTGATTTTTATAGCTTGATAAATTACACTAGTTTACAAAATTATTTTTTTTTTTTTCATGTGTCTTTGATGAACATTTTTTTTTCTTAGCACAGTTTTTGAGATATTGAACATTTTTTTTGTAAGGCAACCATTTTACATTTCGCATAGGTTTTTAAGCAATTCACGTTTCTTTAACAGCTAATTAGTCCAGAAAAATTATACACCAAATTTTTTTGTTCAAACAAAAATTTATTTTCGATGGAATTGTACAAACAAATACAAAAAAAAATTGTCGACACTACCTATATCTTTTGTTAAAACTGTGCAAACAATATTTCAAAAAATAATTATCTGGTTGACTACCGCGCAACCATTTATGTGAATCCAACTTTACGTTTCCTTTTCAATGAAAAATCGCTCAACTATTTAATTAAATAAATGAGCATTTACCAAAAAATATTTAAATTTTAAGCTTTTTGTTATGATGCTAATTCTTAACAAAACCTTATATGAAGCGAAAAAAAATATGAAGGCTGAAAATTATTTTATAAGAAAAATATCGGGCACATACAATTGAAATATTACATTTTTTCCCCTCCCTTGTCAAAAGTGAGTCTCCACTCTCGTTGCCTACGATTTTGACAGTCTTCAAGTTTTAGCCAGAGGCAATTTTTCTGGGTAAAAAGTTAAACTTTTTTTTTGAGAGAAAGTGAACAGCTCAGGCCCGCACCAAGCTAGGGGAAAGGAGAGGCTTTGTCATCTCACACGCGTCTTATCTAAGATAAGAAATTTGTTTGCCCCCCCCACGTAAAGTCGGGTTGGTACGGGCCTGGAACAGCTGTTTTCTACTCTCATTTTTTCTCTCTCAACCACCACTTGAAACAATTTTTGTGGTAAAACTTTCATACACTCGAATCATTTTTATGGAAAATCGCCCCATACATAGCTTCCGTTGAACCCAGTGTGCCAAACGGATCTGTTTCGAATTCGAAACAAACTCGCTTCTTCGTTTATTTAATCCGATATATTTAATTCTGGATTCCGTTTCGGACCCGTCTCGAACTCGTTTTCGTATTAAATTCCTCTCGAAAAAGCGGAAGGATCGTCCGCTTTGTCCGGATCCATTCTGGATTCATTTTTTGTATGTAAAACGGATCCGTTCCGTATTCGTTTTTTGTAAATAAAATGGATACGAAACTGACTCGTTTTTTTATATATAACGGATTCGAGACCGATTTTGATTTGTGGCGCTTTTTAGAAAAACGGATTATAAACCGTATTATTTAAAAAAAAAGAGTTCGTCTCGAGTCCGTTTTATTTAGAAGACTAGTCCGTCTCGAATGAATCCGCTTCATTTAACAAAAAAAGACGAGTCCGTCTCGAATCCGTTTTATTTAAAAAAACGAGTCCGTCTCGAATCTGTTTTATTTAAGAAATAGTAAGTTTCGAATCTGTTTTATTCAAAATAAGAGTCCGTCTCAAATCCGTTTTATTCAAAAAAAAAAAAGAATTCGTCTCGAATCCGTTTTATTTTAAAAAAACGAGTCCGTAACGGATCCGTACATGAAGTCCGTTGCGAGTTTGAGATGGATCCGTCGAAGCATAAAAAAACTAAATCCGCGCTGATGGATCCGTAACGGGTTCGCAACGGATCCGCATCCGTTTTTGTGCACATTGGGAAGCTACATGAAAACATTGAACCTTATTCCTGAACACACAACACACAACACTTTTTTACAGCTGCCTCTTGGAAAATATGTACAAATTGTTTTGGTTTTTTTTTTTTTCCTCTATTCAGCTTAGAAGTTTTGGTTTTCCAAACTGAAACAGCTTGAACAGTCTTTTGGCAATTTACATTTTTCGTACTCTCATCATACGTGTACTAAGGGTTCATTTCAACATATCCATTTCACATCCGGAGTGCCCAACAACATATTCATCCAGTTTGATCATTGATCCGTATGCACAGTCAAACGACTGACGTCATCCGTATAGTTTACTTGCGCAAACAGACATACAAGCAGTCACTTATTTATAGTTTACAAATTCAATTCGTATGTTAAATAACATTTGCTTGTACGCGTGCATTGAATCATTCTGCATATGTATGTAGCAGGCAGTATTTTTGACATTGTATCTTCGCTATGTACATCCAAACGATGGCCCTTCTATATGGTGTGACATAATAAACGAAGATACATTCATAAAATTAACAGAACAACGGCAGTATGATCTCATATTTCAAAACAAACTTTTTATGTATAGCAGTTTTATTTGATGAGAGAATAATCTACTTATTTAAATCGTTATGGACATTAAACATTGAGTAACAGGATAGCATAAAGCTAAACAATTGCCATAAATAATATCTAGCATTTAAAAAAGCAGTATTGCATGTGAGACATTCTTTTACCACAGCAAACTGACCTTTTTAGCTTTAAACGATGTAAAAAATTACCTTTCCGTAAAAATTTGCCAGAGATATGACAGTTTGAACATGACCTTAAAACACCATAAAACGTTCAAACTTCACAACTCGATATATTTCGATATTTTTGACAACAAATAATTTCCCGATACACGTGTTCACTAGAATATGTAAAACAAATTTGGAGCAATTTAAAAATGGATCGGTCAGAAAATGTGTGATTTGTAAAAAAATGTCTCATGTCCTGCAAAATATCAGCATGTCATTTTGCTTTTTCTTTTTTTGAAAAAGTCTTCAGTAAGGCTAATTAACTTCTCACAAAGTATTCCCCTCAAAAGTAAGAAATGGCAACACATTTTGATCTAAGAAACCTCAAATAAAAGATTAGCTGCCATACCATCTTATTAAGAGTAAGGCGCACAATAAAACCTTTCAAACGAGGTACACATTAGAGGTCTGCGCAAGTGCACTTGCTGTGACGTCAGACCATAGGAACTAATGACATGTACAGGTCACGTATGACATTCTGCACCTCATCACTACTGATGATGCTGCAGTAGCAATAGCACGAAACAGAACGATACAACGAAATGACTTAGCTTCGTTTGCTTGTGACTTGTAGTCCGCTATGAACGTGGTTCAGCTCAACAAAACATTTACAGCAAAAACGTCGCTTTTCTTAACAAAGAAAAAAGGAAGTGATCGCAGAAGCAAACAATAACAAAGCGCATATTGACGCCAGCTTCTTGTATTTCTGCATTCTTGGAATTGACATTTTTGCTGACAAAATTCGAATTAAGAGTAAAACGTACGACTTGCTCTCATACTTGCGCTTAAAGTTGTAGAATATTTCATTTGCGGTTGCAGCGCTCACCACTCTTGCTTTGTTTTTCGTTTTATTTTGATTTGATATCTGATTTGCGTACATAAAAACTTGGTAGACTTGCAATGTGGCAAGTGACTTGATGGCCTTTTCAAATGCGCTTACGCAGACTTCTAGTACACATAGCCACAATGTACGTAATGGTCGACTGCTGTCATGAAAGTTATTGATGGTATTTCTTAAAGTGGAGCTACAGACCACGCGTTGTTGCTTTATCGCGTTATGGCTTTATACGCGTCCTGTTTTCGGAGTTACATACCATGCTTCTTTGCTTCAAAGTTTTTAAGAGAACAGTCGACAGTTGACAAATTTGTAAACAATAAAAAATATGTTTCATAAATTAAAAAGTTTGTTTAATAAGTGAAACAGCAGATGACGCGAGAAAGCGTAGAAAAAGTTTAAAGTTTCTCAACTTTTCGCGTCATATGCTTTTTGACTTTTTACGCGTTGTGCTTTGTAACTTTATCCATACGAATGCAGGCTATCAACTTTTTCAGAGAGAAGCGTGTGCCACGACAAAGCGACAACGCGTGGTCTGTAACTCCACTTTTGTGATCAAAATCTTTTAAACCTTCCCTGCATCGTAGATTTCTCTAAAGTCTTTGGCACAATGTCAACCAAATTATACTCTGTAGAAAGTTAAAACATTATTTCGGGTTTAGTAATAGCGCAGTTTTGATGTTGACTAATTATTTAGGGGAAAATTGGTAATAGATTTGGTATCAGATTGTAGTGTCTCACAACAACACTTTACCACTTGCCCAAAAATTACTTTAAAATTTTAATTATTTTTGTTTTCAACAAACTTTTTTTTTTTAATGTAGTGTCCTACAACATATAAGCACTTGCTCAAAAATTACTTTAAAATTTTAATTATCTGAAATTTTTTATTTATTTTTAAAGTTGGTCAACAAGAAACATAAATTAAAAAAAAATAAGTAAAAATTTTCACAAAAATAAGTTATCAAGCCAAAAAAAATAAAAAAAAATAAATTTGATTCCTAGAAAATAAAGATATTAAATAAACAAAGGACTCCAGAAGATTGCTTAAAATTAAAATTACCGGAGTTGGGTTCCTCTTGGTGTGAGGTTGTTTCTCAACTGTTCGTGGGTATTTGGCCTAAAAACAAGTTCCCGTGATCGTCGCAACCGCCTAATCTGTTGATTTGCGACTATTTGCTGTTCCCCAAAATCAAATGCACGATGAAGAAATGATGCAGGACGATATCGAAACCACCAAAACGGCTGTAATTGCGAAACCAGCTATATAATAGAGGTCTGCATGAGTGCACTCGAAACGATCATCATATAAACTTCCGAATGCTATAAATTTCGAGTACTTGAACTTGTAGCACATTTTATAAACGATTTATTTGCAAGTGCAGCACTCACCTCTGCTGCTTGGTGTTCCGATTTGTTTTGATTTGATTTGTGGTTTTTGTGCACGATGGACTCGCAACGTAGCGAGTGGCTTTTCCCAGGTCACTCATGCAGACCTCTACTATGCAAAAATCCGAAGCAAGGGTTAGGGGGATGGGTTCGTAGAAACGGACAAGCAAGGAGGCTTGTTTCTTTTTCGATCGATATTTTTTTTCGTTTTAATTTCTTTCATAAGAAACGAATAAAAACTAAAAAAAGAAAAGCGGGGATAGCATAGTTTTAGGGGGAAGGTAGCGAAATCCTACAAAAGTGAACAATCTGGGTTTTTTACTGCTATAAGGTTTGTGATTTGATAATAAATCGTAGGCATCCCAAAAAATAAAACACAGCGTGCTTAGGGTTACCAGATGTACTTCTTTAGTAGTACATTTACTACTTTTTCGCTGTTGGACTACTTTTTTTACTTCGACTGCAATGGCTAATGAGAGCGGGTGATTTTGTAATTTAAATATAATTTTGCTAGGGTTTTAGAACTCTTTTTTTTTAGTAAGAAATTTTTTTAATTTTTCAGGTGTACTACTTTTGTCAGCAGTTCATTTGATAACCCTAATCATGCTATTTTTTTTCACTCACCTGCTTTGCATTTTTATTAATGCTGCTGTTTTTGTCATTTAATCCTTTTTCAATTTGTTCATTATTTTGATATGGTGGTTGTTGTAGTTCTTGTTGCATCGCTGCGCTTTGAGCCTCAACTGAAATTTGTTTATCCTTTGTAAGTGTTGCCACATTACCATTCTGTTGTTCACCAAGAGTCATGTTTGCAGAATAACTTATTTTTCTTTAATACTTGTCAATAAATTTTATATTCGCTGCAAAAAATATTCAATTTATTTAATAAAATATTTTATTATGAGCACGAGTTTAATATTTATACCCTACACGCAGCATAAGTTAATTTCTTGCTTTCGTTTGTAACGTATAGAATAGAGCGTGACAGGCACCAAAAAGTACACAGATTTCTTATCAGCACCAGCTATTCATCGGGAAAACAAACCGATGCAATGTGGCACATTGAAATTTTCGAAATCAGTACACGGACACGCCCATCAACCATACAAATGAAACATTTAAAACGCTATACCAAGAGAGTTATTTAAGGATTAAAAAAAATTCTCACACAAATACTAGACTAACAAACACTTGACAAGTGCACTTGTTTCAACTAGAGGGCGTGATAGAAACAGTTGCGTACCGTTCATATTTGGCACCCGGGGCAAATAGCTAAGTTATGGCCACCTATACACACATTTTTTTATAATTTTAAGAAATCAAAAAAAAAAAAGGTTCTCATTTTCACTTTTCCAGAAAACCCTAGCAAAATAAGATATGTACATATGAGGGTCATTTTGTCCATCCTTCAAATGGTTGCGCCCGATTTCTGTATTTCTGATCAACTGTTATTTCAACTTCTAACATTGGTAAGCTAGGCCTAGTCTCAAGTCTTTCTCTGATTGATTTCTGATATCAATTTTGCTTGTTATTCTACCATTTATTCGTGCACATGAGGGTACAGTGATGTTCTGGCCTGATTTAGCAACCTCTCATTACACTAAAGCTACGATGGAATGGTATTGTGGCGGTTTTCTAAAAAACATCAATGGCAACACTAAACTCTAAAAAATCCAATACATACATTTATTTTGTCAATCTTTTACTTTTTTCCTTCTTTTCTTTTGTCTTGGGTTTTTCGTGTCATTTCGTGTTCGGTTCTTTGTCTGCATTAAAAAATAAAGTAATCATTTGTGCTTCTCATCAACAAAAAAAAAACAATTTTGTAAAACAATAAACTTTAAAAAAAATCTATTAAAGTGCTACAACAGCAAATAATGCATTTTATTTTTTCAACAAAAAAACGTAAGTTGTTACGCACGGCCACTGCGGAGCGCCAGCCGGCACCAACAACTACATTGGTGACCCCGTAGAAACATGCTAATTTCTTGTTAAAAAGTGAACATTTAAACAAAACAATTAATAAGAAATAGCAAGAAAACTATAAAATCAAGACAAATTTGTCACAAATCGAAAGATTTAAATACAAAATAAACTAAAAATCAACCAATAAATATACGTGCATAAAATTCAAAATGGCGTGAATTTAACATTTTTTTCATATAAAAGCTGAAGTATATGTGAATGCAAAGCAGCCATGATTATTTTTCCAGAGTAAAATATCGATTGCAAATTTCATCGTTTGTCACAACGTCAAAAAAAATCAGCAACAGTTACAACATCAATGATACAGTAAATTGAAACTGTAAAGAACATCAACAATAGAACAACAAAACCAAGAACACCTAAAGGTCAAAACATCCAACAATTTATTTTTATATGTTTTAAATTAGTTTAATTAACTATCAAAATTGATACATTTATTTAAATTTATGAATTTGATATTAAACATGAATCAATTTAAGTAAATTCATAAGGAACTTATTTTTTTGCAATTATTTAATGCCATTGAAGCACAGTTAGATGGTTCAAGTTTTTTTGTAAGGTAATATTTCAAAGCTATTTCAAAACGATTTCAACTATTTTATTAATATAAAACATTTTGCACCTATTTTCATTTTTATAACGCGTTTTATATAATTTTTGAACAATTTCAAGTATCACATTCGAATATTTTTATCTTTCCTTCAATATTTAATTTAACAGCCAAAATATGAGTACCGAATTAAATCAAAGTTTAATTGATATGGACAATGAAGTTCCTATATCAAACCTTGGACGTAACGCAGATGATACGAATGATGCAAATAATGCCAATGATACTGAAAATATAAATCAACTTCAGATTCAAATGGCAAATCTTATGAGTAGTTGTTCTCAATTGCGCGACCAATTAAATCGACAAGAATCAATAAATTTCTTCGTTCTCAAAATTCACATAATGAATCATTCAAAGTATCAACTAAGATACCAATTTTTTATTCCGAAAAAAACAGACTTATGGTTTCATCAGATCGAATCTCAATTCCGTCACTCGTGACCAAACAAAATACGATCTGGTTGCTTCATCATTAGATCAAAAATATTTAGACGTGGTTGCTGACATAATTCGCAATACATACATTGCAATTAAAAGTATACTCATCAAAGAATTTCAACATTCTGATGAGTCGCGTTTGTAACAATTATTAATGGGAATGGATTTGGGTGACCAAAAGCCATCCATTTTATTGCGTAAAATGCGCGAAACTTCAAAGGACATGGTCTCAGATCAAATACTCGAAACACTTTGGTCAGCCAAACTGCCACAAACCATAAGTGCGGTCATTGTCGGTGTTGATACATCTTTATATCAAAAAGCAGAAATTGCTGATAAGATTCAGGAAAGAATTAAATTTGACGCGCCATCCATTTCGGTTATTTCTCCTTCGTCTCACTTTTCAAGCGTCAATAGTGTCTAACACAATGATTTTGCTTTTCAAATTGCAGCGTTGTCAAAGCAAATCGAAGACATAAATAAAAAATTCGATCGTTCACATTCTCGTTCTCGCACTCGTTCTCAAAGCAAAAGTGCCCAACGAAATCTCAACGACAATGACAATAACGATCTTGATCAATGTTGGTTTCATTATAAATTCGGTGACAACGCACGCAAATGCACTGATTGGTGTAAGTTTAATTCCAATTTTAAGTCAAAAAACTAAATGCGCCGTGTTCTATGGTGGCAGAAACGGCATCCATTAATACTAGCCGCCGACTGTTCATTTATGATAAACTATCTAATAATCGATTTTTAATAGACACCGGTTCGGATTTATCTATTATTCCACCGTCTCTCAAAGAAAAATTCAAAAACAATGCTTGTGAAAATATTTTGTATGCAGCAAATGGTACAAAAATAAATACATATGGTCAAAAAGTTTTAATGATTTCACTTGGTTTACGACGAAGTTTTCGATTTTCATTTATTGTTGCAGATGTAACGCCACCATATCTCCAGGTTCACTCCTGTGAGCGAAAGGTTGGCTACGATCCGCGTCAAGGCTCGATTTTTCAACATCAGCTTGATTTGCGCGCACGCCCCGACGGAGGAAAAGGACGATGCTGTCAAAGATGCCTTCTATGCGAGACTCGAGGAAGTATACGACCGCTGCCCGGCCCATGACGTTAAAATTGTACTCGGGGATTTCAACGGAAAGGTCGGAAGAGAAGGTATATTTGGCCCCAGTGTCGGTCAGTTCAGCCTTCACGAGACCACCTCAAACAACGGTCTACGGCTGATCGACTTCGCCGCGGCGCGAAACATGGTAGTAAGTAGCACCAGATTTCAACACCTCGATATCCACAAGGCCACCTGGCTGTCCCCTGATCAGAAAACACGCAACCAAATCGATCATGTTGTGATCGACGGAAGGCATGCTTCGAGCGTGCTAGATGTTCGTACGTTCCGGGGAGTCAATATTGACTCCGATCATTATCTTGTTGCAGCCAAGATACGCATGCGGCTGTGCAATGCAAAGGATGTACGCTCTGGTACGCAACGAAAGCTGGACGTCGCTAAGCTGCAAACACATCGGACGGCCGAAGCCTATTCCGCTCGCCTCTCAGAACTGCTCCTTCAACCTGACTCTCTACCCGATGATGCCGGTGGACTTTGGGCGCATATATCCCGCTCCATGCGCTCTGCCGCTGAGGAAGTCATTGGTTTCCGACGCCCACTTCCGCGAAATCAATGGTATGACCAGGAGTGTCGCGAAGCTACTGCAGTGAAAAACGCCGCCTACAAAAGAACCCTGCAGTCAGCAGCAACGCGAGCCGTGCACGAAAACTACCGGGAAAAGAGAAAGGATGAGAGGCGCCTTTTCAGACGCAAGAAACGAGAGCAGGAAAAGCACGAGCGTGAGAAACTCGAAGTGTTACGGGGCAGGAATGATGCTCGAAAATTTTACCAACAAGTCAAGCGTCTGACCCAAGGTTTCAAGCCCGGAGCATCAACCTGTAAAGATGAACATGGAAATCTGGTTACGGATACGCAGGGTGCACTGAGATTATGGAGGGAACACTTTTCCAAGCTGCTTGCTGGCGATGACTCCACCAATCCCGCCTTTGGAGAAATTAACCCGATGCCACCAATCAACGACGGTGGTGTGGACGTACCACCACCTAGCCATGACGCGGTACGAGTTGTGATCCAACGACTTAAGAACAACAAAGCGGCTGGTGCCGATGGCCTGCCTGCTGAATTGTTCAAGACCGGCGGCGATGAGCTGATAGGGTGTATGCATCAACTCATCTGCAAAATATGGCTAGCAGAAAGCATGCCCGACGATTGGAATCTCAGTGTCCTTTGTCCTGTACTGAAGAAAGGTGACCCGACAATCTGCGCTAACTACCGGGGAATCAGTCTTCTTGCCATCTCTTACAAGGTCCTGTCGACTGTACTGTGTGAAAGACTTAAGCCGTTTGCCAACACACTGATTGGGCCTTATCAGTGCGGCTTTAGACCTGGTAAGTCCACCATAGACCAGATCTTCACACTACGTCAAATCCTGGAAAAAACCCACGAAAAACAGATCGATACCCATCATCTCTTTATCGATTTTAAAGCAGCTTTCGATAGCCCGATACGGGATTGCCTGTATGCCACCATGTCTGAGTTCGGTATACCTGCGAAGCTGGTGCGGCTTTGCAGAATGACGTTGAGCAACACAGCCAGCTCCGTCAGAGTAGGAAGGGACCTCTCCGAACCTTTTGATACCGAACGAGGTTTCAGACAGGGCGATCCATTATCCTGCAACCTCTTCAACTTTGTGATGGAAGGGGTGTTGCGAAGAGCCAGTGTACATCGTAATGGCACTATTTTCTACAAAAGTGTCCAGCTCCTTGCATATGCCGATGATATTGATATCATTGGACGTTGTAAGCGAGATGTTACTGCTGCGTTCTCTGCTATCGAAAAAGAGTCAGCGAAAGTGGGTTTGACGGTGAACGAGGGCAAAACAAAGTATATGCTGTCCACAAACAGGGAGACGCGGCGTATTGGATCCTTTGTTACTGCGAACAACTATACTTTCGAAGTTGTCAAGGAATTCACCTATCTTGGCACCGCCGTGAACACTCAAAACGATGTCAGCCTGGAGATAAAGCGAAGACTAACTCTTGCTAATAGGTGTTACTATGGTCTCAGTAAGCAATTGAGTAGTAGAGACCTCTCTCGCCCGACAAAACTGACACTCTACAAGACGCTCATCTTACCCGTGCTACTTTACGGCGCAGAAACATGGGTTGTGTCGCAGACTGATGCAGCCACGCTTGGGGTGTTTGAGAGAAAAATTCTTCGCAAAATCTTCGGTCCTGTTCACGTCGGCGACGACTACCGTATTCGAATGAACCACGAACTGTACGAGCTCTACGCTGACATTGACATAGTCAAGCGCATCACTATTCAACGTCTGCGCTGGCTGGGACATGTTGTGCGTATGGACGAAGAAGCTCCGGCGAAAAAGGTGTTTGATGCGGAAGCCGCTGGGCGACGACGAAGAGGAAGACCATGCCTCCGATGGAAAGACCAAGCCGAGGAAACCCTATCCACGCTTGGTGTGAATGATTGGAGAAGGCGTGCGCAAAGCAGAGGCGCCTGGAGAGAGCTTTTGAGGTCGGCCGTAACCCGGTAACGGGTTGTTATGGCCACCCAAGTAAGTAAGTAAGTGTTGCAGATGTAACAAAACCAATTATCGGAGCTGATTTTTTGGAAAAATGTAATTTATTAGTTGATCTAAGTAAACGCAGATTGATTGATTCAGTTACCAAACTTACTTCAAACGGTTTAATTGAATCAGTATCTTGCAATGAAATGAACATTACAACTTTGTGCAAAGATGATTTCAACGTCAATACTCAATATGGAAATTTACTAATCGATTTTCATGATTTAACTTTGCTACCAAATTATAATGATTTTAATAACGAAAATTTAACGGGCGTTTATCATCATATTGTAACTAAAGGTCCACCACTCTTTGCAAAAGCTCGACGACTTGCATCAGAAAAATACGATTCTGTAAAAAAAACAGTTCGAACATATGGTGGAAGTGGGTATTTGCAGACCATCAAAATCACCCTGGACCACTCCATTACATGTGGTAAGCAAGTATTCAGGAACTGATCGACCATGCGGTGGTTATAGACGGTTTAATTCTGTCACAATATCTGATCGATATCCGATTCCGAACATCCAAGATTTCACTATTAACCTTCACGGTTGTAAAGTATTTTCAAAAATCGATTTAACACGCGCTTACCACCAGATTCCCGTACGTGAATCTGATATTCCAAAAACAGCCATAACGACACCTTTCGGGTTGTTCGAATTTGTACGAATGCCTTTGTTACGTAACGCAAGTCAAACTTTTCAACGTTTCATTGATCAGGCTCTGAAGGGCTTACCATTTGTTTTCAAATACATTGATATACAGATTGCGTCAAGAAATCATAACCAACATTTACAGTATTTAAGAGTCGTTTTTGAACGTTTTCGGAAATATGGACTCAAAATTAATGTTTCTAAATGCGAATTCGGAAAAAGTGAAATACAATTTCTTGGCTATACAATTAATGAAAAAGGTATTCGACCAATAAATAAGAAAATTGAAACTATCATGACCATTGAACTACCATTAATCGCCAAGGACTTACGTCAATTCATTGCTTCATTAAACTATTATCGACGTTGTTTACCAAATACTTGTAAAAATCAAGGCATTTTACAAAAATTAATAATCGGTAATAAAAAAAATGACAAAACTCCTGTCGTGTGGAATGATGATCCAATTAAAGCTTTTACAGCATGCAAATCGAAAATTAAAGCTGCAGCTTTACGCGTATTGGCACATCCTTGCCGCACTGCAAAATTATGCATTTTTGCCGACGCTTCTAATTTTCGAGTTGGTGCAGCCTTACATCAAATTATTAATAACGCACATGAGCCACTCGGTTTTTATTCTAAACGAATGACAGAAACACAAAAGAAATATAGTGCGTATGATCGTGAATTACTTGGTATATATCAAGCTGTTAAGCATTTTCGTACTCATGTCGAAGGACGTGAATTCACAATTTACACCGATCACAAACCACTCATTTCAATGTTAAATACAAAATTAGAGCCATGTTCACCTCGTCAACTGACTCATATCGATTTTATAGGACAATTTACTTCCGATATTCGACACGTTTCTGGTGAAAATAATTTCATCGCTGACATGTTGTCTCGAATTGAAAATCCAGAAATTTCTGAAATTCACACAATCGATTATGAACTTTTGCAAAAGGAACAACGAAATGATGACGAATTAAAATTTTTATTACACGATTCCAAATTAAGTTTGAATTTACAACTCCTCGACATTCCAGGAACTGAATTCAAAATTTTCTGCGATACAGCATGTAATAAAAATAGACCACATGTTCCAAAAAGTCTGCGTAAGCAGTACTTTCATTTAATTCACAATCTCAATCACCCCGGCATCAAATCTTCAATTAAATTTATGACTGATAGATTTGTTTGGCCAAATATCAAAAAGGATTGTAATCTTATGGCTAGAGCATGTATTGATTGCCAAAAAGACAAAGTTATTCGTCATAACCAACGGCCATTGAGTCAATTTTTGGTGCCAGACGAACGATTCAGTCACATTAATATTGATTTAGTTGGACCACTTCCAACCTCTCGTGGATATAATTATTGCCTTACATGCATTGACCGTTATACGAGATGGCCAGAAGTTATTCCGATCAATGATATTTCAGCCGAAACGGTAGCTAATGCTCTTATGACTGGTTGGATTTCTCGATTTGGTATTCCGCGCAATATTAGAACTGATCGTGGCAGACAATTTGAATCTAAATTATTCAACGAATTGACAAAAATTTTGGGTATCAGGCACTACCGCACTACCTCGTATCATCTGCAAAGCAATGGAATCATTGAACGTCTGCACAGAACAATTAAATCAGCTTTAAAATGCAATAATGCAAACGATTGGGTAGATTGTATACCTACAGAAGACATACAAGCAACTCCTTCTGAGTTGGTGTATGGCACTTCACTAAGATTGCCTGGTGAATTTTTTGACAAATCAACGAAAGAGATCCCTCAAACAGATTATGTCAAAAATTTAATAACAATATTTGAAAATTTAAGACCGATTGAAACTTCAAATCATAATACCCATCGTAAAATTTTTCTTCAAAAAGACTTAAACTCACTCATGTTTTTCTTCGTAACGACGCGGTCTCACCACCTCTTACACCGCCATATAAAGTATTGGAAAGAAAACAATCGACATTTATAATTGAAATTCGTAAAAAAAACAAGAAGTTGCAATCGATCGTTTGAAATCCGCATTTATTGATAAAGACGAAATTGATTTACAGTTAAATTTTACTCAAAAAAATAACCCAGATAGTTCATATAAAAATATACCTTTGAAAACTAATTTAAGTTCAAATAAGAATCAAAATAACGCAAATCAACCAAATATGTATTTGAAAACTAAAGATATGAATGATATTAAGATTTTAGAACATCCAAATATAATTAAGAAAAAAAATTTAAAGAAATCGGTCACATTTAAACCACCCCCAGTTTCAAAAAGTAGTCGAATAATTAAAGCCAAGAAATTTTCGTGACAAAATCACTGGAGGAGGAGTAGTGTGGCGGTTTTCTAAGAAACATCAATGGCAACACTAAACTCTAAAAAATACAATACATAAATTTATTTTGTCAATCTTTTACTTTTTTCCTTCTTTTCTTTTGGCTTGGGTTTTTCGTATCATTGATGAGTTCGGTTTTTTGTCTGCATTAAAAAATAAAGTAATCTTTTGTGCATCAACAAAAAAACAATGTAAAACAATAAACTTTAATAAAAATCTACTAAAGTGCTACAGCAGCAAATAACGCATTTTATTTTTTCAACAAAAAAACGTCAGTTGTTACGCACAGCCACTGCGGAGCGCCAACCGACACCAACAACTTCAGTATCAAAGTAAACAAGTTAAGGTGTTATCTTCGGCCTGGCCGAAACTCACATACCCTACACTGCACTGAATGTCGCTTTTAAATAAATGTTAAAAGACGTTGAAGAGGTTAAAGAAGTTGAATAAGTCGAAAAAAAATTTGAAATGTTAGAAAGGTTGACAGAGGTTGAAAAATGTTGAAAAGGTCGAAAATATATGCAAAATGTTGAAAAAAGTTGAAAGAGGTTGAAAAAATTTGAAACAATTCAAATTTGATGAAAAAGTCGAAAAAATAAAGAAACTTATGAAGAAAGTTGAAAGAGGTTGAAAAAGTCGAACAAATATAAATAAGATATATTGGAAAAAGTTGAAGGGTTAAAAAATCAAAAGAATATGGAAAATGTTGAAAAAAATCGAATAGAAATGAAAAATTTGAAATATGCCACGTCCACTTCACCAATTCCGCCCACTTTTGGTTCATTAAATTATATTCGTGAGCGACATCCTCATATTAAATTTCAGCACAATATCTTGTATAGTTTGCGATATATGCCGCAGTTAAATTTAAAATTTAGGGCGGTGACACACCCACTGGTACAATCAAGCCCGGTTTTGATCCAGAAATAGCTTTCCACAAGCAAACCCTTTGCACCAAATTTTAGTATGATTGCTCACATATTTCGATAAATATGCCACTTACCGTATTTTATTTGTATGGGAGGTGCCACGCCCACTGGTGCGATCCCATCAAAATTCATTTATTTTCAAAGCTTATGGTAACTGACATCTATACACCAAATTTTGTGAAGATTACTCTTATAGCACACTGTCTATAACAATAAACGTTTTTTGCTTATATGGGAGGTGCCACGCCCACAGGTATTATTGGACCAAATTTTTGTAATAAGAGACCTTATAGCAAGTATATCCACCTCATAAAATTTCATAGCGATTACGTTGTTAGTTCTCTTAATATAACATTTACAAATATTGTGGGCGGTGCCACGCCTTTCAACAAGTTTTTTCAGTAAAGTGGCTGAGCTTGTATTGATGACTGCTTCCAGCGACATCATCTCCAAAGTTTTTATGAAAATCGCTTAAACCACTTTTGAGATATATAGAATCAAAATTTTTAACTGTTGAAAAGTGCCACGCCCACTTTTACGATTCCGCCCACTTTTATCACAATTCAAGATATATTTGAAATGTACCCGTTTACCAAATTTTATAACAATATCTTGCACGGCTTACGAGATATGGTGGTATAAAGGTTAAAATTTAGGGCTGTGCCACGCCCCTGTAGGAAGCTTTGAAAACTTGAAAGCTAACCTAATCCTAATCTTGTTCACATGTGCATCAAATCACCAATTTTCATCAAAATCGCTGCAACTTTTTTCAAAATTCACCTGGGTATATATACATAGGGTATGGGCGGTAGGCGTGTTCGTTAACCGATTTCGCCCATTTTCAATAGCAAGATGCCTGCAAGAAGATGTAACCTGTGTGTGCAAGTTTCATTCAATTAGCTCTCTTGGTTTTCCCGTAAACCTGATTTCAACAGACAGACAGACAGATAGACGGACATTGCTAAATCAACTCAGGTGGTGACGCTGATCAAGAATATACACTTTTCCATACCTGCCACGCCTCCTTCTATGTGTTACAAACGGATGGACAAAGTGAATATACCCTCGGTGTAGGGTATAAAAATATCAATTTTGTATCGAAAATAATAAATCCGCCTAGCTGCCTAATTGAGAGATATTGATTGGGCGCTAATGAAAATTCGAAAGAGTGGTAAGATTGCAAAAAATGTTCAAGATTTCAGCGGAAAAGATCGTCGATGAAACAGCTGAGCAAATTTTAATGAAAAGCCTTAAGAAAATAATAAGAAATTTTTATAGAAAAATAAAATTATTGATTAGTTTTTAGTTATTTATATGCTGAACACTAGCCATTATTAATAAAAAAAGAAAAAAGACAAAAAAGTTTATTGGGTATTTTTTTTATAACTGAAAAACAAAATGAAAGTTTTTTCTGGGACCGTCCTTATAACTGGTGATTTTTTTGCACGCGTGATTCGTAACATATGTCAACGCCAAAAATGCTCAGTAAGACTTACCAACAAACCGCCTAGAAATCATTGAATTTTATTGTTAAGATTTGTGCTGTGAGAAATGTGTTTTTATCGAAAAATTTTCTTCAGCGACGAAGCACAATGGGCAGCTAGAGGCA
This sequence comes from Tricholauxania praeusta, assembly GCA_949775025.1. Taxonomy (NCBI): domain Eukaryota; kingdom Metazoa; phylum Arthropoda; class Insecta; order Diptera; family Lauxaniidae; genus Tricholauxania; species Tricholauxania praeusta. The sequence continues at coordinate 17,026,587 of OX459032.1, forward strand.
GTTCAAGAGCTGCCAATACACCTGCACTGTTTGGTGCGGATTCTAGCCCGGCGGCATCATTGGACCGTAATTTTTCAAAAATAATGAAAATCGCGACGTTACAGTCAATGGAGCAAGGTACCGTGCGATGACCAAAATGTAAGAGTTGGACTCGGTGTACATCAACGAGACGGTGCCACATGCCACACTGTACGCGACCATGCACCTATTGGGATTCGAGTTTGGTGTGTAATTAATCTCACGTTTTGGAGCAGTTCATTGGCCGCTAAGATCATGTGATTTGACCCCACTAGACTTTTTTTAAGGGCTACGTAGTCTATTGTGTACAGGGACAAGCCAGCCACAATTGTAGCCCTGGAAGACAATTTTACAGATTTTGGTAATTATACGACATTGCTCTATGTTAGTAGTTATTTTTGGAGCTGATACATCTGAATTTTTCTGTACCTCCACTAAGATAGAACGTTAATAACGTGATTTCCATGCATTTTTGTACTTACGAAAACTAACTAAATGTACTGCGTTTCTAAACTATTTTGGCTACAATTTCGTATGTTCTTAGTCATCTTTCCTTTTTTCTCTAACGGGAAAGTTTTTTCTTTCAAGTTTTGTCGTTGAAATAGTATGTAACAAAGAAAATCATGGCAGAGAAAAAATAAATTTTTTTAACTTTTAAAGTGCATTTTTTGTTATATTAAAAAAAAATCTTGCTGTTTCTAAACTTGAAATTTCTAAGCTATACCAAAAAAATTCGCCTTTCCGCAATATTTACTTGCTTATTTTAAAATAAGCATTCTTTAGCAAAAAAGAAAACAAGCTTAGAATTAACAATCAATAAAATCGGGAAGCACTGGCGTCAAAACTATCTATGCAAGTGTGTGCTGTATTTGAGAAACTGCACTCATCCATGTACATACGTACATATCGATGCGTGTGTATGTGTATGCCTGTATGCAAAGAAATTGTTAGTTTTTGGAGATACTACATTTTTTATTGAGGTAGCATCACACCGTGAAATTTACTCAAATACAAATATGTTGGCTCTTTAAAGTATTAGTTTTCATATGTACGTTTTTTCATGGATTGGGGTGCAAAAACAACGCACATTTAATATAAAAAAAAATTAACACAAAAAACTTTAGAAGGTTTTAAATGTATTAAACTTAAATCAATAACGACATGAAATGCACACACACAGCCTAAAAAACAGCAAGCTTGCAATAATGCGAACAACAAAGTCACGCATTTTGGGAACCTAATTTTTTTGTTACTCCCATCGGCTAATAAGCAGAGTACACCAAAAATTCATCGATGAAAGGCAACTTATTTGTATAGCGCGTTTCATCGATGCGATCTATTTTTGTTTTCATCTATTTCCTTATTTCATTTAACTGTTGAATTTTGTCTAATTAAACATCAACATTCTGTAGCCGAGCTAGCTAAGGAGCGGTGTCGCATTCGAATTATTCTAGATACGAAGCAGGTTCAAATCTCAGTCGAATCAAATTGTGTTATTCAAATCATTTTATAAATAAAAATTGTAAGTAAAATTAAATTAAAAACAATTATCTGATCCAAGATTTGAACCCGACATAAATATACATTTTTTCATTACCATTCAATTTCACTTTTAATATTTTTGAAAAATTTTTTGTAATAGAATTTTTTGTTTGCCTAACATTTCACATACTTTGCATGTAAAAATGTATACAAAGTGTCCGTCTAACTTCAAACTTTTATATGGAGTTGTAAGTGGTCTTGCCTGTTGGCTGCATGTTTTATATGCGGAGATGTAGGCAACTCGTTAAACTATACAGGCACTTAGTAAGCGATGTTTTAAGGCATTGTGCCTTTCCCTTATTACACATTGTACTTATATAGAGATGTAGGCAAACTGCCTACAAAGCGGCCATCGCTTTGCAAAAAGAATTTACAGTTGTGGCTGGAGTTGTGAGTATTACTGCCTACAAAGAGTATAACCATTCATCGGTGTTGTTTATAGCATATTTGCCGCTGGGCTAATAAATGTACCTGTACTATACTGCGCCCAGAAGCGAAAATGGCTTATATCTAAAAAAAATGCACATTCGTGTTTCTTATGGCAACGGATGGCTTAAGAAATTACGTGTCTAATAAACTACTCCAAAAGCCGGTATCTCAATTCAAACATATAAAAAATTTTTCTATCTCAATTTTACAGGTATTTCAACAAGTTGACATAAACAAAACATCAATTATCACGACACGCATTTTTTTGAGATACGCCCTTTTCGCTTCTGAGGACAGTATATATATTAGGGCGGATTAAATTATATGGAGAAACATTTTTTAGTCCGGAAACTCTATTTTTCGGAAAATTCGTCAAATTTTAAGCAAAAAAGTCCACTACACCATATAATTATAATGAATTTCGAGCTTGCAAGTTTTTATTTGAAGTAGTGCTTATAGCGGGTTTTCACAACTTTAAAGTTTTTCATTCTCTTTTTCAACTCATATAAAATAAAATTACGTTTTCTTCATTCAAATCGGTCCATTAGTTTTGGAGTTATTAAAGTTTTAACAATTTATTGTTGACAAAAAAAAAATCAAGCGGTTAAAATTTTTAAAACAAAGAATTATATAAGACTCGACCAAAAAATTAAACTATTTAGAACACTAATGAATAACTTTTGTCTGTTCCTGCTTATGAAGCACAGGAACAACAGTGACTTGCACCATTGTTATTCCAAATAGATATCTTAATGAGGTATATATACATTCTTAGGTATTGTGCTAAAAAATGTGCTAAAAATACCTTTCAAATAAGTTACATATCCTAAGGTTTGAAAACATTTATATATATCGGTCATTCTTTTAATAACTGCACAGTTTGTTTTTTTTACGTTTTTGAACATTTTTTGAAACGAAATATCTCGAAAACTATAGTAGTTAGGATAAAAAATCATATTTGTTAAGAAAGACTATAACTTTACAAAAACATTTAAAAACATTTAAATAATTTTGTTAAAACACTAATTATTTTAATTAAAAAAATTTTTTCAAAATATTTTCAATATAACATATTTTTTTTTTTTATATGTTATTCCTCAATCAATCCTAAGAATGCATGTGCTTTCACCACCTACTATTGAAAAAAGGTATACACTGCACTCCCTCTCTTTACAGCCTTCCTACAAAATAAAAAAATTAAGCGATTACCAACAGCCTATTTATGGTATACATAGATATCTATGTATGTACATATGTGTAGGCGCCGTTTTATGGTCGCCATTTTCTTAAAAAAAAAAATTCGAAAACACCCGCTCTCATATGAAAGCTCTTGATTATACGAACATTTTGACATCTTAAAAATGTTTTTCCGCTGCGCTCAATTTTGGGGAGACCACTGTCCCGGTTGACATGGAACGTCCCATAGATATTATATATGTGTATTTTACTTTATGCCTAACTTTTTAAGACACATTTTTATAAAGTAGTGCTTCTTGTGACCTTTGACCCTGTTTTAATTCTTTTAAAATGCTAAATGATAAACTTTTAACATTTTTTAACATTAACACTTTTAATTTAACGTATTATTTTTATTTATTTGATTTAGGTTGAACAGTACGACTTTGTCTTTTAATAAACACAAATGGGCAAAAACTTAATAATTAATGAAAAAATTAATATAAAACAAACAATGTTTTTTAAAAAACTTTTGAATATAAAAAACAAATAAAAAAGTTGAAGTTGAAATAGAGATTAAAGCTCATATAAAAACATAGTTCTAGCGGGTTTACCTAATGCGATGGGGGGGAGTAGTTTTACTAACTGACCTAATGCTGGAGTCGAAAATATTTTTTTAACTTTAACATCTCAGAATTATACTGTCGTATATGACAATTAAAAAATCAAAAAAAGCGCTTATTATGAATGTTGATGTCTCTTTTACATTTGAGGCATCCAGTTGCAAGACCGGCCAAATCCAAAAATATAAAATTTTGAGATATTCTCGTATGTATATCAAAATCTAGACCATGCTTTATCTTTCTATTATGTTTTTAGATTAAAATGAAATTTTTTTGACAGAAATATTAAATTATTTTAATTTATTTTTGATGCATAGCTTTCGGAACCGGTCCAACGCCTTGAAATCAAAACCGGCCAAGTCCAGTACATTGATATCAAAACCGGTGAAGTCCACTGTTTTTTAAAAAAAATTTGATGATTATTTTGCAAAAACCAGCCAAGTCCATGTTTAGTGGGTCATAACACACCAAGTCCAAAATTGTTTTCTTAAAAACATAGGCAGTTGAAATTCGAAAAGTCTGATCTGGTGTATTTTGAGTCTGACATTTTATGGGCTATTATGTGGGTAATACGCTTTAGTTTTTAAACGTTTTGCATTGTTTCTCCAAAAGCCTGAAAAAGGGACTTGGCCGGTTTTGCCTCATTTGTTCTTATGTGCTAACATTCGACCCGTTGGATATATCTTACAAGAAATAAAAGACCTAAATTTGCTAAAAAAAAATTTAATAGTGTTTTTGAAAATATTCCTTGGTATTAGTCAAAAGTTATTAGTCTAAAAATGTTCCACTGAGCTCAGATTTTGTTCTTGTAAAAAATGTTGTTACCATAAAAAATTTTGCTTTCAAACCAAAATAAAAGTTTGATATGTAGCCTTAACATCGAAAAATTTATTTTTTTAAGTAATTCTTTCCCTTTAAATTTTGAAATTAATGTACCCAAAGCTGAATTATAAGAGAGTAGTAGCATACCTTGGAGGGGCCGAGGGGGCGACAAGATGGTGCTCGTACATATCTCATTTTGGTGGGGTTTTTGAGAAAAAAAACGTAATTTTTTTTGTAAATGCTACATAATTGTAGGGAATGTGTTGATAATTTTGGAATTGAATGTGAAACATGTGTATTTTCCTAGGGTTTTGAGGAGAAAAAATTAAGACAGTTTTTTTATTTTATTTTTAGTCGCAAAATTTTTAAAATTTGAAAAAAACAAAAAATGTTTTATGTTGGTAGGGGCGGCAATTAACTGCTCAACCCGTGCACCGTACGACACTATAAGAGTGTACGACAAAGTTATGCCGAGTTGGACAAATTCAAGTCTTCACAAAACTATACTTCTTTAACACTAAATTAGCTTAACATATGGCAAGGATGTGTGTTCTTTACAAATTAGATTTTTGATTCCTCGTTCAACTGTTTATAAGTAGCTACATTCATAGGCTCTAAAATTTAGTGATTTTCTCAGTGCTACATCAAAAAATTTGGAACAGGTTTACTTTAGCTCCCATGCTCAAATCTTTTTTTTTTTTGTTTTACCCCCTTAAAATGGAAATTAAAATAGGAAATGAATGGATATCCAAAATATGGGTGACATAAGATAGATAATTTGATGGCCTACAATAATAGTGCTTTGATTTTTGACATTTAACCCATAATTTTGGAGATATGACGATTTTTCTGAAATTTTGACCAACTTTTTTTAAAAAAACTGTTATTTTTTCCAAAAAAAGTGTAATAAACCTGTAAATTTTTTAGCATAGTAAAAAAGCTTAATTTATTACCTTTAAAATGGTGTATAGATTGTTGTAAATTTTTAAATATTTTCCCCCTTATTGATCGAAAAATAAAAAAAAATTTGTTCAATAAATTCCTATGGGAACTATGTTTTTATGGTCAGAAACAATGAAAAACAACAACAACAATGACTATTACAACAACAAGAATAATTATAAGACGATTCTCATTATAAAATGACAAGGTTATTAAGTAAATTAATAATTTTATAAAAGGTAAGGTTATGTTGAAAAAAAGAGCGCGCTATTTTTAATAAAAATTTTTAAGTTTTCAATAAGCATCGTCTTCTAATAATTGTTGTTGTTGTAATAGTTATTGTTTTTGTTGTTTTTTATTATTTTTGACCATAAAAACGTAGTTTCCATAGGAATTTATTGAATCAATTTTTTTATTTTTCGGTCAAAAAGGGGGTAAATATTTAAAAATTTACAACAACCTAAAGGTAATAAATTAAGCTTTCTTAACATGCTAAAAAAGTTATAGGCTTATAACGAATTTTTTGAAAAAAAAAAAAAAAAAAACGGTTTTTTAAAAAAAATTGGTCAAAATTTCAGAAAAATCGTCATGCCTCTAAAATCAAGGGATCAATTTCAAAGATTTGCTTACCATTATTGTAGGTCATTAAATTATCTATGTTATGACACCCATATTTTTGATATCCATTTAGGGGTTCCCAACTTACAAGGATTTTTATAAAAGCTATATCCGCAACTTTCGATGGCTATATATCCGAAGCCAGATCCGAGCAACTTTTTTTTATTACATATTTGTGCTTAAAATAAAAAAGCACATAATAAAAGTTGAGTTTAATTACCATTGGACAATGGGAGCTGAAGAGAACTTAAGCCAAAAATTTATTGAACATTTGCAAAAATTCAATTTAGCAATAGGCCGTGTTGTTTGAAGAATATTTGCAGTAAAAAGCGTATTTGCTATAAGCAATGTTTGCATTATACGGAGTTTACTGTAGTTAAAATTCTTGTATTTGTATTGATATTCTCTATCGGCAGCAAATTAGGGAAATCATATTAAATTTTGGTATAAAGTATGTGGAGGTGTGGCAACAAATAAAACAAAATGATGCTACTTCAACAGCAACAACAACGACAAAAAAACCAATTGTCTCATTCTGTGTATTTCAAAAAGTATTCGTTGGGTTTCGGTTTATTATCATTTTTTTTTTTATGTTAACTAAAATTCTTTCACTCAACAATTCACAATACTTAGCAATTTATTTATTTTTTGTAATATTGAAATTTTTGATTTTTTTTTTAAATATTCAATCATTTATTTTTTGCTTTTTTGAAATATTTAATTCTATCACTTCATTTATTGTTTTGTGTTTACTTTTTCTTTTTTATTTTTGTTCACATTCAATTAGAATTCGTTTGGATATCGAGATACAGCTCGTGAGAGTTGAGAGCGCGAACTAAAACATTGATGGTTTCATTAGTTTGTTTTTTTTACTATTTGTTTTCTTTATTGCTGAATTGCTGCGCAATTCGTCCGGTATTAGATACTTGGCATGGCAGCACTGTACAATTGCGTACAGTGTTGTTATCATAAAATAATTGCAGTAATGCCTAAACAGAACTGGGACCTGCGATTTATCTTGTGTGTCAAATCGCACCAAAAAATAAAATTTTTTCTATTTCTCTGCGATAAATTTTCTAGTGTCAATTTTGTATTCACTACAAACGCAAAGGAAAAACAGAAGAAAAATCTCACGTCCCAGTTCAGATAAGCTCTGTATTCTAGCAAGGGTAAAATATAACGCAGTCCGGGGGTAGCGCGCTTTATCCATAGTCATAACCCAGACACCAGACCATACATTTCCGAAGGTTTTTGGCACGCTTAGTCCAAATTCGAGCTCAGAATTGCTCTATCACCTCAGGTTTTCGAGATATCCTAACCTAAAAGTGCGAAAATCATCGTTTTTTTACTATTTTGGACGTTATGTTACACCTCGAATTGATTTTTCGCAACAAAACTATTAGCAGCATTTGAAAGTACTAGTTTTTTCTTCAAAATTCATTTTCGATTGTTCCGATCCGACTTTTTGTGCAAAAATTTGATTTGATATCCCTGATATGGGATAAGATAAGATCACATGGAAATTGGGCTTAAACTGAGCATATTTTCGAACCTCGAAAATAATTTGTATGAAAACAAGTTTGCTCAGCCCTCAAAAACTTTCGAGGCAAATTAGTTGAGCGAGTAGCCTCGAAAAGTCGGAAAGTGAATCAGTATTGCCGTTTATCGAAATGGTATAAGTAAATTGTTTGTTGCATTTTCATCAATAAATTTATTTTTTCACTATTTTGCGGCATCTTAAGGATTCCATTTTATTTGACAAAGAATTTCATGAAAAATTTAATTATTTTTCAACAAAATAAGCCATAAGTGAAATAGGGGATGTTTTGACTAAACAACTGCAGCACGGCAACAGTGATCGAACTGTCAAATTGCCATTGCTTAATCACTTACGCGTTTGCATTGATAGGGGTGCAAGCTCGAAAACAGTCGAGTTTTCACGTTTAGGGGAATACTCTTAGTAAAGCCCAATTTCCATGTGATCTTATTTTATCTTATTTCATCCCATATCAGGGATATCAAATCAAATTTTTGTAAGAAAGAAAAAGCATGCGAACAGAACCTAATGCGCTTGGAGAATGCGAGAGTGAATAGCATACATTTGCTATCTTAATAGCATGTGTTGTCCTCCCTGATATTTGATAAAATAAGATAAGATAAGATCACATGGAAATTGGGCTTAATTCTTGGAAATTTTAAAACGATAAAAGGCGGGTCAAATTTGTCGTATGCCTGAAATCGTTGTATTTTTATCTATGCTACAACATTGGTTTTAAATCAGTGGTCGGCACCCCATATGCTCGCGAGCAAACGAAAAGAATAAGCGAGAGTAAGAAAACTACAAAATGAGCTGGTTATTTTGTTAATGCACTGCAAAAATGTTTGGAATCAAATGGTAAAATAAATGTTTTTTGCCGAAAATTTTTTATGGCAATGCGCAATGCTTAATCTGCAAGCGAGATTTAATGATAGTTAATAAATTTCATATAGAAAGCCATTTTATAAATAAAACTCCACTCCTTATATATGAAATCATATAGAGCGTAAACATCAAAACATGCAAACATTTTTCGCAGTGATTGGTGCTCAGGGCTGTCGTTTTGGAATTTTTGACCGCAGTGAAAATTCCGAAAAGTTGAGGAAAAGTGAAGTGTTCGCAGTGTTTCTAAAACAAAAGTGGAGTGAGTTTTGCAGTGTTATAAGAAAAAGAAACATATACAAAATTTTTAAAATCACATGAAAAAAAAATAAACACTTTTTCGGTACATTTTTAATAAAATGTAATCAATAGTTAAAATTAAACAAATAACCATTGTCATTTTGTGCCTTCATGGCATAAATCAGTACATTTTATAAAAAAACATAATAATAAAAGTTTATATATTCTATGTACTGTGTACATCAAAATAAACTAAAAAAAATTAGCGAGCAAGTATTCCATAAGGACAACATAAAAAGAATTGAGAAAATCTTAGAGAAAAAAAGTTTTCCAAAACACACAACAAAAAGATTATAAGACAATTTTTATAAAAATAAGGGACCAAGACAGGAAAGGGGTACAGTCATATATATTAATCGATGACATATATATCAGGTTTGACAGAGGGATTCGCGAAATTAAGTGCGTTTAAGGACATAAAAATTGCTAATAAGACAGATAATAAAGTTGGACAATTTTACAGCAATATCAAAACTTGACAAATCCTGCCTTATTTACAAAATTCTTTGTGACGGAGACGGGTCCAATGTATGCCAGAAGGTATATGTTGGTACTACAAAAAACAAATTAAGGACAAGACTCTCAGGACACAGATCGGACTAAAAAAACAGAAATGGACAAGCCCCTAAGACAGCCCTTTGAGCCCACTGTGCTGAGCTTGGACATTTTCCTAATTTTGACGCTGTGGAGATCTTACAAGAAGAAAATAATCATGAGAAGAGATTCATATTAGAGATGCTCCATTGACAAGAGAATAAATTTCAAGAGCGACACAGAAAATTGTGCTCATATATACAGACATTTAGTTGACAATTAGGTTAGTTTAAGTTTAGCTTTTCTATAATTTTAACGTAAGTTTTGTTTTGTTAATTTATTCAAATGTGTATTGTTTTAATTATTATTTCTTAGTCACCTCTGAAGATAAGGAAGGATCTTCCTCGAAATATTGAAAAAAATTATAAATAAAACACTGACCTAAAGCCAGAAGAAGTGTTTTTATTTAAAAAAAAAAATATAAAAATACAATTTATGTACGACTATTTTCTGTAATTTGCTAGTAATTGTTTTGATGGCACCCAATTTTTAAAATTTTCATTAGGAAACGTTCCTTTAATGAGCATGACCGAATTAACCGTCTCCACTTTTAAACCATTCCAAGTTGAATTTTTTATTTGATTTGTAAGTGACAAAATGCGGTCTTTGGATGCGCTACTGTGAGGTAGGCATAATAGTGCGCCAACAAATTTCTATAAACCAGGATACATACAGTAGTTTCGCCTAAGGCTTTTTTTAATGAAATATAGCGAGCCAAAATTCTTCCAAATTTTTTTCTTCTGGCTTCGACATCATCTATGTCATCATGATTCATCAGATTAGGAAAAAGCAGAATCAGTGTCAACGAGCTTACGAAACCGGACTTTTAGATTGAAACGCTTTTAAAGCAGGATCTTTAAAATTAATTATTTTTAGCACTTGTTTGCATAAAATCATATAAAATTGATGACATTTCTTTTTGATTTCTGTAGCTTCTTTCTCACTTAACAAACCATCGTGAATGAATGAATTAGCTCTCGGGACAAGGTATACATCCCTCAATGGCTTATGGCTGAAAATTTATAATTTGAAAATTTTTTGCTAGATTACTTTTGCGACACTTTTTTCTGAAAGTGCAGTGTTTTCAAAAAAGATGCAGTGTCGCAGTGTCATACTTTAAATCGCAGTGAAAAACTGCGATTGAAGTGATAGCGACAGCCCTGTTAGTGCTTTTGTCATTTCGCTCTCTTTGGAGAGTAAGAAAATATTTGATATTTGCGCTCTGCCGAGCACTGTTTAAAACAGTTTTGCCACCGTGACATAATTGATGTCACTTCTGACATCAATTTTTTGGTGGTGACATAGTTTAAAAAACAATTATGCTGACATAAAAGGTGACATAATTTAAAATGGCCAATGAAGTATGTGACATAATTTTAGTTCAAATAATTGGGTTTCGCAAAAGAGCTCTTATTTTATTATGCTAAGACAAAAAAAAGTATTCTAAAATGTTCGGTATAGTTCCGATTTCGTAAAGCTATAAAGCCAGGGCAAATTGTGCCGCAAACCTCAATGGGATGCGTTTTTGTTTGATGTTTTGCTCGAATGAAACGTCAAAATCAAAATAGCAAAAACGATTCGGTTCCTTTATTTTGCGATGTAATGGTTTTTCCCGTGGGTCTAAGCTGTTCAGCCTTTTCACGTGCTTTTTTTAAGGGTTGAGCTATAAAAAAATACATTTAAACTGTTGGATACCATTGCAATTGGTTTCGATATGGAAGACCGAAAGTTATCTATTGTAGGCAGTAAAGAATTCTGCAAGGATTGTGAAAAGGAGAGTGAAACATTTTATGATTATATAATGGGACCGTCGGTCGGAGGAGAGTGAGGAGATGGAGGGAGCTTGAATGATTTAATTTTGATGGAGGTGAAAAATGTAAAACTTATATGTACTTATATTGTTGTTATATCGTACATCGGAAGTCATTCCTGATATCTTCCAAAATATTTCAAATTCATATTACTCTAAAATTTATTTTTCATTCAAATTTTCAATTGGAGAAATATTCGATTTTTTATTTCCACCCCGCGCCTCCACCTCCAAACACTTATAGTATTGTCCAAGATCATCAACACTTCCTCCCCTCTCCGACTGACGCGTCGACTGGGAGTAGTGTAATAAAAACCTGCATTGTACTCCTTGGCCAATTGTTCGAGGAAGTACACGAAGCACGTAATAAGGATGTCCGGCGTTATAGAGAGCTTTTTACACGAAAAACTTCTATCGGATTCATTTACAAAAAGTTTGCGCAAAACGCATAAACAGAAGTATAGAGACCTAACTGTTCAACCTAAATTAGAGCGTTGGGCGTTGACTTTGCCAGCGCAACGCTTTGGAGTTGAGCGCTGAACCTAAATAAGAGCGTAGCGTTAAATGTCATGTAGAGTTTATTTGTTTACTGTTTGTGACAGAAAACAAAAATCAACATATGAAAATAAAAAATTAGCTGTCAACGCTCTGTCAAAATTGGAAAATCGAATACGCTGGCGTTAGAGCGTTGCTTATTTCGGTTGGCTTCATATAAAATGTATGTGCATGAGAGAATTTTGACAGCAAAACGACGCTAGCGCTCCAATTTAGGTTGAACAGTAAGTCCGGACACGATAACCTTGCTTCAAATGAAAAACAATGACACTTCTGATTCGAGACTCATCTATCTATGCACGGTTAGAAATCTTGAAATAAATTTTAATACAAGCGAAGTATTACAAAGATTTTAATACAATTTTGATCAAATTTAATACTTTTGAATATATTACAAAATTTTTTAAAACATTTTGTATTAAATTCTAATAGTTCAAACATTAAAACGATATTTTATAACATTTGGAATCAATTTGATGCTCGTTAGTATTACATTTAGCCAACGTAAATATGATACTACGTTGGCTGATGTCGTTAAAGTGTTCATGCAAACGTTGTATTGAAAGGGAACCAGGTTCGAATCCCAGTGGATACGACATATTTTTTTTTTTTAAATTTTAATAAAAACGAGTATTAAATTATAATACAAATTTGTATTAAAAATGAATTTTAATATCTAGACAGTATTGAATTTTAATACAATTCTGGTGTAATCATATATGTAATCCCAAAAGTATTAAAATTTATTCCAAAATTTCTAACCGCGTGGAGTAAATTTTAGAAATTACACTGTAAGCATTTTTAATATGTATCTTTTTCATAATTATGTTTTGTTGATTAATTTTTTATGTATCAACTTCACAGACATGCTTATGATGAATCTAGTCATAAAGACTTTGTACCTACATATGTAATGGTCCCAAGTTTGAGGGCAGCATCCCTGAATTGAAGAACATTTAAAAATTGCAAAGTATATTTTTTTGTTTTTTAAATAAACGAAAAAAAGCAAATAATCTTTTATGTATCTTTTTTGGTTCTATAATGTAATTTGTAATTCATGTCGTATATTTTCCAAATTCTACAATTATCTTAAAGCTTATTTAAAAATTCTAATTTCAAAAACAGTTCAATGAAAACCCACGTGATGAAATATATATTTTCATTGCAAAATGTTCGTCAGACACTAAGAAATAATAATCTACTATAAACTCAAGCTTTACATACATAGCCCTTTAAAACACCAAGGCGAAAAAATCGGTTATATGGGAGCTATATCTTAAAACCCAACCGATTTACACCATTTTTACGTTAATGCTGTAAAATATAAATATTAAAATTAGTGGAAAATTTCATTGACCTAACTGCTATAGTTTTTGAGATATTAGTTTAGTACTGCTAGATTGGCAAAATAATACACTGTGCGACGGTCCCCTCTTCTAGGCATTTACCATATATTTAGTACATATGTTTCTGTTATGTTTATAATAAATAAATTTTATTATGTTATGACTTACGAGGATTCAGTATATTTTTTTACTACTAAAATTATTGGATAGAGCAAAATAAGTGTGCATAAAGGAGTTTTTGTTTATTTTTTTTTAATTTTTAATTCTCACTAGAAAATTATGTCACTGACATAATTTTGGAGTCGTCGTGACATAATATTTTTCGGGTTAATGGCAACGCTGGTTTTAAATCATCGGTGCCAGCGCTGCCACTTTGCTACTATCGTAGCAAATTTGCTACACTTAAGCAAAAAATAACACATATGCGACTTCGCTACCCACTCTCATCAAATGTTTCAATTTTGCTACATTTTTCCCATTTCCATATAATTTTGTATTATTCATATAATTTTTCTTACTTTTTCTCCTGCAATTTTTTAATTAAACACATTTTCCAATTTATTGGGAACTCTGTATAAGCATTAGCTGAATTGTGAACTAAACAAAGTTTTCATGATTTCTAATGCCAGTTACTTTTCAAAAAAATTGCTTGCTTTGCCACACAGCAGTGCATCTGCAGAGCGAATTTTTTCAGACCTCAATTTAATAAAAAATAAAAAAAGTAACTCCTACAAAATAGATACCATAGAATTTATAATGGCTGCAAAATGTTTGATCTCAAATAACGACACTTTATGGATGCCTTAAATAGATTATAATCAGATGAATTGTATAATATGTTTATGAACTATTAAGCCCAATTTCCATGTGATGTTATCTTATCTTATCTTATCTTATCTTATCTTATCTTATCTTATCTTATCTTATCTTATCTTATCTTATCTTATCTTATCTTATCTTATCTTATCTTATCTTATCTTATCTTATCTTATCTTATCTTATCTTATCTTATCTTATCTTATCTTATCTTATCTTATCTTATCTTATCTTATCTTATCTTATCTTATCTTATCTTATCTTATCTTATCTTATCTTATCTTATCTTATCTTATCTTATCTTATCTTATCTTATCTTATCTTATCTTATCTTATCTTATCTTATCTTATCTTATCTTATCTTATCTTATCCCATATCATTGATATCAAATCAAATTTTTGTAAAAAGAAAAAGCATGCGAACAGAACCTAATGCGCTTGGAGAATGCGAGAGTGAATATCATACATTTGCTATTTTCATAGCATGTGATGTCCTCCCTGATATTTGATAAGATAAGATAAGATAAGATCACATGGAAATTGGGCTTTATATTTATTCTTATTTATGTGAATTGTAATTTGTTAATCAGATTTATGTTATGTACTGTTGCACCATTCTGAATTTTAATGTGATATTTTCGTTTTATAAAAAAGTTTATGTTTAGTTTACTATTCAATAAACGATAGTTCAGCCAATTCTTGATTTTTGCTACGCTGCTCGCCGTTTTGCTACAAAAATTTTATCCAAAGTGGCAGCACTGATCGGTGCTATCCCAAAGAACGAGCAGACGCTCAAAGAGTGTAAAAAATCGTGTACGCGTATACAGAATTCATAAACAAATCATCAACATATGTATGTTTATCGTGAGAGCGTTTGCCTGGGGTAGTGATCAAGAGCAGTGGTGCCGACTACATTAAAGTTCTAAACACAACTGGGACGAGCTGCGATTGCGACAATAATCAAAACGAGACTACATGATTTTTTTCAGCTATGTGAAGTATGCTGGTGACTACGAGTCTTAAAAAAATGTATCTACAAAAGTTGCTTTGCGTTTGTTTATATACGTATGTTTATCGTGAGAGCGTTTGCCTGGGGTAGTGATCAAGAGGAGTGGTGCCGACTACATTAAAGTTGCCAACACAACTGGGACGAGTTGCGATTGCGACAAAAATCAAAACGAGACTATATGATTTTTCCAGCTATGTGAAGTATGCTGCTGACTACGAGTCTTAAAAAAAAATGTATCTAAAAAAGTTGCTTTGCGTTTGTTCGTCCAGGAAATGTCGAAACAAATTGTTATCGAAATATTTCTAAAAAACCAAAACACCTGGCTCAGCACTTCACGCTATATTGAGAAACGCTATACGAAAAAATTGCTCCTGTTTGCTCATCCCGAAAATGTAAAAAAAGAATTTGTGCAATATTTTGCACATTTCAAGTTCTCAAAGGCTCTTACAGGGGCGTCGCACAGCCCTAAATTTAAAGCTCTATAACGCCATATCTCATAAACCGTGCAAGATATTGTGATGAAACTTGGTAAACGAATACATAGATACGTATGTATCTTAAATTGGGCGGAATTGGAATTAGGCGTGGCACTTTTCAATAGTTAAAAATTTTGTTTCTGTATATCTCGAAATTGACACATACGATTTTCATACACGTTGTAGAGATTATGCCGCTGAAAGAAGTCATCAATACAAGCTCAGCCAGTATACTGAAAAAACTCACTGAAGGGTGTGGCACAGCCTCCAATATTTATAAATCTACCATACTTACACGAGCTGAAATGTATGTTTATATATTTATATATTTATACATTTATATATCTATATATATATATCTATTATATAAAATTCATTTTTGTCTGTCTGTCTGTCTGTCTTTCTGTCTGTCTACCTGCCTGTCTCTTATGCACGCGAAAACTATCCAGCCGATTTTGATGAAATTTTTAAAGTATGTTAGTGACGTGGCTGCGCAAAATGTACCGCGCGCGGGACTGCGGCAGAACGAAAATAACTTTTCATATACGTTTATACAGCAGAGAGCGTAAAATTAAATTAAGCTTGCTTTGAAAAGCGAACAAAGCATTGAAGAACATTGAAGAGAAACACCCGTGTAGTGGTGCCCAGCTCTGGTTAGTGTCGATCAGGCGGGTGTCATAGGTTATAAAACTTTTATTTAGGGTGGCCCTGATATTCAAATACTTTAAAAATACCGATTTCTCATAGAGAGGCAAATCGATTCTCATTAAATTTACACAGTATGGCTTTTATGTTAAGGGGTACAGATTGGATGTTAAAAATTTTATTTAGGGTGCATAACTAGGGTAGCCCTCATACCAATATATTTTTAAATATCATTTTAACGAAGAAAAATAAATCAATTCATCGATTAAGACTACGTTTCTCTTATGTTAAGATGCATAGCTTAGGCCACAAAACTTTTATTTAGGGTGGCCCTCAAACAAAAATATTTTTTTAATACTATAATTATCTCGAAGTCTGCTAAATCGGTTCTCATGTAATTTACACCACATAGCTTTTATGTGAAAAGAAACAGATAAGATTGCAAAAATTTTATTTAGGGTGCCTACTTAGGGTTACTCTCATACAAAAATATTTTCAAATATAATTTTCAGGAGGGTGTCATAGGCTACAAAATTTTTATTTAGGGTGGCCCAGACACAAAAATATTTTTGTGTATCATTTTCTCGAAGACCGCTTAATCGACTCTCATGGAATTTACAACACGTGGTATTTATATTAAGAGGCACTGCTTAGGTTGTAAAAATTTTATTATTTTTGCATACTGATGGTGAGCCTCATACAAAAGTATTTTTTAAATATAATTTTCACGCAGACTCCACATCGAAAATACACCACGGCTGTTGTTATATATTTATTTATTTATATGTTTATATATTTATATATTTATATATTTACATATTTATATATTTATATATTTATATATTTATATATTTATATATTTATATATTTATATATTTATATATTTATATATTTATATATTTATATATTTATATATTTATATATTTATATATTTATATATTTATATATTTATATATTTATATATTTATATATTTATATATTTATATATTTATATATTTATATATTTATATATTTATATATTTATATATTTATATATTTATATATTTATATATTTATATATTTATATATTTATATATTTATATATTTATATATTTATATATTTATATATTTATATATTTATATATTTATATATTTATATATTTATATATTTATATATTTATATATTTATATATTTATATATTTATATATTTATATATTTATATATTTATATATTTATATATTTATATATTTATATATTTATATATTTATATATTTATATATTTATATATTTATATATTTATATATTTATATATTTATATATTTATATATTTATATATTTATATATTTATATATTTATATATTTATATATTTATATATTTATATATTTATATATTTATATATTTATATATTTATATATTTATATATTTATATATTTATATATTTATATATTTATATATTTATATATTTATATATTTATATATTTATATATTTATATATTTATATATTTATATATTTATATATTTATATATTTATATATTTATATATTTATATATTTATATATTTATATATTTATATATTTATATATTTATATATTTATATATTTATATATTTATATATTTATATATTTATATATTTATATATTTATATATTTATATATTTATATATTTATATATTTATATATTTATATATTTATATATTTATATATTTATATATTTATATATTTATATATTTATATATTTATATATTTATATATTTATATATTTATATATTTATATATTTATATATTTATATATTTATATATTTATATATTTATATATTTATATATTTATATATTTATATATTTATATATTTATATATTTATATATTTATATATTTATATATTTATATATTTATATATTTATATTTATATATTTATATATTTATATATTTATATATTTATATATTTATATATTTATATATTTATATATTTATATATTTATATATTTATATATTTATATATTTATATATTTATATATTTATATATTTATATATTTATATATTTATATATTTAATATTTATATATTTATATATTTAATATTTATATATTTATATATTTATATATTAATATAATTATATATTTATATTTATATATTTATATATTATATATTTATTATTATATATTTATATATTTATTATTTTTATATTTATAATTTATATTTATATATTTATAATATTATTTTATATTTATATAATTATATATTTATATATTTATATATTTATATTATATTTATATTTATATATTTATATATTTATATTTTTATATTTATATATTTATATATTATTATATATTATATTTATATATTTATATATTTATATATTTATATATTTATATATTTTATATTTATATATTATATATTTATATATTTATATTTAATATTTTATATATTTATATATTTATATATTTATATATTTATATATTTATATATTTATTATATTTATATATTTATATATTTATATATTTATATATTTATATATTTATATTTTTATATATTTATATATTTATATATTTATATATTTATTATTTATTATTATATTTTATATATTTATATATTTATATATTTATATATTTTATATATTTATATATTTATATATTTATATATTTATATATTTATATATTTATTATTTATATATTTATATATTTTATATTTTTATATTTATATATTTATATATTTATATATTTATATATTTATATATTTATATATTTATATATTTATATATTATATATTTATTATTTATATATTTATATATTTATATATTTATATATTTATATATTTTATATTTATATATTTATATATTTATATATTTTATATATTTATATTTATATATTTATATATTTATATATATTTATATATTTATATATTTATATATTTATATATTTATATATTTATATATTTATATATTTTATATATTTATATATTTATATATTTATATATTTTATATTTTATATATTTATATATTTTATATATTTATATATTTATATATTTATATATTTATATATTTATATATTTATATATTTATATATTTATATATTTTATTATTTATATATTTATATATTTTTATTTATATATTTATATATTTATATATTTATATATTTATATATTTTTATTTATATATTTATATATTTATATATTAATATTTTATATATTTATATATTTATATATTTATATATTTATATATTTATATATTTATATATTTATATATTTATATATTTATATATTTATATATTTATATATTTATATATTTATATATTTATATATTTATATATTTATATATTTATATATTTTATATATTTATATATTTATATATTTATATATTTATATATTTATATATTTATATATTTATATATTTATATATTTATATATTTATATATTTATATATTTATATATTTATATATTTATATATTTATATATTTATATATTTATATATTTATATATTTATATATTTATATATTTATATATTTATATATTTATATATTTATATATTTATATATTTATATATTTATATATTTATATATTTATATATTTATATATTTATATATTTATATATTTTATATTATTTATTATATTTATATATTTTATTTATTTATATATTTTATATATTTATATTTATATTTATATTATTATATATTTATATATTTTTTATTTATATATTTATATATTTATATATTTATAATTTATATATTTTATATATTTATATTTTATATATTTAGATTATTTATTATATTTTATAATTTATATATTTATATATTTATATTAATTTTTATTATATTTATATATTTATATTTATTATATTATTTATACTATTATATAAGAGGTAAGTGTTTGTTTGTTTGTTTTGTATGTTCCGGGTAATCTCTGGAACTACAGATCGATTCCAAAAATTTTTCTACTAATAGAAAGCTACACTATTCCTGAGTAACATGGGCTATATTTTATTTTGATAAAAGCAAGGGGCGTGGCACTTTACGTGCAATTAAGTCTTGTAGTTCGGTGTCAGGATGCACATAGCCTATGTTAAGCACTTCACAAAATATGAACGGGATTAGACACCAGGGGCGTGGTGGCTATAGGACTTTAATTTAGGTTGGCCCTCATACGCAATTATTTTTAAAATAGCATTTTACAAAGACCACTTAATCGGTTCACATGGAATTTACACCACCTGTCTTTTATAGTAAGACGCATAGCTAAGACGATGAAACTTTTATTTAGGGTGGCCCTCATACACAAATATTTTAAAAATAACGATTTCTCAAAGACATGTGAATCGATTCTCATGAAACTTACACAGTATGGCTTTTATATTAAGGAGCACAGATAAGAATATAAAAATTTTATTCAGGGTGCATACTTAGGGTGGCCCTCATTCAAATATATTTTTAAATATCATTTTCACGAAGACAGGTTAATCGGTTCACACCGATTTTACACTACGTATTTTTTATGTTAAGAAGCATAGCAAACAAAACTTTTATTTAGGGTGGCCCTCACCCAAAAATATTTTTTAAATATCATTTTCTCGAAGACCGCTAAATCGATTCTTTTGGAATTTACACCACATGGATTTTATGTGAAGAGACACAGATAAGATTGTAAAAATTTTATTTAGGGTGTATACTTAGGGTGGCACTCACACAACAATTTTTTTAAATATCATTTTCACAAAGACTGGTAAGTCGATTCACACCAAACTTACACCACGTAGCTCTTATGTTAAGAGGAATATGTAAAGATAAGAGACTTTTATTTCGGGTGGCCCTCAGACAAAAACTTTTCTCGAAGACTGCTTAATCGATTCCCTTGGAACTAACACCACATGGCTTTTATATTAAGAGGCACATATAAGCTTAAAAAAATTTTATTTAGGGTGCATACTTAGGGTGACCCTCATACAAAAATATTTTTAAATATCATTTTCTCGAAGACCGCTTAATCGATTCTCATGGAATTTACACCACGTGGTTTTTATATTAAGAGGCACTGCTTAGGTTGTAAAAATTTTAATTTGGATGCATACTAAGGGTGGTCCTCATACAAAAGTATTTTTTAAATAGAATTTTCACGCAGACTGCACATCAAATATACACCACGGTTGAGGTGCAGCGATGCGCACAGGGTAATGCTAGTATATTTATATATTTGGGTCGTTCCATCTATAATTTGCTTTTTTTACCCTGACGTGTTTTAAATTGACTGAAAATTTTTTGAGTGATTAAGGCATTATCTAATATATAGAAAAATATTATATCAAACTTTTTCGACCAATAGTTTTGATAAAAAAATTAATTTCTTAACTCTGTTCAGAGCCGCTCGTAAATAACACAAAAACTTGAATGATGAATATAAACAAACAAACACAATTCAAATTCGCTTTCGTAATCTTTTTAGGTAGCTGTGTACTAGTAGATGACAAAAAAACTGCAAGTTTGGAAAAATTAACGCCTAAGCGTTATATATACACTGAAAGAAAAAAAAAATTACGTTTCAGGAAAACATCGATTTCTCAAATACACCAAAATCGGTTTCAGTTTTTTTAGACTCAAAATGTTCAGAACATATAGGAGTACCATCCTTTAAACTTTCGTCATGTTTTTGCACCCTATTTGATTTGACAAGCATTTTAGTGAAGATTTATGAAACTTATAAATAAAATTTGGGTATTCCATTGATACTTGTGTTAATTTTTCGAGATTTTTTGTAATTTTTTCAGACTTTCGAAGTCTTCAGCTTTTTTAAATTTTTAAAAGTTTTTAAATTTTTTTAAGTTTTCTATTTTTTTTTAAATTTCACAAATATAAGAAATATTTAAAATTTTAAAAATAGAAAAATTTCAAAAATTGGCATAGATTTAAAAAAGCTGAGTTTCTCAAAATGTTCAAAACATATAGGAGTACCATCTCTGAAAGTTTAACTTATAGTTTTGCACCCTATTTGATTTGACAAGCATTTTAGTAAAGATTGATGAAACTTAAAAATAAAATTTGGATCTTCCATTGATACTTTTGTTAATTTTTCGATATTTTTTTGTAATTTATATAATATTTTCAAACTTTCGAAATCTTAAGCTTTTTTCAATTTCTAAAAGTTTTTCAATTTTTTTAAGTTTTCCATTTTTTTTGAAAGTTTCAAAAATTTAAGAATTATTAAAAATTTTAAAAATGAAAAAATTGGCTTAAAATAAAAAACTTAACTATTTTCAATTTATGCCAGTTTTTGAAATTTTTCCATTTTTAAAAATTTTAATAATTCTTAAATTTTTGAAACTTTCAAAAAAAATGGAAAACTTAAAAAAATTGAAAAACTTTTAGAAATTGAAAAAAGCTTAAGATTTCGAAAGTTTGAAAATATTATATAAATTACAAAAAAATATCGAAAAATTAACAAAAGTATCAATGGAAGATCCAAATTTTATTTTTAAGTTTCATCAATCTTTACTAAAATGCTTGTCAAATCAAATAGGGTGCAAAACTATAAATGAAACTTTCAGGGATGGTACTCCTATATGTTTTGAACATTTTGAGAAACTCAGCTTTTTTCAATCTATGCCAATTTTTGAAATTTTTCTATTTTTAAAATTTTAAATATTTCTTAAATTTTTGAAATTTAAAAAAAATAGAAAACTTAAAAAAATTGAAAAAAGCTGAAGATTTCGAAAGTCTGAAAAAAGTTATAAAAATTACAAAAAAATCTCGAAAAATTAACACAAGTATCAATGGAATACCCAAATTTTATTTATAAGTTTCATAAATCTTCACTAAAATGCTTGTCAAATCAAATAGGGTGCATAAACATGAACGAAAAAAACTAAAAAAACTGAAATCGATTTTATAGTATTTGAGAAATCGATGTTTCCCGAAACGTAATTTTTTTTTTTCTTTCAGTGTATATATAACGCTTAGGCGTTAATTTTTCCAGAATTGGCGTTTTTTTGTCATCTACTAGTACACAGCTACCTAAAAATAATATGAAAGCTAACTTGAATTGTGTTGTTTGTTAATATTCATCATTCAAGTTTTTGTGTTATTTACGAGCGGCTCTGAACAGAGGTAAGAAATTAATTTTTTTATCAAAACTAATGGTCAAAAAAGTTTGATATAATGTTTTTCTGTATATTAGATAGTGCCTTAACCACTCAAAAAATTTTCAGTCAATTTAAAACACGTCAGGGTAAAAAAAGCAAATTATAGATGGAATGACCCATTTATATATTTATATATTTATATATTTATATATTTATATATTTATATATTTATATATTTATATATTTATATATTTATATATTTATATATTTATATATTTATATATTTATATATTTATATATTTATATATTTATATATTTATATATTTATATATTTATATATTTATATATTTATATATTTATATATTTATATATTTATATATTTATATATTTATATATTTATATATTTATATATTTATATATTTATATATTTATATATTTATATATTTATATATTTATATATTTATATATTTATATATTTATATATTTATATATTTATATATTTATATATTTATATATTTATATATTTATATATTTATATATTTATATATTTATATATTTATATATTTATATATTTATATATTTATATATTTATATATTTATATATTTATATATTTATATATTTATATATTTATATATTTATATATTTATATATTTATATATTTATATATTTATATATTTATATATTTATATATTTATATATTTATATATTTATATATTTATATATTTATATATTTATATATTTATATATTTATATATTTATATATTTATATATTTATATATTTATATATTTATATATTTATATATTTATATATTTATATATTTATATATTTATATATTTATATATTTATATATTTATATATTTATATATTTATATATTTATATATTTATATATTTATATATTTATATATTTATATATTTATATATTTATATATTTATATATTTATATATTTATATATTTATATATTTATATATTTATATATTTATATATTTATATATTTATATATTTATATATTTATATATTTATATATTTATATATTTATATATTTATATATTTATATATTTATATATTTATATATTTATATATTTATATATTTATATATTTATATATTTATATATTTATATATTTATATATTTATATATTTATATATTTATATATTTATATATTTATATATTTATATATTTATATATTTATATATTTATATATTTATATATTTATATATTTATATATTTATATATTTATATATTTATATATTTATATATTTATATATTTATATATTTATATATTTATATATTTATATATTTATATATTTATATATTTATATATTTATATATTTATATATTTATATATTTATATATTTATATATTTATATATTTATATATTTATATATTTATATATTTATATATTTATATATTTATATATTTATATATTTATATATTTATATATTTATATATTTATATATTTATATATTTATATATTTATATATTTATATATTTATATATTTATATATTTATATATTTATATATTTATATATTTATATATTTATATATTTATATATTTATATATTTATGTATTTATATATTTATGTATGGCTGAACTTTATTTCAAAAAGGCTGCAGCGATTTTGATAAAACTTGGGGATTTCATGCATACCATATGTGAACAAAATTAAGATTGGACTAGAGTTTAAGTTTTTCAAGACTCTAACAGGGGCGTGGCACAGTCCTAAACTGTAATTTTTATAACGTGATAACTCGCAAACTTCCCTAGTAGCATAAAAAGTTCTTATAGCTTATTTTACAGGCCATTTAAAGACAAGACAACATATTATATATTTATATAAACTAGTATCGCCTGAGGTCGAAATTCGACCGTTAGGACTAAATTTTAATCTTGGAAGAATTTTGCCGGCCCATTAATATCAAAACATTTTTGTTCATTGACTACGATCTTATTTCGTTTCACTAATCACCACACCACTCCTTTGAAATTACATTCAAAGCACATTTAAATGCAAAACAACACAGAATTATCAATTTCTATTGGTGCTACATAATTTCTATTACGTTGTCTATTTGATTTTGACTCAAAAATTGTCGATCCTAATCTCTTTACCATTCAGTCCGACCTGTTATCGTTCTTCTTCAAGGCATAACACAACTATATATTTCGTTTATTATATAATAATAATTTTAAAAAATAAGCGAAATCGCAACTGTAACTTAAAATAAATCAGTTGAACTTCGATAATCCGCGATTGTTGGAACCGAGCTCATTCCTGATAATGGAATCACTGTTTTATTTTATTATTCATCAATTTTCAAAGTTGAAAATACATAATATATATGCGCAAATATGTATGCATATTATTTTATTGTTTACAGTACCGTTTTACAAAAGTGTTTAGTTATAATACTCATTTAATGAAGATCAGCTAGCTCAAATTATAAATATATGTTCTAAGGGGCCGTCCATAAATTACGTGAGTCAAAATAGGGGGGAGGGGGTCCGGAAAAATCTCACCAAATCTCACCATGGGGGAGGGGGGTCAACGAAAATCTCACGTCGACTTTTTAATGCAGAGAGTATACATTATTATAGCAGATTACATCTAAAAATTATATGGAAAGTCTAACGGAAGGGAGGAGGGGGGGGGGGGGGGGTCCGCCAAAACTCACCAAGGGGACGGGGGAATCCGAATTTTCAAAAATTAGTATTAAAAACCAAACTGAAAGGAGCCATTTTTGCCATCGCTCCGTAAAATTAAAATCAGGGTATCAGGTTGTTTTATCCTCCACTTTTTCTCTTCCTTAGGGTGCAATCTATCTTATATCAAATTTCATCAAAATCGGTCCATTATCTTAGCAGTGAAAACATATTTTCCTATTGGGCGAGTGGCACCGTCCACTTTAAATCGAATACCTTTTCTGAAGATTCAGTCTATCTCTGTATCGAATTCCATCAAAATCAATCCATTAGCTTAGCAGTGAAAACGATTTTTCTGTAAGGAGTAGTGCCACGCCCACTAAAAGAGGTCAGAGTTTTGAGAAATGATTTTTAGGGTTCAATCTATACACAATCTAAATTTCATCACAATCGGTCCATTAGTTTAGCCGTGGAAGTGTTTTTTCTTGTTAGGAGCAGTGCCACGCCCACCAAAAGAACTTACAGTTTCTAGGGTTGCTTAGAGATCAATTTGTATCTAAACTAAATTTAATCAGAATCGATCCAATAGTTTAGTCGTAGGGACGTTTTTTCTTGTTAAGGGCGTGGTGCCGCCCACTCTAAACAAATATATTTACTTAAGGTTCAACTTATCTTCATATCAAATTTCATCAAAATCCGTGAGGCGGCGCAGCCGTGACAGCGTTTTTTCTCATTAGGCGTTAATGCGTTTTGTATGGGGGAATCATGTAAATATGTTAACTTTATTTACCTGCTTTAACGGCAACTTATACACCTGATTTTTTTATTCTGCACATCTATGGAACAGCACCTTTCCAATGATATAAGTGTCATTCCCCTCTCTTTATAGTAAGTACTAAAAAAGTGTACCACAAGATTCGATGTTCACGTATTAATATATAGATTCTTTTATTGGGGCTTATAAGAGCCATTTGGCGTATGAAGTATAAAGACACTTTTCCCTCATTGTTATCTTTCAAGAGACTCGGTAAAGTATCTTTCTGAGCTGTTTAAAAGACACATTAAAAACACTTAAAAAATATGCGTGTCTTGTAGAAATTTATTACTTAAATTCTTATTGCTTAAATTCTTTCAACAAATTATATTATTATTCGCACAATTATAATATTTTCAGCTATTGATACTATTAAGCAATTATTGATTTGCAATTATACGTCATCAAAACCCATTTTCTAACATTATTTCGAAAAAAAATTCAAAAATTGTTCCGACACTTGCCATTTTTCTACTTGTCGCTTAGCACTTTTCAAAATAAAAACCGTTTATATCTCATGAAGGGCAAGCAGAAGAAATCAATAACTGTTCTTTAAGTTACCACCAACATGGTGGTTTTGTTTATATAAGTGTGTGTGTTCAATATTTGTCATAAAAAAAATCTGAAAGTTGTCATCAAGATCAGAGCTGGGCACCACTACACGTGTGTTTTGCTTAAATGTTCTTCAATGCATGTGTATTTGTGCTTTGTTCGCTTTTCAAACCAAACTGAATTAAATTTTACGCTCTCTGCTTTATATACGTATATGAAAAGTTATTCTCATTCTGCCGCAGTACCGCGCGCGGTACGTTTTGCCCAGCCACGATCAAGATGCATGGTATGTTGTAGCGTGTGACCTTCCGAAATAAAATAATATGTCCGCAAAGAAAATTTGACGTCCACCCTGAATAAGGCCCACCTCATTTGCAAATGTAAACAGGGGAAGAGAAGGAAAAATAATTTTGTTTGCATAGTCAACGTTTACACGAGGAAAGTCTTGCCGCAAAGTTTCCTTGTTTGAAGGCAAGAGGGAAAAACGAAAAGGACGAGGTAAAAAATTTGTCATATGTTGCAAACGCGAAACAAAAATCACAAGAGAGAATGGACAAGAATTTGTCTCTCAGACTTTCCTCGTGTAAACGCCGACATAGGAACAAAAAGACATGAGGAAGAAAATTTCCTAATAGCCCAGTTCACATTATCACACATGCTGTCCAACATGGTGTGACAACATCAATGTTCGATAATGTGAACGGCAGGATGGACCGCTTGACACACATGTTGGATGGATTTCAAAAATTTTTGATTTTTCTGCTAGCTTGTCGAACTATACAACCTATGTGAACTGACTGTCAAGCCTAGTGAACATTTTTCATCTATCTTATCTTAATATATATAAATCTCGTGTCACAATGTTTGTCCTCAATGGACTCCTAAACCACTTAACCGATTATAATAAAATTCGCACACCATGTGCAGTTCGATCCAACTTGAGAGATAGGATAGTAAATTCTATTTAGGGTGCATATTTAGGGTGGCCCTCATACAAATTTTTTTTTATAATAGCTTTTTCACAAATACCACTGCATCGATTCACATGGAATTTTCACCACATAGCTTTTATACTATAGGGCATGGTTAAGTTTATGAGACTTTTATTTAGGCTGCATATTTAGGGTGGCTCACATACAAAAATATTTTTAAAATAGCATTTTCCCAAAGACCACTACATCGATTCACATGGAATTTACACCACGTAGCTTCTATATTAAGAGACATGGCTTAGTTCATAAATCTTCTATTTAGGGTGCATATTTAGGGTGGCCCTCATACAATTTTTTTTTATAATAGCTTTTTCACAAATACCACTGCATCGATTCACATGGAATTTACACCACATAGCTTTTATACTAAAGGACATGGTTAAGTTTATGAGACTTTTATTTTGGCTGCATATTTAGGGTGGCCCTCATACAAAAATATTTTTAAAATAGCATTTTCCCAAAAACCACTGCATCGATTCACATGGAATTTACACCACGTAGCTTTTATATTAAGAGACATAGTTTAGTCTGTAAAACTTCTATATAGGGTGCATATTTAGGGTGGCCCTCATACAATTTTTTTTTTATAATAGCTTTTTCACAAATACCACTGCATCGATTCACATGGAATTTACACCACATAGCTTTTATACTAAAGGACATGGTTAAGCTTATGAGACTTTTATTTTGGCTGCATATTTAGGGTGACCCTCACACAAAAATATTTTTAAAATAGCATTTTCCCAAAAACCACTGCATCGATTCACATGGAATTTACACCACGTAGCTTTTATATTAAGAGACATAGTTTAGTCTGTAAAACTTCTATATAGGGTGCATATTTAGGGTGGCCCTCATACAAACGTATTTTTAAAATTACATTTTCCCAAAGACCAGTCCATCGATTGACATAGAGTTTACACCATGGTCTCTTATATTAGGGGACATCGTTAGGTCTATAAAAATTTTATTTAGGGTGGCCCTAAAACATAACTTTTTTAAAAAAATTCACTTTCACGAAGACCGGTAAATCAATTCACCCACCTACCGGAAAGGGCAGAACAACGTCTGCCGGGACAGCTAGTACTATTATATAAAGAGGTAAGGTTTGTTTGTTTGTTTGTATGTTCAGGGTAATCTCTGGAACTACAGAACCGTTTCCAAAAATTCTTTTACTAATAGAAAGCTACACTATTCCTGAGTAACATGGGCTATATTTTATTTTGAAAAAAGCAAAGGGCGTGGCACTTTACGTGCAATTAAAACCTTTAACTCGCTATATCTTGGTTCATATGATAGCAAGTCTTAAAATTCGGTGTCAGGATGCACATAGCCTATGTTAAGCACTTCACAAAATATGAACGGGATTAGACACCAGGGGCGTGGTGGCTATAGGACTAATTTAGGGTGGCCCTCATTCGCAAATATTTTTAAAATAGCATTTTTACAAAGACCATTTAATCGATTCACATGGAATTTACACCACATATCTCTTACATTAAGACGCATAGCTAAGACGATGATACTTTTATTTAGGGTGGCCCTCATACACAAATATTTTAAAAATAGCGATTTCTCAAAGACAGGTAAATCGATTCTCATGAAACTTACACAGTATGGCTTTTATATTAAAAAGCACAGGTTAAATTGTAAAAATTTTATTTAGGGTGCATACTTAGGGTGGCCCTCATACAAATATATTTTTAAATATCATTTTCACGAAGACAGGTGAATCGATTCAAACTGAATTTACACTACGTATTTCTTATGTTAAGAAGCATAGCTTAGCCTACAAATCTTCAGTTTAGGGTGACCCTCACACTAACATATTTTTTAAATATCATTTTCTCGAAGACCGCTAAGTCGATTCTTATGTAATTTACACCACTTACTTACTTACTTGGGTGGCCATAACAACCCGTTACCGGGTTACGGCCGACCTCAAAAGCTCTCTCCAGGCGCCTCTGCTTTGCGCACGCCTTCTCCAATCATTCACACCAAGCGTGGATAGGGTTTCCTCGGCTTGGTCTTTCCATCGGAGGCATGGTCTTCCTCTTCGTCGTCGCCCAGCGGCTTCCGCATCAAACACCTTTTTCGCCGGAGCTTCTTCGTCCATACGCACAACATGTCCCAGCCAGCGCAGACGTTGAATAGTGATGCGCTTGACTATGTCAATGTCAGCGTAGAGCTCGTACAGTTCGTGGTTCATTCGAATACGGTAGTCGTCGCCGACGTGAACAGGACCGAAGATTTTGCGAAGAATTTTTCTCTCAAACACCCCAAGCGTGGCTGCATCAGTCTGCGACACAACCCATGCTTCTGCGCCGTAAAGTAGCACGGGTAAGATGAGCGTCTTGTAGAGTGTCAGTTTTGTCGGGCGAGAGAGGTCTCTACTACTCAATTGCTTACTGAGACCATAGTAACACCTATTAGCAAGAGTTAGTCTTCGCTTTATCTCCAGGCTGACATCGTTTTGAGTGTTCAAGGCGGTGCCAAGATAGGTGAATTCCTTGACAACTTCGAAAGTATAGTTGTTCGCAGTAACAAAGGATCCAATACGCCGCGTCTCTCTGTTTGTGGACAGCATATACTTTGTTTTGCCCTCGTTCACCGTCAAACCCACTTTCGCTGACTCTTTTTCGATAGCAGAGAACGCAGCAGTAACATCTCGCTTACAACGTCCAATGATATCAATATCATCGGCATATGCAAGGAGCTGGACACTTTTGTAGAAAATAGTGCCATTACGATGTACACTGGCTCTTCGCAACACCCCTTCCATCACAAAGTTGAAGAGGTTGCAGGATAATGGATCGCCCTGTCTGAAACCTCGTTCGGTATCAAATGGTTCGGAGAGGTCCCTTCCTACTCTGACGGAGCTGGCTGTGTTGCTCAACGTCATTCTGCAAAGCCGCACCAGCTTCGCAGGTATACCGAACTCAGACATGGTGGCATACAGGCAATCCCGTATCGGGCTATCGAAAGCTGCTTTAAAATCGATAAAGAGATGATGGGTATCGATCTGTTTTTCGTGGGTTTTTTCCAGGATTTGACGTAGTGTGAAGATCTGGTCTATGGTGGACTTACCAGGTCTAAAGCCGCACTGATAAGGCCCAATCAGTGTGTTGGCAAATGGCTTAAGTCTTTCACACAGTACAGTCGACAGGACCTTGTAAGAGATGGCAAGAAGACTGATTCCCCGGTAGTTAGCGCAGATTGTCGGGTCACCTTTCTTCAGTACAGGACAAAGGACACTGAGATTCCAATCGTCGGGCATGCTTTCAACTAGCCATACTTTGCAGATGAGTTGATGCATACACCCTATCAGCTCATCGCCGCCGGTCTTGAACAATTCAGCAGGCAGGCCATCGGCACCAGCCGCTTTGTTGTTCTTAAGTCGTTGGATCACAACTCGTACCGCGTCATGGCTAGGTGGTGGTACGTCCACACCATCGTCGTTGATTGGTGGCATCGGGTTAATTTCTCCAAAGGCGGGATTGGTGGAGTCATCGCCAGCAAGCAGCTTGGAAAAATGTTCCCTCCATAATCTCAGTGCACCCTGCGTATCCGTAACCAGATTTCCATGTTCATCTTTACAGGTTGATGCTCCGGGCTTGAAACCTTGGGTCAGACGCTTGACTTGTTGGTAAAATTTTCGAGCATCATTCCTGCCCCGTAACACTTCGAGTTTCTCACGCTCGTGCCTTTCCTGCTCTCGTTTCTTGCGTCTGAAAAGGCGCCTCTCATCCTTTCTCTTTTCCCTGTAGTTTTCGTGCACGGCTCGCGTTGCTGCTGACTGCAGAGTTCTTTTGTAGGCGGCGTTTTTCACTGCAGTAGCTTCGCGACACTCCTGGTCATACCATTGATTTCGCGGAAGTGGGCGTTGGAAACCAATGACTTCCTCAGCGGCAGAGCGCATGGAGCGGGACATATGCGCCCAAAGTCCACCGGCATCATCGGGTAGAGAGTCAGGTTGAAGGAGCAGTTCTGAGAGGCGAGCGGAATAGGCTTCGGCCGTCCGATGTGATTGCAGCTTAGCGACGTCCAGCTTTCGTTGCGTACCAGAGCGTACATCCTTTGCATTGCACAGCCGCATGCGTATCTTGGCTGCAACAAGATAATGATCGGAGTCAATATTGACTCCCCGGAACGTACGAACATCTAGCACGCTCGAAGCATGCCTTCCGTCAATCACAACATGATCGATTTGGTTGCGTGTTTTCTGATCAGGGGACAGCCAGGTGGCCTTGTGGATATCGAGGTGTTGAAATCTGGTGCTACTTACTACCATGTTTCGCGCCGCGGCGAAGTCGATCAGCCGTAGACCGTTGTTTGAGGTGGTCTCGTGAAGGCTGAACTGACCGACAGTGGGGCCAAATATACCTTCTCTTCCGACCTTTCCGTTGAAATCCCCGAGTACAATTTTAACGTCATGGGCCGGGCAGCGGTCGTATACTTCCTCGAGTCTCGCATAGAAGGCATCTTTGACAGCATCGTCCTTTTCTTCCGTCGGGGCGTGCGCGCAAATCAAGCTTATGTTGAAAAATCGAGCCTTGACGCGGATCGTAGCCAACCTTTCGCTCACAGGTGTGAACCTGGAGATATGGTGGCGAAGTCTCTTGCTTACTACGAATCCGCATCCCAATTCGCGCCTCTCCGCATGGCAGCTGTAGTAGATATCGCAACTTGCTTGTTTAGAGCAACCTTGTCCTATCCATCTTATTTCCTGGATGGCGGTGATGTCAGCCTTAATTTTTCCGAGGGCATCCGCCAATTCGATAGAGGCACCTTCCCTATTGAGGGTCCGGATATTCCAGGTGCATATCCTTAAATCATAGTCCTTTTTTCGTTTGCAGTGGTCGTCAACGTTGAGGGGTTCATTATCCGAGGCTTTTTTAGTCTTCATTGGAGTGTTTTTTTTACGTGGCGGGTACCAAACCCTGCGCACAACCCAGTTTACTTCCAGGGAGGACACGCTGCACACATTCGCTCACTATCTCAGCGGATGCGGAGATAGCTACCCAGATGGAGCCGCGGGGAGGCTGTGTGTCAACTTGCTAATGGTTGGCTCAGAGATCGCTCTGGCAATCCCCAGGTGGAAAGCAATCAGAAACTTTACTCTGATCAACCAAAAGCCAATAATTTACACCACACGACTTTTATATTAAAAAGCACAGATAAGATAGTAAAAATTTTACTTACGGTTCATATTTAGGGTGGTCCTGATACAAAAATATTTATAAATATCATTTTCTCAAAGACCGCTCAATCGATTCTCATGGAATTTACTCCACATTACTTTTATATTAAGAGGCACAGATAAGGTAGTAAACCTTTTATTTAGGAAGCATACTTAGGGTTACCCTTATACAAAAATATTTTTAAAAATTATTTTCACGAAGACAGGTTAGACGATTCACACCGAATTTACGCCACGTATCTCTTATGTTAAGAAACATAGCTTAGGCTAAACAATTTTTATTTAGGGCGGCCGTCACACAAAAATATTTTTTAAATATAATTTTCTCAAAGACCTTTTAATCGATTCCCATGGTCTTAAGATAAACATGGCTTTTTTATGAAGGGGCACAGATTAGATAGTACAAATTTTACTTAGGGTTCACACTTTGGGTGGTCCTCATACAAAAATATTTTTAAATATCTTTTTCATGAAGACAGGCTAATCGATTCATACCGAATTTACACCAAGTAACTTTTATATTAAGAGGCGAAGCTAACGCTTCAATACTTTTATTTAGGGAGCATATTTAGGGTGGCCTTCATACAAATATATTTTTTAAACATAATTTTCTCGAAGATCGCTTAATCGGTTCTCATGGAATTCACACCACGTGGCTTTTATATAAACAGGCACAGCTTAGAATATAATGGGTGATGCCATGCCCCCTTATCTAAAAGAAAATAAGATTCATCAATCTTATCAACTATTTGATGCAGATAAATGAAACTTGGTACATATATAAAGAGTAGAGAAAGAAGTAAGATTCCATGCAAAAATGAGCGGTACCACGCTTCCATATGAGGAAAAATCAACTTTTTATGTATCAACAACTATTTGACGCAGATGGATAAGATTTGGAGCATATGTTTCTTATAGTTTCTAAAAATTTCTTAATATAGCTTGGTTTGAAAAAAATAAGCCAAAAAGAAAGAAAGTAAGATTCAATGAAAAATTGGGTAGTGCCATGCCTCCAAAATAAGAAAAAACTATGACTATGACTATGAGGCTCGGTACATATATAGAAGACAAGGACTGTAACCAAATTAAACTTATTCAAAGGTGCTGATGCTACGTATTCCAATCATTCCCGCCAATTCAATTGTTCATTTATGAGCCAAATAGAAAAACCAACAACGTTGTTTATCCACTCCCAATAAGATAAATATCAATAAAAATAGTTTTTACTTATTTAATCCAACTAAAATAAAAACACATTATGTTTTATTTGTTGAAGCGTAGCAATGCGCGCCGGGTTTTGCTAGTTTTAAATAAAACTTCAGACAGTTTACTTCGATATGTACGCTAGTAAATTGTTCTGCAATTGATGTTTGATGGCCTGCTCGATAATGTGATTGCAAAGCAATATTGACAGTCACACATGTTGTCAAGCAATGAAGGACAACATGTGTGACAATGTGAACCGCAATGTGTGTTTCTCTTCAATGCATGTATAGTTGCCCTGTGCAAAACGAATTCGAAACGAACTCGTTTCTTCGTACTATTCATCCGAAACGGATTTCGTTACGAACTCGTTTCGAATTCGTTTTCGTATGAAATTCCTCTCGAAAAAACGGAAGAATTTTCCGCTTATTATGAACAAAAAATGAGTTCGTTTCGAATTCGTTTTTTGTTCATAACACGAATTTTTTTTGTTCATAAAAAATTAATTTTATTTAAAAAAAAAAAAGTTTATTATTCAATATGCAAATTTTAAGACTTTATTGCATATAATTTTATTTTATTATCAAATTAAATTTTACTTACGATTTACAAATTTTCAAAGTCAGGCTCGAACCCATGTCCCATCGATTCATAGTCATGCGCGCTACCTACTAGGCTACCTGTCATATATTAAAATATATGTCAAAGGTGAATGATATCTTCTCTCATTTGATGCGCTTTATTTACAAAAATCGAATTCGATTCGAATTCGTTACGGACTTCAAATACGACTTCGAAACGAATTCGTTTTTTGTTCATAAACCGCATCTGTTTCGAACTCGTTTTTTGTTCATACAAAAAATTTCCCGGAAAAATTTTCAAAGAAAAATTTTGAAAAAAAATTTTGTTTCTTAATCGACTTAGAAATGTTTAAAAAGTCGGAAAAAACAAAAAAATTTTTGAATATTTTTCTTTGAAAAATTTTACAAAATTTGAGCAAAAAATTTTATAAGCTTTTTTTAACCTTCTATGCAATTTGAAGTCGCTCGAAGCATAAAATTTTTTTATGAACAAAAAACGAGTTCGAAACTAATCCGATTTATGAACAAAAAACGAGTTCGAAACGAATTCGTGTTATGAACAAAAAACGAATTCGTATTTGAAGTCCGTTACGAATTCCAAACGAATTCGTTTTACTTACTAAAAAAAAAAATTCGAAACGAATTCGTTTTATGAACAAAAAACGAATTGAACGCGTGTTCTGAACAAAAAAAAACCAATTCGAAACGAATTCGTTTTTCTTACAAAAAACGGAATGCTCACAAACGAATTCGTTTCGAATTCGAAACGAATTCGCTTCCGTTTTTGTGCACATTGGATGTGTACAAAGAGTATCCAAAGAGATGAAGCTCTAGGCAGAATTCTACTACTAACGCAAAAAAATTCAGTCGCGTCGCTGCATTTAAAAACTCACCCACCCATGGTGACTAATAAAATTCTAGACTTTACCACTTAGGGCATTTTGGACCAAATTAGGGACATTTAAAAATAAATTGTATTATATAAACTAAAAAATCAATGCAGTTTGGATAAATTCTAAAAATATATAAACTTAAGTAATAAATAATATAGTTGGCGGGTTTGTTGTCCTTTAAATAAGCAAAAATCACTTCTATGCTCCTTATAGTTGAAAATCTTGACATATGGCAGCCTACTCATTTGACAAATGTCATATAATATTTCACCACTCATTTTTGCGCACAAAATAGTTATTCGTTGAATTGGAAAATTTGGACTGCAAAAGGATTTGTATCAAAGATTATCATGTTGTGATCGACGAAGGCACGCTTCAAGCGTTCTGGATGTGCGTACATTTCGGGGGGTCAACACTGACTCCGACCACTATCTTGTTGCAGCTAAGATCCGCATGCGGCTGTGCAATGCGAAGAATGTACGCACGGGCATGCAACGAAAGCTGGACGTTGCCAAGCTGCAATCACAACGGACTGCCGAGGCGTACTCCGCTCAACTCTCGGTTAAGCTCAACCAACCAACCTCTGGAACCGACGACGCCGGTGATTTTACCTTTGTCGATAAAAAATAGGTGAAATAAAAAAAAACTATGGAAATGGTACATCATTTTAAGGCAGGAGAATCAAGCTTTCTTGACATCCTAAAAAAATACAGGTTATTAATATTTGCAAAAAATGGCAGTATACGAAAAATCGTTATGTCTCGAAACAACAGTTAAAATTTCAAAGATTGCTAGCCATTATTATAGATTATTAAGTTATCTTTTCTGTGACACCTATATTTTGATATCCATTCAGAGGTTCCCAACTTATAATGGTTTTTACAAAACCTATATCCGCGATGGCTATATCTTCGAAACAAGATCCGAACGACTGTACGAGTTATTGACTAAAAACTGATGGGGATTGGAAGGGGTATGGGGCAGGAGTTAGAGACA
Source organism: Tricholauxania praeusta (assembly GCA_949775025.1). Taxonomy (NCBI): domain Eukaryota; kingdom Metazoa; phylum Arthropoda; class Insecta; order Diptera; family Lauxaniidae; genus Tricholauxania; species Tricholauxania praeusta. The sequence continues at coordinate 17,063,640 of OX459032.1, forward strand.
GGGAGGGCAAAACGTTCTCCAGGTACACTAGTTTGCATATAAAACGTTATACGCATAAACTGTTAAGCAAACAAAAAGTTCTTTACAAAATAAATGTCATAAAGCTCTGAAGCTCGGTTTCAGAATTTAGTCGATACAGTACGACCTCTGTCAACACAACGCAACCCTAGATAAATACAACTCCTCCTCCATGTTCCCAACAAGTATATTTATTACATTATAGACTCAAGTGCAACTTTTCAAAAAAATATTTTCGCTTATTGCAACTTATGTCATTTTAATTTTATTTTCATTTCTGTTATTAAACCGGCTACCTGAGATTTTTTGACTCCATCAATAACTCTGCGGTTATTGCAACGGAATTTGTTTTTATTAGTTGCGTTAACCGAGGCCGCACTTTAAATAAAGCAAAATTGAATGGTTGAAATGAAATTGAAAAATTAATGGAAACAAAAATATGCATATCGATAGTTGAAGAAAGATACTTTTCAACTATGATTTTTATAAGTATTGTACATACATACTTATTTTTCGAAGATAAACATTTCAACTTAAAAAAACAATTTGATAGAGTTTACGTTCAAATGTTTAATTTTAGTAAAAATTTCCTCAACAAATAGTCTGATGATTCTTTGTTTGTACTATGTATTACTTAAACTATTTCTTGCTTGAAAATTTACATTTACTTACCTACCCATTATCCGTAAGCATTTAAATAAAAGCTAAGCTTAAAATTTAGATGTAACCTTAAAAATTTTTTTTTTTCTTTCTAACGCGTATTTTAATTATATAGTACTTACTGTAGAATTTAAGACCTGTTCAATACCCGCAAAAAGAATACTAAGTACATTTTTTTTTTGTAAAGAAGAACTAGTTTTGATAAAAATAATAATAAATTTAAGCTCATGGAATTGAATTCCGGATTGTTATTTTTTTTTACTAAAAAAATAATGGAATTTTAGGAAATCCGTAGGACGAGAGGAGATCATGGCTTAATCTCATGGCAGTGCGAGACCGGTAATATTGACGGTAGTGTGTGTGGGGATTTTTTCCGAGGTTTGGGTATTTTTCTTATGATTTGTTTTTGAATTTTTTATAGAATCCCCGGCAGAGAATTTTTTTTGCTGTCCGACCTCGATCCGATTGGCTGGGCTAAGAACCACCCCAAACATCTTGAGCTAGCCGGGGAAAAGCCAATTGGAGACGATACGAGGAGGTAGCACAAAATAATGTACAATTTATTCAAATAGTAATAACTTTGTGTGACTATTAGCCCGTGCGCAGATTGTTCAAACATTAACCAGAATGTGCATTAAATTTTTTTGTAGAAATATGTGAAATTCGCGCCGATTTTGAGCTGGACGTGCCGCCATGTGCAGATGTTACATTTGAATGTCAAAAGTATAAGTTGCAATAACTCAATAGTATTGCGTTTATCTGACTCAAAATATAGTAATCAATTACTATTATCACTTAATTTATCATGTTTGACATTACCTAATGTTATTACAACCAGAATAATTAATTGAATTAAGTAAATGTCAAAAGCGTAAGATTGTCAAAAGTGTAAGAAATTTGAAAATGTTTAGAATGAATCTCTATGGAATCGGGGCCATTGAAAATTTCAATGTTCAACATGAAAATATGTATTATTGAGCCAAAATAAACATAAAAATCATGAATATGTAGCTGTGCCACCGACTTGAATTTTTATTAATTGAAATATCGTAAGTAAACGGTTTTAGAGAATTGCCCATACATAATTTTCTTTCATTATCAAATTATTTAATATGCAATTTGTAGAACTTAATAATAATATTTAATTTTATTACTAAATTTAACTTTTACTTACGATTTTCAAATTTGCAAAGTCAGCCTCGAAACGATGTCCCAGGGATTCATAGTCCCCCCGCGCTACCTACTAGGCTACCTGTCATATATTATATTATATGTCAAAGGCGATTCATATTTTTCTCTAATTGGTTTTGATAAAGCGTCAAAAAAATGTACCCTATCTCGTGTGACTCTAAGTGACTTATATGGCTACAGTATTAAGACATAAGACACATGCGGTCTCTTTATCATGATTTTATATCTTGTTCTAGCAAGATATGATAAAACCAAATATCACTACAAAGGTGAAATATCTTATTAATTTTGATACACAGCTATATAAAAGAAATTTGGTTTCAATATATTCAGCCTTATTCAACTAAGTTCGAATTTTTCAACCTCTTTCAAGTTTTCTCAACGATTTTCTACATTTTTCCGACTTTTTAACTTCATTCAACTGTTTCTGCGATTTTTTACCTTTTCAAATATTTTTAACGTTTTCAATATTTGTTTGACTTTTTCAACCACATTCAACTTTTTTCGAGTTTCTCAACTTCATTCAACTGTTTCAAGATATTTCAAATTTTCTCAACATTTTCCAAATTTTTTCGACTTTTTCAACCTCTTTCAAATTTTCTCAACATTTTCCATATTTTTTCGACTTTTTCAACCTCATTTAACTTTTTTCGAGTTTTTCAACCTCTTTCAACTGTTTCAACATTTGTCAAACTTTTTTTTTTATGCGGCAAACGAGAAATGACAATAAAAATACAACAGATGGCGCTAAAAATGCATAGAAATGTGAACTTTGTACATATCGTTCAGCAGAATCTCTCAGTGGTATGAGCGGCTGTCCACATATAATTCATGGAATAGTCGGGGGTTCGAATCACATTACAAATTAACCAAAAACTGGTCTGATGAGGCTATGTATATACATATGAATATGTGTATATATGTGGTAATAGCCGAAACATATGTCACCAATTACCAGGTTAAATTGTTCCATTTGTTGTCTTTGTCATGTTTGTTTATAAAGCATTAACCGATTTGTGAAACTTCACATGAATATTGGTTACTGCACTTGACTGTAAATTCAATTAATAAATCATTTGTCAGACTCTTTCAACTTTTCTCAACATTTTCCATTTTTTTTTCGACTTTTTCAACCTCATTTAACTTTTTTCGAGTTTTTCAACCTCTTTCAACTTTTTTTCAACATGTTCCATATTTTTTGGACTTTTTCAACCACATTCAACTTTTTTCGGCCTTTCAACCTCATTCAGATTTTTTCGAGACTTTTAACTCTTTTCGAGCTTTTCAATCTCCTTCAACTTTTTAACACTTTATCGAGTTTATCAAACATTTTCAACTGCTTCACCTGCTATAATCAACTTCTTTCAAATTTTAAAATATTTTTTAAATATTTCCGACTTCTCATTCAATTGCATTACATTTTTTTGACTTTTTCAACCTCAAAACGAAAAACCGAACTATGGTCGGTCTCCTGGTATTGTTATATTAAGTAAACTAACAACGTAATCGTTATCGTAAATCGTAAGTCATATAAGGCCGCGGTTACACTGGATGCGGAAATTTGTCCTACGAATTCTTAATAATTTGTTCGTGCGAATATATTTGAACAGAGTGGTTACATTAGACGCGACTTCGTTCATACTTTCAGTTGAAGTGCAATCCATCAGCTGTTTTTCTCCTTGTTTTCGTGCGACTGATGAAAAACAAAATTTTTTGTTCGCATCAAAGCAGTCGTACAGATTCGTACGAATACGCACGAAGCATGCGTAGCCACTGTAACCGCATTCATATACACACATGCATTTGTTCAATTTTTGCAATTCTTAAGCCTAAACCAAAATAGACGAGACGAGACGTAACGAGTAAGTTCGAGTATATGTAAACCAATGTTGATAGCCAAAATGAACCAACGTAATTGATCGAAAGTGAACGAAACATTTTGACGAGACGAGTTGTTCCGTAAGAACCGAACTTCAAAACGTTGCTACTCGTCATAACAGCTTTTTTGGTTCGTTGGCTAGCGTAACATTTTGGGTTAAATGTCAAAACAGACGAAACGAGTGCAAACGTTCGTTCAATTGCTACCGTCTCGTCACGTCTATTTTGGTTAAGTCTTTACGAATACGTACGAATTCGTACGAACAAAAATCCGCATCCAGTGTAACCGCGGCCTAAGGCAGATATACTAGCTATAAGGTATCGTTTTATGTTATAGATATAGACAATAATCTTAAATGAAGCATTGCAGTATTTGGAATGTTATGTACACTTTTTTTTTATGGTTTACTTGCTTTAAGATATAGTTGAAAAAAATCGGGTGAAATGGCACCAGTAGGCGTAGCACCTCCCATACGAATAAAATACCTTAAGTGACATATCTAACGAAATATGTGAGCTATCATGCTAAAATTTGGTGTTAGAATGTTCTTTATTGAAACCTGTTTCTGGATCAAAATCGGACTGAATTGTCAGACCAGTTTTTGGTTAATTTGTAATGCGATTCGAACCCCCGACCATTCCATGAATTATGTGTGGACGGCCGCTCAAACACTTGAGCCACGGATGTTCTGCTGAACGACATGTACAAAGTGCACATTTATATTATGCACATATTGCGCCATCTGTTGTATTTTTATTGTAATTTCTCGTTTGCTGCATAGCTTTGTTAAACCGTCGGTTTAAGGACTTGCTATATGATGTAGCTTTTATTATTTCGAATTTCGGGGTTCCGCCACTTAATTTTCGAATAATGGTTGGACGTATTCTTCCGGTTGTAGAAATTTTTAATTTGTTTTAGTCGACAAAAATTTCTACAACCGGAAGACACAAAATGTTATGAGTTTCTAGTGTAAAAGACTGGAAAGAATCAAAGCTTACTTAGTATAGGATATAGTATGATTCAAAAATTTTGTAGGGACATGTACATAGTTAAATCAAATGCATAATAAATTATGATTCATAATCAATCATTCATAAACTCTATTTTGACCGCCTTTCTTTAACTTCTGCAATTCATTTTTCAGCATCCATCATCTGCTTATCCTTATTTTCGTGCGAATGAGTGATCAAAAACAAAATGTTTTGTTCGCATCAGAACAATCGTAGGTACAGATTCCTCAGAATACGAACGAAATAGCGAGAACACAATTGTGGCAGCAGCAGCAAAGCAGCAGGGCAGCAAAATCTGTCAACATGAAAATTATGGAGGTGAGAAAGAGACAAATAGAAAATCGTGCAGTTTGCTGCCGTGCTGCCCTGCTGCCGATATAAAAATTTTTCTATTTTTTATCCGGCAGCAAAGCAGCAAAATATCAATGTTTTAGTCAAGCTGCCATGAATAAATATTATGTTTTTGTTAATTTTTTTAAATTTATCCAGCACAAATAATGAAGCTTATATCAAACATTTTCTTCTTGAATATAGAGAAAGTTTTTATTTTGACTCGTTTGTTTGTTTACAATTTTTGGAGTTGTGACAGATTTTGCTGCTGCTGCCCCAATTGTGTTCCATAGAGCGTTTTGCTGCTGCTGCTTTGCTGCTGCTGCTCCAATTGTGTTCTCGCTAAAATATGCGTAGCCAATCAAGAATGATAGAATACCAGATTCCGCCTTCCGAGTTGAAAAATGGAAATCTTCTGCGATATAGCATGAACACAATTAGAGCGGTGGTGGTAAAGCGGCGACGAATAAACGCTGTCAAAAAAAAAACGTGACGAAAAATCGTTTGAACAAACACAATTGCGGCGTACGACGAACGACGGCAAACTTAGCTGTCATTTAGTTTATAGCGAGAACACAATTGGGGCAGCAGTAGCAAAGCAGCAGCAGCAAAACGCTCTGTGGAACACAATTGGGGCAGCAGCAGCAAAATCTGTCAGAACTCCAAAAACTAAAAATATACAAACTAATCAAAATAAAAATTTTCGCTATATTCAAAAAGAAAACTTTTTATATGAACTGGAGAAATTGAAAAAAATAACCAAAAACAAAATTTTCATTCATGCCAGCTTGAATACAATACTGATATTTTGCTGCTTTGCTGCCGGATAAAAAATAGAAAAATTTCTATATCGGCAGCAGGGCAGCACGGCAGCAAACTGCAGGATTTTCTATTTGTCTCTTTCTCACCTCCATAATTCTCTATAATTTTCATGTTGACAGATTTTGCTGCCCTGCTGCTGCTGCCCCAATTGTGTTCTCGCCATTACATGAAAAAATTTTTTATAGAATACAAAAGTGAAAAATTGTGACAAAGTGAAAAATTTTTTGGTGATTTGGAAAAGTTGTAAGGACTCAAGAACGTAGGTATTTCATTAAAAAAAAAAAACATCTTATTCCTTAGACGCTCGGGGCTTATCACTAATAAGAATTGGGCTTAAGTTTACCGTGACATTGTCCAATGGGAATTAAACTAAACTTTTCTTATATGATATTTTATTCTAAGCACAAATGTGTAATCAAAAAAAGTCGCTCGGATCTGGTTTCGGATATATAGCCATCGGAAGTTGCGGATATAGCTTTTATAAAAATCCTTATAAGTTGGGAACCCCTGAATGGATATCAAAAATATGGGTGTCATAATATAGATAATTTAATGGCCTACAATAATGTTGAGTAAGTCTTTGAAGTCCAACCCATAATTTTGGAGATATGACGATATGATATGAACAATTATTATAAGACGGTTCTCAACATAAAATGACTAGATTTTTATGTAAATTAATTTTTAAGTTTTCAATGAGAATCGTCTTCTAATAATTGTTGCTGTTGTAATAGTTATTGTTTTTGTTGTTTTTCATTGTTTTTGACCATAAAAACGTAGTTTCCATAGGAATTAATTGAATAATTTTTTTATTTTTCGGTCAAAAAGGGGGTTAATATTTAAAAATTTACAACAAGTTATACACCATTTTAAAGGGAATAAGTTAAGCTTTCTTACCATGCTAAAAAAGTTATAGGTTAATGAAACATTTTTTGGAAAAAATAACGGTTTTATAAAAAAAATTGATCAAAATTTCAGAAAAATCGTCATATCTCCAAAATTATGGGTTAGATTTCAAAGATTTACTCACCATTATTGTATGCCATTAAATTATCTATATTATGACTTCCATATTTTTGATATCTATTCAGGGATTCCCAACTTATAAGGATTTTCATAAAAGCTATATCCGCAACTTCCGATGGCTATATATCCGAAAACAGATCCAAGCGACTTTTTTGATGCTTAGAATAAAATATCACATAAGAAAAGTTTAGTTTAATTCTCATTCTCATTCTCGTTCTTGAGTCCTTACAACTTTCCAAGAAGGATAACGTTTCCTCGTACTTCCATTTTTTCTCTAGTAGCGGTGCGCCGCACAGTGTTATATTTTGAGAAAAAATGGACAAAATCAAATTTCCGTCGATAACAATGCCCAAAAAAAACGAGGTTGGTCTCATTCGAAAGGTGATTTCATGCTTTTTTTAGAAAAATTGTCCCGAATCGAGATCCCAGCTTTGGGCATTTCTCAGAAATGCCCAAAATATGGTCTTTTTCACTTTTAGACAGTTTTTCCCAATTTTAGTACAATTTTGACTCGTATACATATCCGATGATAATTTATTTTGAAAGTCGAGAGTATATATATATATATATATATCTTTTAAAACTAATTCGTTATAAAAAAAAATTTTTTTTTCGTATTATAACTAAAAAATGACAAAATTTTTTTTTATAACGAATTAGGTTTAAAAGATATATATATATATATATACTCTCGACTTTCAAAATAAATTATCATCGGATATGTATACGAGTCAAAATTGTACTAAAATTGGGAGAAACTGTCTAAAAGTGAAAAAGACCATATTTTGGGCATTTCTGAGAAATGCCCAAAGCTGGGATCTCTATTCGGGACAATTTTTCTAAAAAAAGCATGAAATCACCTTTCGAATGAGACCGACCTCGTTTTTTTTTGGGCATTGTTATCGACGGGAATTTGATTTTGTCCATTTTTTCTCAAAATATAACACTGTGCGCCGCTGCCAGAAGCTAGCTCCTTAGCACGTTTACTTTTTTTGTACGTATCGCGTAGCGATTTCCATAACCGTTTGCAACCGTCTGCTGAAAGTGAATTTTTATGTTAAAGGAATTGGAAACAAATAATGTACTTACAGTTTGAATTTAAGGTCTTCCCGATTTCTTGCCAAATCTTGTCTTTCTTATGAACATTCCGGTAGTCCTTTGTCGAAAAATCATATAAGCATTTGTACTTGCGGACTTCCTCAATAAGTTCCTCGTTGTTCATTTTGTAATTTTTTATTTCTTTTTTTTTTTAATTAAGTTACTTAAGCAGTTTCTTTTATTTTATTTTATTTAATGATTGTGCACAATTCGCATTTCAAACGTAAACAAAAAAATTAACACAAGCTGATTGGAAATGCAACACTGATCGGACGGTGAAATAGAATTATTAAGCCCAATTTCCATGTGATTTTTCTTGAACTTATCTTATTAAAATTCACAGATTTTTTGCCATAATGAGCGAGATGGATATATGTCATTCTTGCTATAAAAGTTTGACATTTCGGCATGTTTATTTGTAAACAAATCACAATTAGACGAAAAGGTAAATATAATATAAATATATATTAAAAATAATACAAATCTTGCAGCATTCAATGAACACATTGCACATGCAAACTACTGCTGGCGACAGCACAAGAGTTGACGTGTCCTGAGGTCGTTTTAGCGAAGAAAGCGGGATTACTTTATGGTGCGGTGGCCAATAGCTACGGACTATGACTGTTGGTGCGTGAGTTATGAATCCTTTAGTATTCAAGATGTGCTTAAAACTTTTGGGGCAATGTACAGAAGGTTAAGCATTTGTTGATAAAAGCTGTGGAAATACCTCTAAAGAAGATTAGACCGCAGAAATATTGGTGGCAAGGGTGAGTGTTAAGTAAAGTTAAGCTAAAGAGTAGTTTTTGATTATTAGTCCAAAAACTAACAAAACAGGACAATGCCGCGAAGCAAAAAGTATCCAAATGTAAAATTTACCGCCTTTCTATACTTCGCCTTTTTTATCAAAATGTTTAATACACCGAAAAGTACTTATGGAAACATGAAAATGTAGTTTTTATTGACACATTTTGATAAAAAAGGCGAAGTATAGAAAGGCGGTAAATTTTACATTTGGATAAAGAGTAGTTGACAAATGCCATCAAAGCTAAGTTCAAAATTGTACACTCGGCGGTCTTCATGTGCAGGTCAAATATTGTCTGCTTGACATCCTTGTAGAGCCTTTAGCCTTAAAAATGAAAATTGTAATTTTTTAAGAAGTAATACCTATTTCAAATTGATCGTTTTTGGACCGGAAAATTGTCTTTTTTTGGATTTTAACTGCGAGTGTTGCATGAAATTTAAATTATTCAAATTCAATGTTTGTAGACTGATGAAAAAATGCATCATTACGCAATCATTTTTGTCTTTTAAGCTTTTACATTTTTCATTCAATATAAATTTTTGCCATTTCAAAAATGTGTCAGCGACAATACTATGTGAGAAGCTTTTTAATGAATTTCATTTCTTTGTGGATTCTTTATTAAAATTAAGAAAAATTGTAGATTTTTATACATATTCCATTCCAACACAATTATAAATAATTTGTTAAAAATTTGTACCATTTTGATATATCGTATACATATGAATAAATTGCAATAAAATATTAAATTTTTCCTTTTGTGAAATATAAGAAAAACCCGTTATTTAATTTCGATCTAACGACGTATTGATATAAGTCCAAATGTTAAGTTTTGCACTTTTTGCGCATAATCAAGTATATTTTTAAACTTAAACTCTACATAAACTGAATGTTGGTAAGAAACAGCTTTTTATAAGCCCTATTTATAAATATATTTTACTTATATTAATTTAAAAGATTTTACTGATAGAGTTGCATTAAAAACGAGAATTTTGCAACTATTTGCTTTCGTCTTATGACACTAGTTTACAAGAAAAAAGATCTGGTTTCTCATACACTTTTTTCGATGTATTTTGGGGCGTAGATTCCAAAAATGGCAATTATTTTTTTTTCTTAAGAATCGTTTTCGAGATATCCCCAAAAAACCCCTTTTTCGGCACTTTTTTCATTTATTTGACTATATCTCTATGAATTTTTTTTCGACTCAAAAACGACTTTCAGTTTTCGAAAGATATTTGTATTTCCTTTCTAACGATATGCTCTTTGTTTGAATCGGATAATATTTGATGGAGTTACAAGCGCTCAAAGTTCAAAAAAACTGACTTTTTTGGTCTTTTTTAAAAATCACTAAATTTCAATTGCTCCATTTGAATGAAAAATTCCTTTTTTTTCATATTTTTAAAATTTTAAATGATAGACTATCTTTTTACAAATATTTTAAGTATAATTTGGCGGAAATCGGACAAAAAATGTAGAAGTTATTCGAGAAAACAGTAAAACACTTGCAATAAAATTGAACGAAAATATCGAGATCAAGCCCAAATTTGTAAACTAGTGTGATTTAAAAATGAGCTCAAACTTAAATTTGTGTGTTATTTATGCAGAAAAGTAGTCTCAGATTTATAAAAACAGTAATTTTAATCTTTTTACATCCCGTGAAAATAACGTAGTTGCTTTTACTATTCTACATAAAAGTGTGCTTATAATTGTCTCAAGTTAAATTTAAATAAATAAGTGTTTGTGTCCTTTTCTAAGTTAAATATCATGCTTTCCTCAAGCTATTTTATTTCCAACACCCCGCTTTTATCTCTTTCCAAAATCAAGGATTTAGGAGTTGTTTTTGATTCAAAGTTTACGTTTCGTTCTTACTTTGACTATATAATCCCTAAAGCTTATTCTATGCTAGCCTTTATACGTCATAATAACTTGGCATTTAAGGATCCGTACACTCTTAAAACCTTGTTTAGTAGTCTTGTTAGATCTAAGTTAGAGTATGCGGCTATTATTTGGAATCCTTATTATGAATTGTATATAGCACGAATTGAAAAGGTTCAAAAATCTTTCACTAAGTTTCCTGTGCGTTCTCTTAACTTAGAATCAAGTCTGCCCTCTTACAATTCGCGCTGTCTGTTTATTGGCCTAAAAACATTAAATGTTAGATGGAATATTTTATCACTTTTAATGGTTTATGATATTGTTTCTGGTCATGTTAATTGTCCTTTGTTATTGGCCATAATTCCATTCAATGTCCCTTCTAGAACTTTAAGACACTGTGAAATTTTTCGTCTTGATATTCATCGTACGCTTTATGCTACTAATGCTCCTATACTTAGAGTTTTAAAATTATTTAATGAATTAAATTCTGTTGTTAATTTTGATTTTTCTAATTCAAAAAGTGTTTTAAAGTCGTTGCTTAGTAATATTTTGTAATTTTATGTATTTACGTGCACATCATTGTTCTTGTTTTTTTGTTACTAATTTAAATTTCGATGTCATTTTGGTTTATCCAGTTCAAATATTATCTTATAGTTCTTGCTGTAATATTTTTTATTTTTTGTATATATTATACTATTTTGTTATGGCTCTAGTCTGTAAGAATTAAATTTCATAGACTTAAATAAATAAAAGATTTCCTCAAAAATCCCTTTTTCATTGGAATTTAAAAAACCAAACATCAAGAAAAACTGCTTTTCTCAATATTGAAAATATTTATTTTACAGAAATATCAGTAAGACCAAAAGAAAAGAATCTTCGGCTTAAGTTTACTTTGGCTGACATTCTCCAAATCAATTTATTTTTTTGGGGTAATAGAGGAATCAATTAAGTTTTCTTAACATGCTAAAAAAGTTTCAGGTCATTAACAAATTTTTTGGAAAAAACAAGGTTATTTCCAAAATTACTGGTAAAATTTAAAAACTTTGCTACCATTATTGTAGCCCATTAAATTATCCTTCTTATGACACCTATACTTTCTATTTTCCATGCAAGAGTTCCCAACCTATAATCGTTTTTCCAAAAGCTATATCCGCAACTTCCGATGTCTATATCTCCTATACTAGATCCGACCGACTTTTTTTTTTTTATTTCTAACCCCCCATTTCACCTAAAAAAGATGTACAATGTCAGCTTAAGAAAACCTGTTCCGATTCTTCAACCATTGTTTACTAGTATAAATTACTTTTATTGTCTTCATAAATTGTTAATTATTTTGTGGGTGTTTGACTCTTTCGGATTCTTTATATTCTTTGCTGGAATGTACCTATGCTCGCTAATATTGAGCCATCAATCCAAGCTCTAAGTCTACGTTCAACGCTTCCATTTGCAGAAATCACTTTAAAACGCGCATTTGATGGAGCACGTAGCTGCAAATCTCGATTAGACGTTCAGGGAAACCCTGCAGCAGCGTATTACTACCTGTTGATTAAAGTTTACACAATTTAAATGGCTTTTAATAAAACAAATATGCTACAACTCTTACCGGTTACGACAGAGCCAAAAAACGATAAACGTACATCAGCATCGCCCTGGTCAACACTGGTAGATGCCAACTGACCGGCACCCAACATAGCATGATCAAATAAGCTCTCTGCCAGGTTAAAACGTTTTATTTTTATTTATTTATTTAAAAGAAGTTGAACCAACTAGCACAACAAGATCAAAATCTTAAGTAACTGTACTAGTTTCATGAATACATTATTATCCGCATTATTAAACTAACAAATATATTAATATAAGGTTATAAACTAAACTAAATTTAAAAAGAAAACACGATCTAACATTAATAATAATAAAATAAAATAATCTTAAGCTAATATTGCAACAATGAAAGGTACTGAGAAAGTTGATTCTTAAATTGCACAGCGTTGTTTAAATCTTTTAAGCGCGAAGGGAGTGCGTTCCAAAGACGTATTGAAAAAATTAAAAATTGCCGTTCTGATGTCAGACATGAATGACGTAAAGGGACTAACATTTTAGCTCGATTTGATCTTGAAAAAGTTATCCTTTCAAACAGATAGTATGGCTTCTTAGTATTTATAACTTTATGTAGAAAAACAAGTGTCCGTAATTTAAGTATATTTTCGAAAGTCATACCATACAATTTATTGACGTGTTGTGAAACATGGTCTCTGCGTCGCAGTCTGAAAACGTATCTTGTAATATTATTAAATACAACATTTAATTTTTGTTTGCAAGAATGGTCGCAATAAGCAAAGATCTCACATCCGTACAGTAAAGTGGGAACAAGATAAGTTTTTGCTAAAAGTATCCTGATGTTTAATGGGGTGAAGTATTGCGTTGTCCACAATACGCGTAACATGCCATAGACCCTCCCGATGGTGATTCTTATGTGAGTGTTCCAAGTTAATGTACGGTTAAAAGTAATACCTAGGTTTTTCACCTTGTCTTCAAAATCAATTTCTGAATTACTAATAGCTAGCTTAGGGACGGTAGAATAATCTATTATTTTTTTGGATATCACAAGGCATTTTGATTTTTTTGGGTTTAAACACAAGCCATTACGGAAAGCCCAGTCGTTAATGTTATTAAGGTTGGTATTCAAATTCATGACGCAATTCTGAATTTCATTGCGACTGCAACTTGCATATAACTGCACATCGTCAGCATACATATGAATTGCACAGTGATTCAACACATCCGGAAGATCATTTATATACAATGAGAACAATAGCAGACCAAGTATAGAACCTTGGGGCACCCCTCTGGTAATTGAGATAAAATTAGACACTAAGCCACCTGAGCAAACAGCATGGTATCTATGGGAAAGATAAGAATCTACAAGATTAACAGCTGATTTAGTGAAGTTAAACATTTTAGCTAGTTTTGTTTGTAAAATTGAGTGATCGACCGTATCAAAGGCCTTTGAGTGATCCAATAGAACCAAAAAAGTTACTGCATTGTCATCAAGGGCAGTTCGTATGTCCTCAATAACGTCAACCAATGCCGTGATACAACTGCGATTTTTTCTAAAACCTGACTGTCGATTAGTTAATAAACTATTTTCAAAAATAAACTTGTTAATTTGTTTGTGTAGGATGCATTCAAAGGCTTTGGATATAAAGGGTAAAATTGCAATTGGGCGGTACTCGCTGGAGCACTTAGGTATAGGAATTATTTTGGCTTTTTTCCAGCTAGCAGGAAAAGTTGAAGTAGTTATTGCTGTGTTAAATATGTGTTTAACGTATGGGAGTATCTTCGGAAGCATAATTTTTAAGAAGGCTGGATGTATTCCATCAAATCCAGTGACATTTGACTTTATGCTTAGAATGCTTTCGAGGACATCGGTTTGTTCAATACAAGCAAATTCGAAATGTTTGTCTTGTGCGGTATTGCTAGTTGAATTGAGGTAAAAATTAGTGGTGACACGTGGCATGGGAAGATTAACAAAGTTTTTGTTTAAGCTGTTTACTTCGATCACTTCGGTAGCACTCGACTTACTCTTTACGATACCAATATTGCGAATTTCTTTCCACTTTTGTTTGCTTCCTACAGCTGTAGAAAACTTTTGATTGAAGTAATTCAATTTCGCTAATTTAATCTGCTTTACAACAGTCTTTCGGATGGTTTTAAATTCATTGTACAATTCAGGGGTTTTGTATCGCTTCCACCTATTATATGCGCTATCACGTAATACTATAAGCTGCTTGATTTGACTGCAAAACCAGGGACGTTGCTGATGTTTTATCCGCCTACTTTTTTGTGGAACATATTCATTAAATAGCTCATTTACAGTACTTTCAAAGAAATTAATTTGCTCATCAACTGAAGCTTTGAAAAAAAAGGGGCTGATATTTGGTCATACAGCAGTATCTTTGTTTCACTATTTACAAAAAATATATCGAGTAGAGGATTCACAGTATTTGTGTAGTGAGTGGGTGTGGTTGAATTTACCGGAAGGAGCCCCAACGTTTCCATACTAGAGGTCAAATGAGTTTCATTTAAGATATTGCTGTTAAAATCACCGGCGATGATTATGTTTGAAAACGGCAGAATCATACTTTCGATAGTTTTAAGAAATAGTGTAATATCGACAGCGCGATTTGGTCTGTAAACACAGCCAATAAGCAATTTTTGACTGCCGTTATCGACAGTAACAAAAACATATTCAATATTATCACCAGGTGGAGATCTACACAGAATTTTACACCCAATACCTTCTCTCACGAAGATCGCTGCGTTCTGAACCGAATTCCTGATGATGTCCACTGGGAAATTCATCATAGTGTACAGTGGAAATTTGCGAAGTAACACGCTCATCATAGGGATTCTCCAGCACTTGCAAGATATTCAATTGAAAATTTAACAGTAAGGCTAAGTTTTTGCATTGTGAAACGTGGATTATCACGTTCCTTTACATCTTTTGCAGCGATTTTGTACACTGGTGTCAATTCGATGCCTTGTTTTTCTAAATGCGGTTATTTCACTAGTGCCTGTGATAATACATAGCCTTCGAACACAGGAACTGCTGACTTATGCGTAGCACCACTGTCAACTACCAAAGCAGTTGAACGTCCACTGGCGAATGCTGCCAATACCGCATTTACAAGAAAAAAAATCGGGCACATTGTATTTCTCGAACATGAGCTCTGTAAGTTTTTCGCGATTGTTACGCACATTCCACGAGACTTCCGAAAATAGAATAGGATTTCGGTTCGGTTTGTGTTACTTTGGCATATGTGTAGTTAATAACTTTCTCAAAGAGCTCGCAGTTATCGATCATGCCGTCTTTAATATACATATGTTTGTATTTCCATGTGAGGTCGAGGCACATTCATGTATGTGGTATCCACGAAATATTTCCGAGCATCTGCATCTAGAAGTAGGTTGCTGATTTCGGAGTTGTTTCTGCAAGACAAATAAAATTTTATTTTCATGTAATTTTTTTTTTTGAAAACTGTCAAACTTGACACTACAAAAAATTATAGCGTAACTATAAAATGACTGTCAAATTTATAGCATGTAATCAACTTTAATAAAAAGTTGAACTTTTTGAACTTTCTGGTCTCCTAAATCACGGAGAATATTACATGCTATAAAAAATAGCAAATGTGTGCCTATTCACTCTCACATTCTCTAAGCGCGTTAGGTTATGCTCGCATGCTTTTTCTTTCTTACAAAAATTTAATAAGATAAGTTCAAGAAAAATCACATGGAAATTGGGCTTCACTGTCAATATACACTTGCGGTCATGAAAACCGCACCACTGGCAAAACTGTTTTTATATGTAAACATTAAAACAGTTCCGTATTTTTTTTTACTTCGATTAATGGGACTTTCAGCATTAAAGTATTGCAAGTGTATTGACAGCGAAAATACGATATTTTTACGCGTTTGCTTAAAGCAGAAGGTCGTTTTTTAAAATAAGGATCTGGTCCTAAACGTGCAACCAGTAGAAGGACAAAGATGGCCTAGTAGAAAATAGGTTTGAAGGATAATTTTAAAAGTGTAGTTGCTATGTGGACAAGGCTAGAAACGTATCATTCCATAAAAATTACTGTGGAAACTGAACGCAGGAGGCTGCAAGATGCTGATTTATATAGAAGACGTCCTGCAAAAAAGCCATTGTTGACACAAAAAATTAAAAAAGCGGGTCTAGCTTGTGCTCAAAACGACAAAAACTGGAGCAGTGGCAAAATGTCATTTAGTCGAATGAAAGTAAATTCTTCTAGCTACGCGGCGATAATTTGCCGTAGATGCGTCGTTCCGATGTAGAACGTTAGAAAGAAAACTGCATAGTGAAAACAGTAAAATTTCCATTGAGCCAGATGATCTGGGGATGTTTTTCTTACAATGTTCGTGGTCCTCTACACTATTCAGAAGGAATTATGAATGCGAAAAAATATGGGCAAGTTATAAGGGAGAACTAGGAGCCGGTGCTTAAAAGCACTTATCCTGCACGTGCGGAATTGATAAATCGAGTATATCAGTTTTTCTATGATTCTTACAGAATTATAAACAGGATATTAAAAAACAAATCATTTTTTTATTACTCGGAAAAGTATTCACTGATCTCAGAATTTCGCGTCTGACCTGGCCTGGAAACTCGCCGGACCTGAATTCTATCGTGCACTTGTGGCCTATAATGAAGAACAAAGTTACTGACCAGAAGCCCGAGATAAAAAATATCAATTTTAGCTTTCGATAAGCTTTGGTATAATGTTATGCAGGACGATAACTTCAAAGCCTTGGTCGATTCCATGCCGTCATGGATAATGGCTGTAATATAGGCTAAAGGAGGAGCAACATTATACTATTTTTTTTTTGTAACTTGATATTAGTATTTAAAAACAACATTGACGATTCCAAGATACTGATCAGTTTCTGTAAAAATAAGTAATTAAGACGTGTAAGATCCAGAAATGTCTATTTATTTTCAATCTAATCATATTAGCTTAGTAACAATAACTAATAAAAAAAATAATTTTTTCAATATAAATCTCAATAACAGCGAATTTGAATGGTTTTTTGTGGTGGTGCGGTTTTCATGATCGCCAGTGTAGAATCACCAAATACTGCGCACGTATCAGAGATAAGCGCGAATGCATTCACACGCAGCTATGAAACATTCGGTAAATTGCGAACAGTGAATCAACACTTGACAGCAAACATACGAAGCGAATGTCAGTTGTCAATGAAATGTTATGAAAAAATCGGTGCTTACGATTGCGAATCATCTAATGGCAAGGAAAAACCAACGAATGGCTTATGAGCCAGATAAAAGTAGTCACCTGGGACCAGAAACATTCAGTTCTATTTTATTAAAAAATCTGAATTCTAAAACTTTTCAAATCAGACTTTTGGAAGATTAGTCCTAAGATAATAATAGACAACTGGCATTTAATTGGAGAAACATTAATACAAATAATTGATGATTCTATTGTAACAGGAGAGTTTCTGCAGTCATGGAAAGAATGCATAATCACAGCACACTCACAGGTTTCCTATATTTAATGTAGTAATTTTCATGCGATGTGTAAATATTATTTTCACTATAAAAATGTGCAAGTCAATTACACATTTTGACCGAGAATTCTCATATGAAAACAGGTAAAATCATATATGTACAAGAACAATTTTTAAGAGTCATTTCAGGACTTGGGATTTTATTAGTTTCACTTTAAAGCTTTTGTTTGTTTTTATGATATGTATATTTTTACACAATATAGTTTAGTCGAAAATGATAACTCAAATACCTTTCTTAATCTTAACAGAGAACTTTGATACATTTCTTTGTCTATGTTATGATGTCGTATATGTACAATGTGAGTAACAAAAAAGTAATATCGAATCATAAGCACTGATGCATAAGAAACTTAAACAAAACCTATTAAGTGAGTGAATTTACACTTATAAGTTTGTAAATTTCTCTATAACGTTGTAAACTACACTTTATGTATAAATATACACATTTTGTGTAAAATTCGTCGAGTTTTTATCGAAACACACGAGATGTGTAATTAATCTCATGTAGTAGTATTAATTCAAACTAAAATATGTTATTTAACCATAATTAATGTAGCGATTCCATTCATCGCTGTTTCTATTTCTTAGAGTGCAGTAGAAAAAATTGCAAACACAAACAAATGCGAAGAGTTTCGGCCAATAAACACACTAATATCTTGCGAAAAAATATTGGAAATGGTAGTCAAAAAACAGATTATGAAATACATGGAGGAAAATCATATCTTCTCAGAGTATTAATTTGGATTCAGAGCCAATCACTCGTGTGAAGCAGCAAAAAATTGCATTATAAATAGTTGGAAAGGAAACGAGACGAAAAGTAAGATAGTCACAATGTTTCTAGATTTTAAAAGAGCCTTTGAAACAGTCCATCACAATATTCTATTACAAAAATTGTACAAGTACGGGATAAGAGAAAATGAATTGAATCATTAAAACATACCAGGCATTTCACGCGAAGCGGGCAATGAAAATAAAGTGAGGTCGTGAAATTTGTTTATATTCGAATAAGTTATACATCTAGTAGACATCAATCTGTACACATATTTTTTTTTTTTTCGTATGAGGCTTAATTGCCGATTTATGGGCTTCTGAAGAATTGGCGAAGTTTAAGGACCGTCATTTTTGAACGCTGTTATTGGAATCAAGGAATTTATGATAAAATATAAAACATATTGATTATACTAGTAAAATGGATGCTATTTTTAATTTTTTAGTTAAATTCGAATTTCAAATTTTTTTAAGTATGGAAAACTGGAAGTAAAAATTTTAAGTCAAATTTTCAGTAACTTTGACATAATATTTTATAAATATTTTATTTAAAAAAAAAAAAACCTTCAATCCGGTTTCCTACAAAAAAAAAATCAAATTTCCAATATAATTTCATAATTGAAAAGTACAGTAAATTTCCTATTGAAACCACAATGTTTCATAGTTTATTGAAATTTTGTTAAGTTCGAAAAACGGCTTCCGAAAAATCCATTTTTCATATTTCGTCAATTTTTGGAAGTCCACAACTTGAAAACTAAGCCTTATATAAACAAAAAAATTAAGTGTTTACACCTTCTAGAAGTGCAATTAAGCCGAATATGGACAAATTTCTAAATCTCATTTTTTTGCATTGCCCGCTTCGCCTGAAATGCCCCATACCTTGGAAGCCGAACCCAACGTACAAAAGTAAATAACTATATATCGGATCCCATTAAAATAGTAACAGGTGTTCCACAAGGATCAATTCTAGGTGCACTGCTTTTTATAATATACATATATAAGTAACCTGCCAAATGTATTAAAACATTGTAACATAGTCTTATACGCTGATGATACATTGATATAACATGATGTAAAAGGAAATAATGCAGAAAATTGCAGAAACCTACTAATGAAAGACTTAAAAAAGGTAACAAATTATCTCAATATGAACAAGCTGAAACTAAATGAGAAAAAACGAAAACTATGGCAGTGAACATAAACTCAGATGTGAACTTGGAAATCGATTAACAGGAAATAGAGACAGTTGAAACTATATAGTACCAAGGTATGACTATTGATAAAAAACTAAAATTTGATGGTCATATTCAACATATTAGCAAGAAAATTGGTAAAAAGATTGGATTTCTTAGAAGAATTTGAAATAGGCTAGATTTTCTAACCGCTATACAATACCATTATAAATCGTCACTTCGAATATTGTCCAACAATTTTAGATGCATGCTGCAATCAGAGTCACATAGAAAGACTCCAAAGGCTTCAAAACAAGGCAATGAGATGTATACTAAAGTGTAGCATATATACATCTATAACTTACATGCTGGAGACACTAAAATAGCTTAATATCAGACAGAAAATAAAACTGAACACATTGATGGCTGTCCATAAATTATAATACGGAGAACTACCAAAAAATACAGCGAAAGGAATCAGACAAGTGGGAGAGGTAAAGCCTTATAGACTTCAGCGACTTCAGACTGAACTTCAGAGGGTCTACTGCAGCACAAAAACATTTGAGTTTAAAGGAATTCAATTATTTAATGAGCTTCCGTCTAGTATAAAAATGGAAGACGATATAAGAATTTTTAAAAAAGATGTATAATGCTTTTAAGAAATAATAGATTTTTTGAGATATAAGTATAAAATGTAAAAAAAATAATAAATATATTAACTTTATTAGTTATATAAGCATAAAATGTTACTGTAAAATTACTGAAAATACTAATAAAAAATGCTACGACTACTACTACTTAAATAACAGTAAATTGTAGTACAGTACTGTACTGTGCAACCAAGGAAGAGGAAGTTAAAAATTCGGAACCAATGTAAACGTCTTTTATGGATGGCCCCCAAGCGTCAACATTTCAGTACAGTACAGAGTAGTACAGTGCGGAGCAATACAGTACTACTTAAATAACAGTACATTGTAGTACAGTACTGTACTGTACATCCAAGGAAGAGGAAGTTAAAAATTCGGAACCAATGTGGACATCTTTTATGGATGGCCCCCAAGCGCCAACATTGCAGTACAGTACAGTGCGGAGCAATACAGTACAGTACAGCATGACATAACACGGTGCAGTACAGTCAGTGTTCGAAAATGTACAGTACGGTACAATTCAATCGTGATTTGTGACGATTTTAATATGTGCGCACAATTCAGTTTTGTACTGTGCAAGCACAATACGTTTATTTTTCCTTATAAAAATAGCGTGCCGAAGTTCTAACGAGTACACATACTTTTCATGAACGAAGAGCGCACACAACCATTCTTCTTTTGTACGTCTCTGAGCACAGAACATAAATTTATTCTCATTATGTTTTGTGAAATAGAACGAAACAAAACCAGTTCGTTACCATGTCAAACTTGCTTCTTCTTGCTATGAAAAGCTTAAGACATGCCAAATATGAGTTGCCACCCAATTCTATTCATACCGAATTTTTTGACTTATGCGACAAAAAAATTAACATATGCATTTTAATTAAAAACAAGTATATTTCAAATTTTTCAGCAAACAATTAAAAAAAAAATTTAATTCAGACTTAAATGCATATTTAATAATAATTACACACATAATTAAAAAACATTTGAAAAAATTAGCTATAATAGAAAAGAAGTGCATATCAAATTTATCGCTGACTGAATAGAACAAATTCTATTTTTCATGCGATTGGTTGGTAACATGGTTGTCAAGAAAATGAAGACAATACAAAGAAATGACAACCAGCAAGATAAAGAGCTTAAAAAATCGTTTGTCAAAAAGATCTTTTTGTTTTCATAAGCATCGCTCGTCCCAATTCTGCTTAGAACTTAAATTTTTGTTGCGATTATGATTTTGACTTTTGGCTGAGACGCTCTCTCAGTGTTACATTTTCAAATTTTGATAATTTGCTTTTACTTTATATCATTATACCCTTTTTTTACTGTGTGAAAACTGTACGCATACTAAAGTCGGATGGAAAGTCGCATGAAAAAGTCGTAGCGTATGAGGCGAGCGTACGACTAATCTGAACGTCTGGGTACAAATAACAATTCGTGGAAGACGCGAATTCTTAAATGATTGACGAATTTCAAATTTCCTAATAATCGAATGATAACCTACGTACATATGTATGTTTAAAATTGTAATACTCTATTTAAGTTTTACAGTTTCTACCATTTGAATTTATTCAAAAACAACTCACATAAATTTTATTTTTAAACTTTCCCATCAGATGGACGCAATAAATTTCATTCAACCTTTCCTCATCGGTTAGTGCAATACAAATTTATTTATTCAGTGTTTAATACCATTTTTCTCATACGATGACACATTTTTCTGTTTTAGTATAATAAATTTTTTTTTGCAAGCCGGTGGCATCACATGCTGTTGAGTGAAATAAACGACACAATTGCGAATCGTACTGAGCAAAACACGACACTCTATTTCTATTTATAAAGTACATGCTACGGTTCAAATACAAAACAAAACCAAAGCCAACAAATGCACAGAACGATTCATGTTGTGTACCTTACTGAGTACACATTTCTGTTTTGTACTGATATTGTTTTGTGCATTGGATTGCACACTATAGAAAATAAATAAGGTTTTGTGCTTCGGCTCGGTACAAAACGAATTGTACTGTTTATTTTCGAACACTGAGTACAGTACAAAAATAGTATAGTATAGTACAGTACATCAGAACGAATGAGCAAAAGTAGACAGTTTGACCAGTATTGCCGCAGCCATGAAAAAAAATATATCACATCAAAAAGAAAAAAATGTATCAAAATTGGTAGAATTAGGTTAATAAATAACAAAACACAAATAGGAAACAAAAAAAATTCTGAAAATCGCGCTTTTAGTATATTTAAAAATCATTATGTTAAATTTATGTGCAAACTTCTAAAGAATTTTCAAATTGGCAGCAAATTATTTCGACAAACAGCAGCACTGATTCACTTTCCGACTTTTTAAGGCTAATTTCACCATAAAATTTGCCTGGAAAGTTTTTGAGGCTGGCGTAAATTTGCTCCATACGAATTATTTTCGAGGCTCGAAAATGTTCTCAGTTTGCGCAGTTTGCACAGTTTTCGAGGCATCTCCGCGTTTAGAGGAATACCCTCGTTATTACAAAATTTGGTATAAGTATTGACTAAGTAGACGTGAAAAATTTCGTACAAACAAACAATTTGAATAGTTTGTTATTAGAATTTGCTGTAAAAAGTAAGCGATAGCTTAGCGGATCATATCCGCCTCTCAAATATGTATTTTATCATAACAAGAAGAACACACAGGCTTTTGTCTCTCACTGGAGGTATACGCTTACTTTCTATATTAACCATATATTGTTTACCCATATCAAGAAAACTACTAAACCAAGTAAAGTGAAATTCGATAATAGCAATCTAGTAAATGATTATACAAAAAATTAAAGTGACGCATTAGTGAGCGTAGTATATTCAATACACCCTCAAAAAAATGTAATAAATAAATAAAAAAAAAAAATCACTATACAAAAAAAAATCAAGAACAAAACCGGCAAAGTCCAAAAAATCAAATTTCTTTCTACTATGTTTTTAGATAAAAAATTGTTTCACAGAAATTTTACATTTTAAAATTCATTTTTGATGCATAGATTTCGAAACCGGCCAAGTCCATGAATTCGCTTTCGAAACCGCTCCACCGCCTGGAAATCAAAACCGGCACAGTACAGTGTACAGTCAAGTACATTGATATCAAAATCGGTCAAGTCCAGCCTTTTTCAAACAAAATTTGTTGATTACTATGTTAAAACCAGACAAGTCCATGTTCAACGGATCATAGCCCACCAAGTTCAAAACTGTTTTCTCAAAAACATAGGTTGAAAAGTCTTATCTGACGTGTTTTGAGTAAGAAATTTTATAAGCTATTATGTGGGGGGAATACGTTTTAATTTTTCAATGAACATGGTTGAAGCTAAACGTTTTTCGTTGTTTCTCCAAAAGTATGAAAAAAGGAACATGATCGGTTTTGCAACTGGACGTCTCATTTATTCGATTAAACCCATTTTTTCATCAGCCATTTCAAGTGGTGTTTTCAGCCTACCCACCAAATTTCGCTACAATTCCTTTTATTCTTTAGACCAGCGGTGGGCATAGAAGTCTAACAAAAGAGCAAAACAACAACATCAAGCAACAAGAAACGAAATTTAAAAGTTTTTTTCACTTTCATTTCCAAAATTGCCATTGGCACAAAAAAAAAACCAAATTTCACTACAAACAAAAACAATTGCTACATTCGTCAAGACACAATGCGGCGCCGTCGTTTATGCCTTTGAATTCAAGTCAACGCTGTGCCTCGATAGCGTTGAAATTCTGCGAATTTTTTTTCGCTTGGTTGTACGTCGAATAACGGTGAGAGCAATGAGAGCAAATAGAGCCACTATGTGCCCACCACTGCTTTAGACATTAATCATTTAAGATTGAGTCTTTTGGTAGTGCCACACCTACGCACCCCCTCCCCCTCCAAAATGCTTTTAAGAAATATACTTCACCTCATTTTCGTAGTATTCCTTCAGTACACAATCTACTCGAACGTCATTAAAGTCGTTGAACAAACATTTACACATTAAAAAACACGATCTTAATAAGAAGGTACATGTTAGAGGTCTGCATGAGTTCACTCGAAACGATCATCATATAAGCTTCCGAATGCAATAAACTTCGAGTGCTTAAACCAGTAGCACATTTTATATGTGATTTATTTGCAAGTGCAGTACTCACCTCTCCTGTTTGGTTATTTGTCGATTTGTTTTGATTTGATTTCTGGTCTTTACGCACAACGACTCGATGGACTCGCGACGTGGCGAGTTGCTTGTTGGGCGTTTCATGTGCATTCATGCAGACCTTCTATGTGAAGTAACATCTACTTCGTTTTCATTTACATTTTTGTCGCATATAAGCAGAGCTGGGCACCACTATACGTGTGTTTCTCTTAAATGCTCTCCAATGCATGTGTAGTAGTGCTTTGTTCGCTTTTCAAAGCAAACTGAATTAAATTTTACGCTCTCTGCTTTATATACGTATATGAAAAGTTGTTCTCATTCTGCCGCAGTCCCGCGCGCGATACGTTTTGCCCAGCCACGCATATAAGTCTTCTTCCTCCCAGTCAGCCTTATGAGAAACTGTCCCTGAGCAGTAATTTTTTTTTTGCGATTTAAAAGAAATATTCTCATTCTCATAATTTACTGTCGACGGTTTTACTTCACTTGCATGTACACAATTATTCACATACATACATATACGTATATGTTTTACATTCATATACACATTTATAAAAAATAAACAGAAACATAAAAAATAAATAATAAAACAAAAATTTCAATGATTTAGCTTAGAAATGGAATTTTATTAAAGCACTCATTACGCCTAGTTTGCTATGTATCTCGCCGTCTCGCAGGTCCGATCGATTCATATACAGAACGCTAGGATTGTATTCCAAAAGATTCATTCGTCAGCATATGACATAATTTAAGAGCATGCACATTCCAGCACACGCATATCAGTCCACGTCGATATCTTCAGTTTTGCGCTGTCTTTTTCGTCCACATGCAATACTTCCAGCTCTACCAGCTTTGATGGCGCACAGCATGGGTGCGGCGCACGCTTGCGATCTTGTTTCCAAATCAGACTCTGAAGCAATGCATGATGATGCGCTGGATTGTACCGCGGCGGACAACGACCACGGCAATAGCCAGCATCGAAAACTTTTGGTTGTATGATAAATTCAAAGCCTTTAATCTCTTTGAATATCACCTCCATTGTATGACGACAACAGCGCTGATTATCCTTGTAACAGTTTGTTCTGCGTGGTTGATTCTTTGCTGTTGCTTTGTTACCGGCACCACCTGCAGCAGTGTGGTAATGCTGGGCAGCTGCTGCCGCAGATTGTGTTCTTGAACGCTGCTCTTGATGCTTAGCACCCAGATGCCCAATTATATTTAGCACAGGTGTCAAGTCGAATTTTTTATCCATTGATTCTTCTTCCGCTGCTTCCATTGATGCTTCATCATCGTCGTTGTACTCATCGCTGTTGCCATATGCCTGAATGACTTTTTTGGGTGCTTCTGTGAGGTCATCAATAATACGAGCTCCATGACGATAACAATTGTCGCACTTGACCTCCAGTCCAAGATTTGTTTGGCGATCGCTGAGCCAGTTTTCAACCGCTTTTGTCACGTCGAATTCCAACCAACGGCTGTAGGTTTCGTCAGTTTTTCTGCGATCTATTTCTATTTCAATTCTTTGCCCATCCAACCACAGACGACGTCCCTTATCAAGCAACTGATAAACTTTCAAATTAATTATATGTTTTTTCGGCGCTTGCACTGATGCAGGCACAGACGTTGATGCTGAAGACTTTCGACGCTTTGACTTTCTTTCGCTACTTTGATGCTTTGCCGCTAGCGCTGAACTTGTTATAAGCATAAAACGTATGTTCGCTTCCTCGAGATCGCCAGGGCGCAGCTGAGATGTATCCACATCGAGCGGAAATCGGAATATAACGCTTGTGGCTTTGTCATTTTGCCGTCTTGTTGACGCTTTTGATTGGTCTAGGTCACGTCGCCGTCGCTCATTTATCACTGCACTGACATTGTGTGCTATGGTAAGAATGTGCAGCTGTGCATTTGCTTCCTCCCAGTTAAGTTGATCTAACGGATGCCCTAAAGTAAGTAGATCACGCAGCCTACGCTTGTGAATGCGACGTAAGTACTCACGGTACTTTAGAGCGTACTCTTGTTGACTGACGTTGGCCTAAAAAGAGAAATAAATGGAAGAATTAATTATATAATGGTGTTTTTTTGTTGTTTTTGAATGCAATTTAAAATTGCATTGATAAGAAATTAACACTGGAAAAACTTAGCTGATGATAATTACTACAGAAATCATATTAGAAGCACTGAAATTTATAGTGTGTTATTTTTGAACTGAACTCTAGACACTTTTAATGTTTTTTTGCATAAAAGTGATATTTTGCCTTCGAAAATTTGAGCCAAAGTTACTTAAAGATTGTACTTGGGAAACTGATTATCATTTTCATGCTACTCAGTGGTGTATTTATATAAAATACTTTTGTTACCACCATTTCCAGGCCCGTGTGCAGGGGGAGGGGGGATTTGAACCGTCAAAAAATAATATCTGCAATATAACATACACGGTTAGAAATTTTGGAATAAATTTTAATACTTTTGGGCTTACATATATGACTACACCAGAATTGTATTAAAATTCAATACTGTCTAGATATTAAAATTCATTTTTAATACAAATTTTCCAACGTAATATCATATTTACATTGGCCAAATGTAATACTTGCAATAGCATCAAATTTATTCCAAATGTTATAAAATATCGTTTTAATGTTTGAACTGTATTAAAATTTAGTACAAAATGTATTACAAAATTTTGTAATATATTCAAGAGAATTAAATTTAATCAAAATTGTATTAAAAATCTTTGTAATACTTCGCTGGTATTAAAATTTATTCCAAGATTTCTAACCGTGTATAACAAATTAACACTTTCATGCAATTCAGTGGTATATTTATACAAAATATTTCTGTTACTACCATTTCCTGGCCCGTGCGTAGGGGAGCAGTGGGGTAAGGTTTGAACCCTCAAAAAATAATGTCTGCAATATAACATCTTCTTTTTTTAATGATTCTTCTAACGATCTTTAAAATGCAACTGCTTTCATATCGAAATTCCCGCCATAATTTTGGAAGTTATGAAATTTTTACTGATGGCGCGCACCTTGTTCTCAAAATATCTTCGACATTAATTTTTCTATACCCTACACCGAAGGTATATTCACTTTGTCTCTCCGTTTGTAACACATAGAAGGGGGCGTGGCAGGTATGGAAAAGTATATACTATATTCTTGATCAGCGTCACCACTTGTGTTGATTTAATGATGTCCGTCTGTTGAAATCAGGTTTACGGGAAAACCAAGAAAGCTAATTGAATGAACACACAGGTCACACCTTCTTGCAGGCATGATGCTATTAAAAATGGGTGAAATCGGTTCACGGACACGCCCACCGCCCATACTCAATGTAAATTTGCCAAAGCCCATTTTGAAAAAAGTTGCAGTGATTTTGATGAAACTTGGTGATTTGGTGTACATGGGAACCAAATTAGGATTAGACTAGATTTCAGGTTCCCAAAGGTTCGTACAGGGGCGTGGCACAGCCCTAAATTTTATTCTTTATACTACCATATCTTGTAAACCTTTCAAGATATTGCGATGAAATTTAGTAAACGGATACATATCAAATCTTTCTTAAATTTTGAAAAAAGGGGGCGGTTCCGTATATCTCGAAATTGGCACAAATTATTTTCATAAAAATTTTGGAGATGATGCCGCTGAAACCTGTCATCAATACAAGCTCTGCCACTTTATTGGAAAAACTTGTTGAAGGGCGTGGCACAGCCCACAATATTTATAAAAGTTTTATTAAGAGAACTAACAACGCAATCGTTATGAAATTTAATGAGGTAGATATGCTTGTTATAAGGTCTCTAATTACAAAAATTTGGTTCGATAGTACCAGTTTGCGTGGTACCTCCTATATAAGCAAAAAACGTTTATTCTTACAGATAGTGACTTTGAAAGTAATCTTCATAAAATTTGGTGTATATATGTTAGTTACAACCAGCTTTAAAAATAGATGAATTTCGACAGGATTGCATCAGTGGGCGTGGCACCTCCCATATTACCATAAATTTGTGAGTGCTGTTTTAAGTGAACTATTGCAGCAATTAGTACGAAATTTAATGTGAGTCTTTCAGTTGCTATCGAGTATATCTGAATCAAAATTGGCTAAAATTGCACCAGTGGGAGTGGCACCTCCCATACAAATAAACTACACTAAGTGGCATATTTATCGAAATATGTAAGCGATCATACTAAAATTTGGTGTTAGCTGTTTGTTTATTGAAAGCTATTTCTGGATCAAAACCGGACTGAATGGTACTAGCAGGTGTGTCACCGCCCTAAATTTTAAGGCTAATTACGGTCTATATCGCAAAATACACAAGCTTTTGTGCTAAAATTTGGTATGTGTATGTCGATCACGAATATAATTTATTGAACCAAAAGTAGGCGGAATTGGAGAAATGGGCGTGGCATATTTCAACTTTTTTATTCTTACTCGATTTTTTCCAACCTTTTCCATTTTCTTTCGACTTTTTCAACCTTTTCACTTTTTCCTATATATCCTATATGTATTTGTTCTACTTTTCCAACCTGGTTCTGGTTTCTTAATTTTTTCAAATTTTCATTGATTTTGAATTGTTGCAACATTTTTCAACCTCTCTCAACTTTTTTAGAGTTTTTCAACCTCTCTCAATTTTGTTCAACTTTTACTTTTTTTTCGACTTATTCAACCTTTTCATTTTCGACTTTTAACATTTATTTAAGAGGTATTTTCAGTGCAGTCTAGGGTATGTGAGTTTCGGCCTGGCCGACGATCACACCTTAACTTGTTTTATTTTACTTGTTTTTTATGTTATTCTTTAATTAATCCTAATAATGTATCTGCTTTTAAACTCATACAATTAGACTGGTGTGCGCTTTCACAAAAAATTCATAGTTTCTTTAGGATTGATTGACGAATAACATTTAAAAATGTAAAATAAAAAAAACAGCAGATGTTATAACAAAAATATTTTGAGAAACGTGATCTCTTTGGTTGGTCAAAAAAAAAGTTTTATTTTTCAAATTGCCTTTCAAAATTCTTCGGATTCGATGGTGTACGGCGGCATTTTTTTTTGGTACGGTCTAGTGTTTACAATGTACACTGTACATTAGACCGTACCACCTTACAGGTTAGTCGATTCTCACCGAATTTACACCACGTAGGCCTTATGTTAAGATACATAGCTTAGGCTACAAAATTTTTATTTAGGGTGGCCCTCATACAAATATTTTTTATATATCATTTTCTAAAAGACCGCTCAATCGATTCTCATGGAATTTTTTCCACATGGCTTTTATATTAAGAGGCACAGATTAGGTCGTAAAAACATTATTTAGGGTGGCCCTCATACTTAAATATTTTTTAATATAATTTTCTCGAAGACCGCTTAATCGATTCTCATGGAATTTACACCACGTAGCTTTTATATTAAGAGGCACAGCTAAGGTTGTAAAAATTTTATTTTGGGTGCATACTAAGGGTGGCCCTTATACAAAAATATTTTGAAGTACATAGCATAGCTTTTGCAAGATTTTTCTTTATGATTTTTTTTTTTCTTATGTAAAATTTTTAAAATAACTCCGCTCCTTATACTAACAAAAGTAAGAAAATATTGAATTACCCCCTAAGCATGCATTCGCAATACTTGCACGCCCCCAAGGCTATAAACAAAAATGCACGATTGACAACACTGCATTGGAATTGATTATCCCAATATTTTTTCTAACAACCGGTTTTACAATTTTAACAAATAAAAGCAAGTCAGTTTCAAGTGTTTATGTTAAATTTACATAAGAATTAAAGTTACTTCTAAAAAATATTTGATTTTACTCTATAGAAATAAAAAAAAAATTAGGACGAAATATTCTATTTAAAGTGAAACGAAGTGCATTGAGCTGGTTAAAAATTCCAAAGATTGAATTGATTTTGCTAATTCAGTAACGAAGTTTTTTATTTGCACTAACTGTGAAACATTTAGCTGATTAAGCTTAAATATTTTGTTGTAAAATCAGATAATTTGAATTTGAAAATCCAGCAAACAAAGTGTTTCGATTTTGAAAATTTTTTCTTTGATTTAAAGAAATGAATAATTGAATTCTAGAAATTTTATTCATAGAATTGCAATTAGTTGATTTTATCAATTCTGTTTTTTCTGTGTACTAATAGATGACAAAAAAACTGCAAGTCTAGAAAAATTAACGAAAATTGAAAAATTTGGTTTTTTTTTATGAAAAAGAACTTACAAATCGCAGAGAGTATCATGCCGAAACATAGCATCCTGATGCCTTTGGATATTCCAACACAAATGAATGCTGCTACTACAAGATAAAGACCACATACATATATTGGCCATTTCCTATCTGTTGCTTCCACGGTTGCAAGTTGAATTCATACTTACAGAATTTTAATGCTAAACACGCATAATAGAGCTTGGGACGCCATTTTTTGCATGTTAATTTTTTCAGCAAAAATATTGATTTTCGATAATTGATGCATCCGATATTTTCTTCTCAAAATATTTTGATACGTTTCCGAAATATCGATCATCGATATTATTTGCCCAACCCTAGTTTCGATGTTTTTGTTTCGAGGAGACCATTTTTTTTGTTTGCTCCAAAGGTCATTGAACTCAAGTATCTACCCACCAGATCTCAGTTTCTACAACATGAATTAAAAAAGTAAAAACAAATAAAGTGTCTTCGAGCCGTTGCCTAGCATCTCGAAGAACCTAAAAATTGTTTTGCTCCAATTGATAAGGAAAAGTTGAAAATGGCTTTTGGACATTACTTAGGATGGCTCCGAACCTTGTAAAGGACCAAAAGGGTCGAAAACGGTCCTTTCCAGAGTCCGGAGTTACCCTTAGTGATGTCCAAAAGCCATTTTAGACCTTTCCTCATTAAAAAAAAAACAGGTTTTCTTTAAAACAAGCGGCTCGAGCCATCCACTGCTTCATGACTGCTGAATACTGAGTGTGAGCTTCACACATGTTATCTACGCATTCCCTATTAGTGAGTGCAACTATGATTCAGGCTCATTATTGCATGCAATGAGCACACTTACGTTTCATATTTTTGGTAGTGGCTCAAAACCCTCAGTGAGCCGCTCAATGCAGTTCTCTGATACATATGTACATTAGAGTGATTCCAATTTTTTTCTTTTTGTTTTTTTGAAGTGCTGTTGCTTAAAAAGTAAGTTTATGAAATGAAGAAAAAGTTCACAGAAATTCAGCTCTGTAAATCAATTTTATAAGGTGGCGCCGAAGCCTGTTAGTTATACA
Organism: Tricholauxania praeusta; assembly: GCA_949775025.1. Taxonomy (NCBI): domain Eukaryota; kingdom Metazoa; phylum Arthropoda; class Insecta; order Diptera; family Lauxaniidae; genus Tricholauxania; species Tricholauxania praeusta. The sequence goes on from OX459032.1 coordinate 17,095,442, forward strand.
TGTAAATTGTATGGAAAAATTATTTTTAACTAAAAAGGTACATGAATGAAAAGGTGATTAATGTTGTTGAGCTGAAAAGGGTAATTTTTCGATGTATTTTTTTGCCCTGAATCCGAATCTGGCCTAAGGATTAACCCATCATGTCAGAGTTCTGAAATATTTGATGTTTTTTTGTCTACTTTCGAGGTCATGTATAGGATTCAAAGAAAGTTTATCAGCATATTTTTAACAAAAGCATCATTTAGTACCGTCCTTGCCCTTTAAAATGAGCTTTTAAGTGGTGGTCTGTAATGTTTCCTTGCAAAGTTACATCCATTTCAAGGTGACATGAATTTGAAACCCGTTGGCTTATATTGTTGGGTTGCAATTCTTTGTAGGGGATCAAACTCATGTTACTTTAAAATGGCTAAAACTTTGCAAGTAAACATCACAGATCAACACCTGAAAGCTCATTTCAAAGGGCAAGGACGGTACTAAATTATGCTTTTGTTAAAAATATGCTGATCAACTTTCTTTGAATCCTATACATGACCTCGAAAGTAGACAAAAAACATCATGTTTTATGTACTTCAACTCAAATATTTCAGAATTCTGACATGATGGGTCAATTCTGAGGCCCGACTCGGATTCAGCGCATAAATATAGTTTTTCCATACAATTTACATGTAAAACTAACAGCAAGTAAACATCACAGATCACCACCTGAAAGCTCATTTCAAAAGGCAAGGACGGTACTAAATTATGCTTTTGTTAAAAATATGCTGATCAACTTTCTTTGAATCCTATACATGACCTCGAAAGTAGACAAAAAACATCATGTTTTATGTACTTAAACTCAAATATTTCAGAATTCTGACATGATGGGTCAATTCTGAGGCCCGACTCGGATTCAGCGCATAAATATAGTTTTTCCATACAATTTACATGCAAAACTAACAGCCTTCGGAGCCACATTACAAAATTCAGGTACAGAGCTGAATTTTCGTGAACTTTTTCTTCATATCATAGTGTAATGTTTGTTGTTCTTAATTAGGACCTGCCTAAATAGTTTGCCGGAACTTAAGAGCGCCACGGTCATCAACAGAAAAAAAATAAAGCGCTGCAAGAGTGCTTATAGTTTTGAAGATAAGAAAACAGCCAGTTTATAGGCTATGGATCAACTGATGCTTTATTGATGTCGCTTCCTATTTTTATACAGGAGTAACGGTATCCTTAACTTATAAACAATAACATATGTTAGACATAAAACATATGGTGTATATTTACAGTGGCTTAAATTAGTAATAGACTATTTACATATTCACGATAGATAGCTCATAAATAGCATTTAGTATTGTTTAATGATAAAATACATTACAATAAACTTACTTTTTGAGCAACAGCACCTTAAAAAAAGCTAAAAAAAAAATGTAATCACCCTAATCTACATACGAATTAGCGGTGGCAATCCCGGGATCCCGGGATTTGCTCTAAATATAGGCTAAAGTAATCCCGGGATTACAAAGAGACAATCCCGGTATTTTCGGGATTAGAAAAAAATGTTATATTATATAATAAATGTTCTTTTATATGACATATTTAAGTACAAAATCTGCAAAATAATTGTTTTCAATACATTTGATGTGCAAGAAACATTATTGCATCAACCTGCAAAATGCACTTCAATTGTATTTGAACCTTAAATTGAGTAAAAATATTTTTTTTATTGTAGCAATTTTTTGTTTAAGATTTTCTTAAAAAAAATGTCACATAGCAACAAAAAATTTTTTTTAATACTTTGACTAATTTTAAGAACTTTTTACTAAGTGCGATTTGTATTGAAAATTGATAGTTCATGAGAAAAATGATAAAATGTGAAATTAAGACTAAAATTATTTTTATCACTAACGGAAATACTAAAAATGCAATAGAAAAACAACATAAGCAAAACATATCTATTTCTTATAATAAAATACAAATCTGCAACAAAAAATATAGGTTTGTCTTCAAAAAAAAAAAATAACACAGCTGACCTTGATTTGACATTGAAATTTTGACCCATACCTGGACCTACCAAAACTTAAGTTCTAAGATATAATTAAACTTTTGTCTGAAGCTTTTTTTCTGAAATCAGCATGTAAAGACTTGTACAACTTAAATGAAGCACACTTATGGGTGCGTCTACTGAGAGCGAGCCATTCGGTTACTAGTCAAACTTATTAAATGTGATTTAGATGTATTAACACTCGAAGTGCTCTAAGTCAATTTTAAAGCTATTATTTTTTCTATTATTTTGCGTTCTTATTCTTTATTGTTACGCTGTGAAATAAAGCAATTTTCATTTTATATATACCAGGACCGTGCGCAAGGGGGGGGGGGTTTGGGGGGTTCAAACCCCTCCTCCCATTGGGAATTTTCGCTCATAGGTTTTCTTTGACATTTGAACGAAAAATCAGAAAGACACAACAATTTTTTTTTAAATGAAAGAACTGAAATGTATTTGTGTATTTCATCGTATTTTAAACCATTTTCAATAAACATCCGATAACATTTTAAGTTTCCGTAAAAGTCTCACCTTGCGAAATGGAATTCTTTTACTTTGCTCTGTCGTAGAATGCTTTCCACGGCCAACTTAAATGCAAAAACTCGAAAAAATCATTGGAGTACTATACAAAAATAATGAAACTTACTTGTTACGATCAAATTTTTTTAATAAAAGTAAATACCTAGTCTTGAGAACAAATGATAAAGTTGAGCACTGCTATTATTTTGACCGCTCGAAAGTACAAATTACTCAATACAATAGCAAACTTAGAAAGTACCGTTATTTTTTTGGAACAAAATGTTATGTTATCAAGTAACTATATTTTAAAAGATTAAAAGAAATAAAACGTCATTTATTCGAAGTATTTGCTTTCAATTCAAAAAATGACACCGCACTGCTATTATTTTGACCATAGCTATATTATTAATGCATTTAATTACAATTAAATGTCTATATTAAAAGTAAACCATTTTTTGGCGTTTTTTATGAACATAATGTAACAAGAAATTTTCGAGTTAAAAACCCCCCCCCATGGATGATTTCTGCGCACGGGCCTGATATATACAATAGTATAAACTTCTCGTTTTTTTTTGTAGTTCTGTATGCATTTACTAGTACTATTAATCCCGGGATCCCGGGATTGGAAACTTCGATTCCCAAAATCCCGAAACTCAAAAAAGCTCCGGGATTGCCACCCCTAATACGTATGTATGTCCGATTTATTATCTGTAAGTATATCAACTCTTTTATGCGCTAAATAATGGTGCAGTTCATATTACTGCAAAGCATTTAAGAATACAAATGTCTTACGACAAAAAATCACATAATCAACTTTTTGTAGAGGCAAATGTGTACTGCTTAATAGCATTAGAAAAATAAAATAGGGAAGCATGAATTGATTGTTATGTTTGGGGTTGTTTTTTTTTTAAGAAGTCTAAAAGACCTCAGTATCAAATAGACATTTAACACATTTATCTACATACAAACGTTGACACACATTGTACCGATTACGTAGCAACAAAATTTAAAACTTTAAAATAGTAAGGTGCGAATATTCTTACAATTAGTCAGATAAATGTTCAGTGTGATTTAAGATTAGAGTCTCCTTATTTGTTCGGGATATGGTCTTACTACTTAATTGTCTTCTCAGTCCAAAGAAACGGTTATTGGTAAGAGTTATGCTTCGTTTGATTACTACTGAGGTGTCGTTATCAGAATATGTATAAGGCTGAGCCAAGGTAAAACAAGTTAAGTCTTCAGCCAGGCCGAAACTCATATACCCTACACTGCACTGAAAGTACATTTTAAATAAATGTTAAAACGATGTTGAAATGGTTGATTAAGTCGAAAAAAATGTGAAATATAAGAAAGGTTGAGGTTGAAAAAGTCGAAAATATATGCAAAATGTTGAAAAAAAATTGAGAGAGGTTGAAAAACTCTAGCAAAGTTGAAAGAGGTTGATAAATGTTGAAACAATTCAAAATCGATGAAAAAGTCGAACAAATACATACATATAGGATATATTGGAAAAGGTTGAACAAGTCAAAAGAATATGGAAAATGTTGAAGAAAATTGAATAGAAATGAAAAAGTTGAAATATGCCACACCCACTTCTCCAATTCCGCCTACTTTTGGTTCAATAAATTATATTCGTGATCGACATCCACATACCAAATTTTAGCACATCAGCTTGTATAGCTTGCGATATATGCGATAGTTAGCCGGTGACAGACCCACTGGTACAATCCAGTCCGGTTTTGATCCAGAAATAGCTTTCCATAAACAAACCTCTTACACCAAATTTTAATGTGATTGCTCACATATTTTGATAAATATGCCACTTAACGTATTTTATTTGCATGGGAGGTGCCACGCCCATTGGTGCTAATTCAGCCATTTTTTATTCAGATGTACCCTAAAGTAACTGAAACACTTACATTAAATTCCATACCAATTACTGCAATAGTTCACTTAAAACAGCGCTTACAAACTTATGTTAATATGGGAGTTAACTCACCCACTGATCCAATCACGTCGAAATTCATTTAATTTTAAAGCTTGTTGCAACTGACATCTATACACAACATTTTATGAAGAGGTGCGACACCCATAGGTACTATTGGACAAAATTTTTGTAACTTAATATCTCATTAAATTTCATAACGATTACGTTGTTAGTTCTCTTTATGTAACTTTTATATATATTGTGGGCTGTGCCACGCCCTTCAGCTAGTTTTTCCTAGCTAGCTTTATCTCTAAAATTTTTATGAAAATAGTGCGTGCCAATTTCGAGATATACAGAGTCAACATTTTTATTTGTTGGGAAATGTCACGCCTAGGGCTACCAGATGACCTGCTTGCAAAAGTAGCACAAGTAGCACATTTGTAAAATTTAAGAATTTTCAAAAAACACAAACAAATTTCGTAATTTTTACAAAAAAAGTATAGTAATTAGCAAAAGTAGCACTTTTGCTACTTTAGTATGCCATCTGGTAGCCCTAGTCACGCCCACCTTTTTAATTCCACTCACTTTTAGCACAATTCAAGATTTATATGATATGTATCCGTTTACCAAATTTCATCATAATATCTTGCATGGCTTACGAGATATAATGTTATAAAGGCTAAAATTTAGGGTTGTGCCACGCCTCTGAAGGAAGCTTTAAAATCTTGAAACCTAGCGTAATCCTAATCTTGTTTACATGTGCATCATATCACCAAGTTTCATTAAAATCGTTGCAGCCGTTTTTCAAAATGGGCCTGGGTAAGTATACATAGAGTATGGGCGGTTGATGTGTCCGTGAACCGATTTCGCCCATTTTCAATAGCAAGATGCTTGCAAGAAGGTATGACCTGTATATGCTAAATTCATTCATTTAGCTTTCTTGGTTTTCCCGTAATCCTGATTTGAACAGACGGATAGACAGACACAGACAGAAAGAGATAAAAAGCTGCTGATTGTCGATTTGGACAATGTCTGAACATTTGATCGACTGTGGACCTTCCTGGCCTAAAGACACAATGATAGGTGGTTGACGTAGGGGCTCAGGCATTCACACCATATAGCAGTTAATATCTTGTACGCGAATTTGGGTAGTCTAATACTTCTCTACTTGGCGCAGTTGAATGAATCTCCTTTCTTGTTGATCGGCACTGAGTTTTTAACCCATCAGGCATGCATTTCTCTGACAATTTTAGAAATGAGTTCGTGTAATTTCACAACTAAGTCATTACCAGCTGCATATCTTATATTGGCCTCATAAAGGGCGATTTTATTGCTATTTGTTTCGTAATATGTGTCAACGCCAAAAATGCTCAGTAAAGGTTGCCATTTACGAACAGTCCTTGCAAATCATTGAATTTTACAATAAAATTCGTGCTCTGTGAGAAATGTCGAAATATCGAAAAAAATCGAAAATTTTTTTTCAGCAACGAAGCTCATTTTTGGCTCAATGCAAGGCCGTATCCAGGATTTTATTCCGGGGGAGGTTTTGGATTTTAATTTTTTTTTAAGTTTCTTATTTTAAAATATTTAAATACCCCGATTCGGTGTATTTTGTCCTCGTTTTTAGCAACACGAAAAATGTGGGAGTGGTTTGCCAACAGTGGGTGGCATCTCTCAAACAACTAAAATACCTAAAACGCTTTATCTTGGCACCTAAAGCAGACTTTTTCTTCTTTTTAGTAAGTCGGTTTTTTCGTAAAATTTCAACAAAATCGGGCATAAACTCTGTTCGCGCCGCTTACAGGTTTGAGCTAGGAAGATCAAATGTTGGGACAGTTATTTTTATTCCTCTTTATTGTTTTTTTACACTTACTCAAAACATTAAGCACTAATTTCGAAGGGGTTTTATATTAGCTAAATCAAAATTCATAAAGACTTCACACTTCACAAAATTTCTTTATTTAAGAAAAATAATATTTGTATAACACACATATCAGAATATTCTAATCAGTTATTTTCTGCATAATAAAAGTTAACAGAGGCTCTTAGATTAGCTAAATCACATTAAGAACTTTAGACCAGTGATGGGCACATAGTGGCTCTTTTTGCTCTCATTGCCCTCACCGTTATTCGACGCACAAGCAAACGAAAAAAAATTCGCAGAATTTCAACGCTATCGAGGCACAGCGTTGACTTGAATTGAAATGAAAACAAATGATAGGTTGCCTTGCCAAAGCCTGTCCCGATGGCCGAAAAAAACCCACTTATGGCCGAATTTTTTTTCATAAAAAGTGTATGAGAGTACAGCATGAAATGTGTGACAAATAATAGAGCTCGATGAGCCTAAATAGAATATATAGGGTTGCCTTGCCAAAGCCTGTCCTAAATAAGGGTTGCCACCCGTTTTTTGGGCCAATTTTTTTTTAAAAAAAAGTGTATGTCAAATGATAGAGCTCGATGATCCTAAACAGAATATATAGGTTTGCCTTGCCAAAGCATGTCCTAAATAAAGGTTGCCACCCGTTTTTTGAGCCAATTTTTTTTAATAAAAAGTGTATAAGAGTACAGCATGAAATATGTGTCAAATGATAGAGCTCGATGAGCCTAAGTAGAATATATAGGGTTGCCTTGCCAAAGCCTGTCCTAAATAAGGGTTGCCACTCGTTTTTTGGGCCAATTTTTTTAATAAAATGTGTATAAGATTACAGCATGGAATATGTGTCAAATGATAGAGCTCGATGAGCGTAAATAGAATATATAGGGTTGCCTTGCCAAAGCCTGTCCTAAAGAAGGGTTGCCACCTGTTTTTTGGGCCAACATTTATTAGAAAAAATTTTATGGTTAAAGATTCTAGCTTGAAATCTTTTCTGCATAATAAAATTTAACAGAGGCTCTTAGATTAGCTAAATCACATTAAGAACTTTAGACCAATAAAAATAAAAATACATATGAGTATTCTAATATTTGACAATAGGCAGATTAGGCGGAGAGACGGCTGTATAAAAGTCGAGTGTACACTGCGTTCATAAACTATAGCACAATTTATGTTTTTTAAGAAAATGTGCTGTAGCATGTTGGATATTGAACCTCAGAGGCTCATACTGGCATATTTTGTGCTTAGATATGTTCTCCTTAAGATGGCATTATCAAATGTTATATTTACTTGACTCTTTCCATAAATCGTTATCAATATCTCCAACATTGCATTTTTTCCGCCTAAGAATCGTTCATTTATTATAGCACAAATGATTTAAAGTCAATTTTTTTCATCGAAAACCACAAATTTTTTTATTATTTAATACGATGTGACTGCACTATTTCATTTGGTGCATTCAAATTTCCTATTTCGCATGGAGTGTGCTAAATTTTGTACCAGTTGAGCGTCGAGAGCCTCCCACTCCTCAAATATGGCTGTTTTTAATCTTGCTACACTTGAAAACTTTCGTTTATCAGCATATATTCTCCTGAAAAGAATCCTCCAAATATTCTCAATTGGATTCAAGTAGGAGAACAAGCTGGCCAATTCAAAACTTTAACATTGTTCCTTTCAAGCCACTCTTGTGTTTCCTTCCTGGCGTGAACGGTGGCGTTGTCCTGCTGAAAAATGTAGTAACAGCTTCTATTTTGCTCCGTATATGGAAGCAAACTATTTCTCAATAGCTGACAATACAACTCGCTGATCAGTTTTGTGGGTACAACTTGTAGTTCCAAAGTGCTTTGAGCTGTAAAAACACCCCAAATCATAAAATAATCTCCACCAAAATTTCTTTTTGAAAAATATCAGGGATCTTTTTTTAAATCAAGCCAAAATCCTCTATTGTCATTCGGACCGTCCCAGTTGAACATCTTTTCATGAGAATAAATTACCTGTTAAAATTAACAACCATTTACGATGACAAAATGGAGCATATTAAAAAATCTTAGCTTTGTCCAGTCTCTGTCCATATTATTCCGGCAAAACTCTAACCGTGCATTCTTACGACACTTGAGGAGGCGTGGCATAAGCATCAATTTTTGACTGCAAATTTGTTTGGAGGACTTGAGCAATTTCCAAATCGTTGTTCTGCACACTTTCGGTGGAACTTAAGCTGCAAGTTGGTTGCTGTTCACGCCAGGAAGGAAACACAAGAATGGCTTGAAAGGAACAATGTTTAAGTTTTGTATTGGCCAGCTTGTTCTCCTGACTTGAATCCAATTGAGAACATTTGGGGTATTCTCGTCAGACAAATATATTCTGATAAGCGACAGTTTTCAAGTGTTGTAGAATTAAAAACAGCCATATTTGAAGAGTAGGAGGCTCTCGACGCTCAACTGGTACAAAATTTACCACACTCATGCGAAACAGGAAATTTGAATGCACAAAATGAAATGGTGGAGTCACGACGTATTAAATATTAAAATTTTTAAAAAAAAATTTGTTGTTTGCGTTGAAAAAAGTTGACTTTAAATCATTTGTGCTATTAGGCTGAGAGCCGGCTGTAGAAAAGTCGAGTGTATAAGATTACAGGATGGGATGTATGCCAAATGATAGAGCTCAATGAGCCTAAATAGAATATTTAGGGTTGCCTTGCCAAAGCCTGTCCCGATGGCCGAAAATGCCCGAATTTTAGCCAATTTTGTTGTTCTAATTAAAACTGTAGTACATATCAGCTTGAAATGTATACCAAATGATAGAACTCGAAGAAGCCTAAATATAGTACCTGGGATTGTATTGTTAAATCCTGTCCCAAACATGGGTTTTCACCGGTTTTTTGGTTCAATTTTCATTAATGAAGATAGCAGCTTAAAATTTGTGCCAAATGATAGATATCGAAGAGCCTAAATAGAATATATAGGGTTGCCTTGTTGAATCATGTCCTAAACATTATTTGACACCCGTTTTTATGGCCAACTTTTCTTAAATGAGTGGCAACTCATGTTTGGGACAGTATTCTACAAGGCAACCCTATATATTCTATTAAGGCTCTTCGATATCTATCATTTGGAACAAATTTCAAGCTGTTAACTTCATTAATGAAAATTGACCTAAAAAACCGGTGCAAAACCCATGTTTGGGTTAGGCCTCTTCGAGTTCTATCATTTGGCATTAATTTCGAGCTGTTATGTACTACAGTTTTAATTAGAACAATAAAATTGGCTAAAATTCGGGCATTTTCGGCCATCGGGACAGGCTTTGGCAAGGCAACCCTAGATATTCTATTTAGGTTCGTCGAGCTCTATCATTTGGCATGCATCCCATCCTGTAATCTTATACACTCGACTTTTCTACAGCCGGCTCTTGGACTATATACTAAATGAACGATTTTTAGGCGGAAAAAACGCAATGTTGGAGATATTGATAACGGTTTATGGAAAGAGTCAAGTAAATATAACATTTGATAATGCCATCTTAAAGAGAACATATCTAAGCACAAAATATGCCAGTATGAGCCTCTGAGGTTCAATATCCAACTTGCTACAGCACATTTTCTTAAAAAACATAAATTGTGCTATAGTTTATGAACGCAGTGTATAAGATTACAGCATGGGACCTATGCCAAATGATAGAGCACGATGAGCCTAAATAGAATATATAGGGTTGCCTTGCCAAAGCCTGTCCTAAACAAGGGTTGCCACCCGCTTGAATCTTAAATAATAAAATTCGGGTAGCAACCATTGTTTAGGACAGGCTTTGGCAAGGCAACCCTATATATTCTTTTTAGGCTCATCGAGCTCTATAATTTGACACATATTTCATGCTGTAATCTTACACATTTTTTATTAAAAAAAAAGTTCGCCAAAAGTCGGTTTTTTTCGGCCATCGGGACAGGCTTTGGCAAAGCAACCCTAGATATTGTATTTAGGCTCATCGAGCTCTATCATTTTGCATAGATCCCATCCTGTAGTCTTATGCACACGACTTTTCTAAAGCCGGCTCTTGGGCTAGATTATTTTTCAAATCGCTTAAAGCACACCCCATTAATGTTACCGATTTGCTCAAAACTAATTGGTATTATTTTACGTTAAATTTTAAGAGCCCCGTATTTTGTTATTTATATGAAAAGTTACATTTATCAAAGTTATTGTCTTTTGAAATTTGTTTGTGAAGACAATGTAAAAAAAATTCTAAAACCACTTTTTTTCAAATTATCGATATTTTCTTAATTAATAATGGATATTCTCAATTTTTCTTTCAAAATCTTCATAATTTAATAGGTCTCATGAAAAAATTATGTTTATTTTAATATTGTAAATAGTCAAAATTTTTCATTTGAAAAAAAGGTTCTGGCTTACGATCACGGTCCGCTTCATGCAAGATCGATTATATTTTTAACCAAATCTGACAATGCACAATTATTTTATAGTGTCCGGAGATTCCAAATACGTAATACGCAAAATCGGAGCTGCTCATTTACTCGTTTTATGGTCATTTTAAGGTTAGCACTTTGGCCGAGACGGCTCGTTTCAATTAAGATCAAGACCGGTAAAAATTGTCAACCAAATCTGACAACGCACAATTATTATTTAGTGTTCGGAGATTCCAAAAACAAGACCCGTAAAATCGTACGTGGTCATTTACTCGTTATATGGCCATTTTAAGGTAAACTCTTTTCCGATAATTTTAATAAAATCATGAAGCGAACCGTGTACACTGTACAGTCTTTGATGCTTTTAAGATCAAGTAAAATTTTAAAATATGCTATGATAATTGTTTTTTATGTATTTTACGTTGCTGAACACGATGAAGTCACTAATTTTTGCAAATATGCAAATATTTTTGTGTTAATCACCATTTTTCATGGAAAAAAATCGATACAAAAAAATTTTTTTTTTGTCAGCCGAAAAACAATTGAAAAAAAAAATTAATTATTTGACTAAAAAGCCTACAAAGAAAAAAAAAAATAAAAAATGTTTATATATGTTATTCATCATTTTCCATGGAAAAGAATTGAAAATATTAAAAAAAAAATTCTTTTAGGCCTTAAACCTGGTGAAAATTCAAATTTTTCTTATTTTTCATTAGTTGGCCCAAAATAATTTTTTGATAATTTTTTTTTTGTCCTGAAAAACGGTGAATAACACAACAAATATAAAATCTTTTTTATTTATTGTTTTTTTGTGAGCTTTGTAGTCAAAAATAACTCAAAAGTCCTTAAAACAAAATTATAATTTGAATTATTTTTCAACTGTTTTAAGGCCTAAAAAACTTTTTTTTTGAATATTTTCAATTCTTTTCCATGGAAAATGATGAATAACATAACATATATGTATAAACATTTTTTAATTTTTTTTTTGTAGGCTTTGAAGTCTAAAATACTTTTAAGACCTACTAAAGATAATAAAAAAAATTATTTTTTCCATTGTTTTTCGGCAGACAAAAAAAAAAAGTTTTTTCTTGTATCGTCTTTTTTCCATGAAAATTGGTGAAAAACACAAAAACATTTGTATATTTGCAAAAATTAGTGACTTCATCGTGTTCAGCGACTCAAAATATTACAATTATCATAGCATATTTTAAAATTTCACTTAATCTTAAAAGCATCAAAAACTTTACACGGTTCGCTTCATAATTTTATAAAAATTATCGGAAAAAGCGTTTACCTTAAAATGGCCATAAATCGAGTAAATGACCAGGTACGATTTTACGGATCTTGTTTTTGGAATCTCCGAACACTAAATAATAATTGTGCATTGTCAGAGTTGGTTGACAATTTTTACCGGTCTTGATCTTAATTGAAACGAGCCGTGTCGGCCAAAGTGCTAACCTTAAAATGACCATAAAACGAGTAAATGAGCAGCTCCGATATTGCGGATTATGTATTTGGAATCTCCGGACACTATACAATATTTGTGCATAGTCAGATTTGGTTGCCATTTTAATCGATCTTCATCTTGCTTGAAGCGAACGGTGGGATATGAGCAATATGTTATACAAAAGAATTATTAAGATTTTTCAATTCCAAATTCTGATTCCTGAGGTTATCGACATAGGAATTTTTAATTCGTCATGAAATTGAAGAAATGTGCGGAATCAAAATCTGGTATTAATTTTTATGACAACAGTTGGGCAAATGTTTTAAAAACACTTTAACTTGTGTCAAGGACTCCAATTACTTTGAAGCAATTTTGAGTAGACAAAAATGGAGTAGTGAACTTTCTTATTCAAATTTTTTGAAATAAAGCATGTAATATAATGGGTGCCAAGCCAAAACTAGAAAATTATGGGCCTTATGTCCACCTGAAAAATTGAAAACTTATAACAGTGGACATAACTCCTTAAATAATATAATCGGCAACTATTCGGAAAACGATACACCTCATCGATGACCTTGACCAGTTTATTTTTGGGTTATTCTGAGCTAGTGTATATCATATTTTTTCTTTTTTTAGCTTAAAAATTACCATAGAAAATGATACAAAAAATGAAATAAAAATCTTAAAAACTTAAAAAATGGGTGATTTAAGTGAAAAGAGAGAACTTATGTACATAATTCTTAATCTGAATGAATCATGAGTACAATCTTTCCCCTTGATTTACCGTTTCATACAGTGCTGAGCTGATTCTATAGGTTGTTTTTTTAGACTCATATTTTCGAATTGAAATAAGACACGTACTATTGTTAAATTACCCGATTTTTGCTTTATTGGCTATATAATTTTATGCCGTTCAGCATACGCAGCAGGCCAATATTTAGAACAGTCTGAAGGTCAAACTTACGATTGAATATTCAGCAATGAGGCTTTTTTTACCGAAATAACAAAAGCTTTAAGCATTGCTGGTTTATCAGTATAAGCCTGAGGCTCTACCAGGCCCGTGCTCAGGGGGGGGGGGGGGGGGGGGTGGGGTTTGGGTGTTCAAACCTTAAATAGAAAAGCAAAAAAAACGTGTGCCTCTTACGAAAAGGCAAAAAATTTATTTTTTATGAAAAGACTAGCGATATCCTTAAAAAACCCTTGCCCGACACGCTGGAATTCAAATTTTACAATGCTTAAGTCCATATTTGATAATTGGTTCAATATTAATGAAGTTCTCAAAGGAATGGAAGAAAGTCAACGACTGCTACTTATAAACATTTCAACACTAAAGGAACAGTGTTGGAAAAAACGACGAGACACGTATATTTCTTTAACGCCTATTTTCAGAATGTATAGGAATTTCTACATACACATTTCTACTACACAGTGAAAATCAAAATGCAATATATACGTTCAGACAGTGATGAGTGGCAGTTCAACAACATAAAATTATGATTTCATTCTCAGTGGATGTGCGATGACTAAAAATTCTTTTAAAAAACTGATGTCCTTTTTTTAGACCTTTTTTCAAAAATCATTTTCATAAAGTACCTGCTCTTTTCACATAATCATTTTTGTATGATGTATTTCTCACAAAATAGTATTTACATAGGATCTATTCTTTATATGTATATTTTATATTTATATTATTCTTTTATGAGTATTGACTTGTCTGCCGTCAAGAGAAGACGTCTGTTTTATTTGCTCGTGATATTTTTGATTTTATTTCGAATATTTGCTCCATACGACTAATTGTTGCTTCTTAGTGAAATGGATGATTTTTGTGGTAAATGTAACAGAAGTTTTGCTAGAGGAGAAATCCAAATTGTGCCGTGCAGTGGATACTGTAGAAAAGTATTTCACCGAGGTTGTTGTGAGGGTCAACTCACTGAATACGACATCAGATTGCTTAAGCAGAATCGTAATTTAAATTATTTTTGTGTGGATTGTCTTGGTGTGCCGGTGAAGTTGGTAAAAGGCCATAAATCTTTATTGGAGGCGCATAAATTAAATTTAGAAAAAATTACATATGTCTTCGAAGTGCAAATAAAAGCTTTAAATGATCAATTATTGGAATTAAAAAAATGCATTGTTGAGAAATTGAGTAAACATGAAAATGACTTTGCTTTACATGTGAGAAATTTTTCTGATGAGATGTCTGCTCTCAAAGACACAATATATGCAAACAATAATTTTGGCGCGGATGTTGCTGTAAACTGTGCTTCAAATATTGCTGCTGTTTCTTCGGTTCCGAATGTGTCTTCTGCTCCAGTTGTTAGTTCAGCTTCTACTTTCTCTGAGAGTGCAATAATTTCTCATCTCTCTGAGAGAATTTCTAACGGGAATCTCTACTTAGCTCAATCCAATTCTGCTAAGCCACAGTCTCAAAATATGAGTGTTAGTTACTAATGTTGATGTTGTTTCTCCGGTAGCTGGTTCTGTTACTGGTTCTGTTAATGGTACTGCTGTTGATGTTATCTCTCAAGATGAACTACATTTTACATCTGCTGATGCTGCTTGTGCTCATACATGGTAAACAGTGAGCAATAAAAATAAATTTAAGAAACATGCTAAGTCTGTTATTGGGCTTAAAGAGAGTTCTGATCTTGATGTAATTATTGAAAATAAAAAAAAGTTTGTGCATCTATCCTCATTTAAGCCGACAACAAGAAGATGACATTATTGAGTATGTCCATAAACACTCAAATATTGATAAAAATCATTTAGTTTGTTATAAACTTGTAAAGAAAGATGCTATTCTGGAAGATCTTAAGAGTGTCAACTTTAAACTCGGGGTGTCTGAAATATGCTATAGTAAAAATCTCAGTCCATCTCTTTGGCAAGAGAACGTGAAGGTGCGACCGTTTGTAAATTTTCCAAAGTTGGGAGAGAATGCAGAAACGAAATAATAACTAATAGTCCTAACAGCACTCATGTTAGCAAACTCAAACTGTATTACCAAAATACGTCTGGAATTAGAACTAAATCTAATATTATCTTTAATTGGACATCGCAAGCTGACTTTGACATTATTGTTTTAGTGGAAACATGGCTTAATTCCGATTTTTACGATGCTGAATTTTTTGATTTAAATGTTTATCAAGTGTACCGTAAAGATAGATTGTGTATCTGTCAACAATGGTACAGGATCACTTTATATATGTGCCTCGTATATTCCTCCTAATAGTGCAGATGACATATATGCAGCTCATATTGATAATGTAGTGTGTTTGCAACCGCTCCTGAGTAATACAGATAAACACCTCTGTTTTTTGGGTGATTTTAATTTAAGTAAAATTACTTGGAATCTTTTTGCGAATGATCTTATGCCGTCTAATGTTAATAACGCATTTGAAATCAATTTTATTGATAGTGCTTTGAGTCTTGATTTAGCACAAAGTTAACAAATTAAATAGATTCTTAGATTTAGTTTTTGTTTCAAAAAACTACAAAAACACTTTATCGGAGTGCTTATGTCCAATTTCTCCATCTAATATCCACCACATTCCTTTAGTGATTAATATTGAATTTTATGCTTTTATAAATTTTAAACAGAAAAAAAATTGTTTCAATTTTGGACTTTGCAATTTTGATTTGTTAACTGATATTTTTGATCGGATTGATTGGAGTGTTTTGTTTTCTAGTAATGTTGTCGCAATTTGTTTTGAAGCTTTTAAAACTGAAATAGCAAAAATTTGTAATGAGCATATTCCTCGTGTATCAGATAAGGTGTGTAAGTTACCTTGGTACACTAAAGGTCTCAAAAAGTTAAAAAACCTTCGTAATAAATATATCAAATTATTTAAAGCTACTAATGATACCCAATATCATTCAAAATATGTTTTTTATATGAGGGAGTTTAATTTTTTAAAAAAATTCCTTTACAATCAGTACATTTTACGTTGTGAGAATAATATCAAGAAAAATCCTAAATCATTTTGGAGATTTATTCAGTCAAAAAGAGATGGGTCATGTATTCCAAATTCTATGTCCTACAATGGTAATCAATCTTTTACTATTAATGACACTGTAAACTTATTTGCGGACTATTTTAGATCCAATTATGATGATACTCTGCCATGGTTTAATGAATCAATTTTAAATAATATAGACTCCTTCATGGACCTTGGCTTTCTGTCTCTGTCGGAATTTGATGTTTCCAGTGCCATGTCCTCTATGAAGATATCTGTTAAAAATGACATTGATGGCATTGCGTCCATTTTGCTAAATAAATGTGCTCGTGCTTTGTCTAAGCCTTTGTGCAATATTTTTAATAATTCTTTATTAACAGGTACCTTTTTAGATTGTTGGAAAATTGCATCCATGACACCAGTTTTTAAAAGTGGGATAAAAAATAAAGTATCTAATTATAGGCCTATTTCAAAATTGTCTAATGTTTCGAAACTTTTCGAAAGTGTTATAATGAAGATATTATTCTTCTTGGTTAAGCATCATATTTGTATTGAACAACATGGTTTTGTCGCAGGTAGGTCTACTGTGACAAATTTAGCACTCTTTTCGAGATACTGTATCTCATCCTTTGAACAGGGTTATCAAGTTGATGTAATTTATACAGATTTTACTAAAGCTTTTGATAAGGTTCCCCATAAGGCATTAGCTGCAAAACTTGGTAAAATGGGTTGTCATTCATCTTTTTTGAAATGGATTCAATCCTATCTACAAGCTAGAATTTGTTTTGTAGAAATTAACAATGTTAAGTCCTACTATTTTGTGGCATCGTCCGGTGTACCACAAGGTAGCATTCTTGGCCCACTGTTTTTTATACTATACATAAATGATATAAGTAAATGTCTTCTTACAACTAAATTTTTACTTTATGCTGATGATTTAAAGTTATTTCGTAAAGTTTCCAGTTTAAGTGATATGGCTCTATTACAAAATGATTTAAGTAATGTGTGTACTTGGAGCATAATTAATTGCCTACCATTAAATATTATGAAATGTTTTTCTATGAAATTTTCTAAGGCTAGAAATGTCCTTAGTACGACATATTGTCTTGGTGGTACTCCGTTACGGTTGGTTGATTCCATTCGTGATCTTGGTGTGGTGTTCGATTCTAAGTTCAGTTTTTCTGAACATATAAATTATATTGTCCCTAAAGCTTATTCTCTTCTTGCCTTTGTGCGAATGAATAGTTGTGAATTTTCAGATCCGCATTCTCTTAAGATCCTTTATAATTCTTTTGTAAGGTCTAGGTTAGAATATGCCTCTTTCATCTGGAGTCCTTTCTTTTCGACTCACTCGTTTAGATTGGAAAAAATTCAAAAATCATTTACTCGGTTCGCGCTGCGTTCCTTAAATTTTAATATATCTCAGCCCTCATATAATGCACGTTGCTTGCTCTTGGGTTTAAAATCTTTAGAAACAAGACGCAAGATTCATTCTGCTATATTTATTTACGACCTTATTTCTGGTTCTATTGACTGTGCTCCTTTATTACAGTTTGTTGATTTTAGTATTCCTAGAAGGATTTTGCGGATTTATTTTATATTAAGCTCCATAAAACTTACTATGCTCTCAATGAGCCTATTACTAGAGCCTTGTCATTATGTAATACTTTATTGGTTGATAATAACATTGATTTTTCTCTATCTAAAGATTATTTTAAGAATTTGTTAAATAGTTTGTTTTTATTATAGATTAATTTTATTTATTATTTAATCAATCATATATTTCTGTTGTTTAGTATTAATGTTAGTCTGTAAGGAATTTGTATCCAAAGGCTTTGATCAAATAAACATAAACATAAACATAAATTCGTTTCTATATAGTGTCCGTCAAAATATTTCGGAGGGGGGGCGGTGGGTTCTATCCCACACCATCCCCCTAGATACGGCCCTGGCTCAATGGATACGACAACAAACAGAATTGCCAAATTTGGTCTGAAGAGCAGCCAGAGGCAGTTCAAGAGCTGCCAATGCACTCTGAAAAATGCACTGTTTGGTGCGGTTTGTGTGCCGGCGGCATCATTGGACCGTAATTGTTCAAAAATAATGAAAATCGCAACGTTGCAATCAATAGATGATTACCGACTTTTTTTTTGCCCAAAATGGAAGAATTAGGCTTGGTTGACATGTGGTTTCAACAAGACGGTGTCACATGCCACACGGAATTCGATATCATGGACCAATTAATCTCACGTTTTAGAGGAGTCCATTGTCCGCCAAGATCATGCGATTTGACCCCACTAGACTATATTTTGTGGGGCTACGTGTACAGGGACAAGCCAGTCACAATTGCAGCCCTGGAAGACAACATTACATTTTAATAATATCATTATAGAACGTTTAATGATTAGTATTTAATATCTCAATTATCTTGTCTTAGCATACCACGTATTGCAATGTGCGGAAAATATAGGACAGTACAAAAAAGGTAAATTGTATATTCTTATGATATGCTGTGTTTTATATGCCTAAATCGCAACAAATGCACATAAAGTAAACAAATGTTAAAAGTATCTCGAAGCATGAATGCCAACATTTCAGCATAAGCAGCAGCTAAAAAAGGGACCTCTTATGTAGATCAAGATTACAAAAACATAATAAATAGCCATACATACTCAAACAAAAAAAATATCATATAGAGTACAAACCCTTTCAGTAAGAAATTAAAAAAGGTACAAACAAATTAAGGATACATGTAAAAGGATATTTTAATGACCGGAAGGAAACTCAGTTGCATCTTTTGTAATGCATCGCATTTTATGCTTTATGAATGACATTTGTTGTTTATTTCATGCTTTGTGTATGACATTTATTGTTATTTTGAAATTGAGTTCCAACCAATTTCAAAGGCTAAGATACAATAAACAAATACAGTGAACTCGCGATAGTATTAACATTTCAAAATAGATTAAGTCTGCAGTATGTAGCATAAAAAAAAAAAAAATGCTATCAGTCCTTCAGCGTACTTAAAATTGAAAAAATTGCTATGTCGATAAATATTTATTTTGAAACAAATGAAACTCGATTTTATTTCATGTGTTTTTTTTTCAATTCTTGCGCCTTACGTAAATATAAACAATCTCGCAAAAATGAACAGGCTTGTGTATAATTAGTTCATATTGTCGCAAGCACACTGTATTGTCATGCCTGTCGCATTAACTTCGACTGTGATGATTTGGTGTTATTTTTCTGCCATAAAAATAAATATTTGTGGCTTAAGCATAAAAAAATTATTTCTTGAATTCGTAAGCAAAAGTTGACAAAATAATAATTTTTTTTTTTTAAAACTGAAAACAAGCGACGAATTGAAATTAAAGTTTATTAATGGTGAGAAACTATTGCATAGTTAAAAGCATCTTGATATAGGTTCATTAAGGGTTAGAATTTTCAACAAATAGAATTTATTTTTTTTTCATAATTCGAATATGTTAAGAATATACTGTAAAAAGGAAAAGGCGAAGTATTGAATATTTATGGAGATCACGTCAACTTTTTAATGCAAAGAGTATACATTATTGTAGCAGATAACATCTAAAAATGATAAGGAAAGTCTCAAGGAAGGGAGGGGGGAGTCCGAATTTTCAAAAAAAAAAGCCTCACGTAATATATGGTCGTCCCCTAAACGAATAAAAAATATTAAATGCAAATTATGTTTCCTAAAAGAGAAAACATAGACCTTTAATATGAGTTATCGCTATAAGTTCATTCATTACTTTGTTTGAGTGGGAAGTTGAATTTTTGCAGATTTTCATACATTTTCATTCATTTTGCGTCAAAAATTCAATTTTTTTAATATTTTCTACCTAGCACCCTTTTCAGATATCTACCAAATGATTATGTGGAATTTTGTCAGTAAGAAGAGGTAATGCATATGTTGAAATACATACAGAGTGCTCCATCTTTTATGCCGGTATGTAAACGCTGAATAACTTTCACATTTACCAACCGATTGATTGCATCAGATATGTTTTGGAAACGTCAATTCAGTACAATTTTTGCCATGGATCGCTTCACACCGAAACAACGCGCTGAAATCGTGACACTTTACATCGAAAACAGTCGTTCCATTGTGTTAACTCAACGTGCATATCGGAAAAAATATCGCAGCGAAAAGGCACGATTTCAGAGATCACCTGATTTAACCCCCCCGGACTTCTTTTTGTGGGGTTATCTGAAAAGCAAGGCTTACGCCAACCAGCCTCAAACTATTGACGAGCTCAAGGCAAACATTCGTGCTGAAATCGACGCTATAACACCCGAGATGCTCGGAAAGGTAATGGCAAACGCAGAAAAAAGGCGTCATTTTGTAATTGCTAATAAAGGTGGCCACTTAATTGATATTGTTTTCAAAAACTAGTCCAAAAAACTTGTAAAGAGCTAAACTGAATAAAAATACATCACTTATAGAAATCGGTTGTTTTTCTCAAAGTTATTCAATGTTTACATACAATGTAATACAAAGATGGAGCACCCTGTACATATATAAATACTGCAGCAAAAGAAATACGCTTGTTTTATGGCAGTGCCATATATATAAATGCAGGTCAGTTCATATGAGGTGCCTACCTATTTCTGAAAAAAGTTTCCTACTGTCAGGACATGGCGATATTTGGGAAAAAGTTTCAAGATACTTTTAGCTACCTGAAAAACTCAATCAGACTACGCCGGCCAGTAGTTATCTCTAAATTAGTGCAAAAAATTGACGTTTACCTAAAAATCACCAAAAATATTAGATAGTATATTGTGACAAAATTGAAAATTATTATGAAGGTATTTTATTAACCTTCATTTAAAAAATATATACGTAAGAAAAGTTACACAATTCCAAAGTTGAAAAAAATTCGTAAAAAATAAAAAATATACAAAAAAAGGAATAGCACACCTCTCAATATGTCAATCAAAATACGCGTAAAAAAACTTTATCATTAGATTAGATTCATGCAGTGAAATGTGAAAAATGATTTATGGCCACCGAATTTTCGAGATCTCCCACTGTGCGACGTATCATAACATATTGAAACTTTAAACGCAATTATCACAAATTTGTATTTGCAAAAACTGCACGTGCTGTAGCTCAAAAAGTTATTGACCGAACAGGCTGAAATTTGGAGAGGTCTCTTGCTAATTTTACCTTGTCTAAAGGAATGCCTCCCCCCTTTTAAGTGCATAATAATTCTATGTAAATCTTCAACAAATATACGATTATTTCTCGAATTTCCATTAGTATTATAAGCAGTAAATAAATTTTATAATTCTGTACATTCCAATATTTCAGATGGTATGTTTTATACTTTGGATTTCAATACAATCATCCATCTTTAAAAATAATTAAACAACAACGTCGAACTTTAAACACTTGGAAAAATTTAAGTGTTGAGGTAATTCATTAATAAAAAATAAGAAAAAGATGCGGACGACCACAATGAGTCCCTTGAGGAATCCCGGAAATTGCAGTCACTTCAATCTCTGTGCTGACCGATAATTTGCGCTTAAAAAGTTTTTGAAAAATCAATCAGATAAGCCAAATTTCTTTAGCTTAAACAAGAGATTGGCATAATCTACTTTATCAATACTTTCGAAAAATTAGCATGTAGGGTAAAATTTGTCAAACATACCAGCTTAAAATTTTTTATTCACCGATCTTAATCAAATTTTGGATATTTGTAGTTCTGATATGGATAGACTTAATTCCGGGCGGACTACTTACTTGGGTCATTCGTTTGGTTTTTTGTCTTCTGTACAACTTTGAACCATACAAAATGTTTCCCTTTGAGGCTTACTTTTCGAGTAATTAAGCATAAACTCCTGCTCGGTCTAGATTAGAGGTCTGCGCAAGTGCACTTGCTGTGACGTCAGAATATAGGAATTACTGACAAATATAGCTCAAGTTTGACATTCTGCAACTCATAAGTAGCAGTAAGTGGCACGAAACCGAACGATACAACGAAGTGATAACGTTGTTCAACTCAACAAATCATTTACAACAAAAACTTAGTTTTTATTAACAAAAAAAAAAAAAAGAAGCGATCGCACAAGTAAACATTAATAAAATGCACATTGACGCCAGTTTCCTTTATTTCTATATGCTTGGAATTATCATTAAGAACCAATATTTTTCCGGCTTCCGCTAAACCGCTAAAAAGAAACGATACATCATTTTAAAGCAAAAAAAATAAGCTTCTTGGAATTTAAAAAAAAATTATAGGTTCATAACAAATTTATTGAAAAAATAACAGTTATTTGGAAAAATATTTGTGAAAATTGCAGAAAAATCATCTCACCTCCTAAACTATAGCTCAAATTTAAAAGATCTTTTCACCAATATTGTAACTTATTAAATTATCTTTCATACGACTTTTGAATGTAGCTCTAGGGGTTTCCAACTTATATTGATTTTTAGAAAAGCTATATCCGTATGAAGCATGAAAACGTACGTCTCGCCCTCATACTTGCGCTTGAACTTGTCGAACATTTCATTTGCGGTTGCAGCGCTCACCTCTCTTGCTTTGTTTGTCGTTTTGCTTTGATTTGATTTCTGATTTGCGTATATAAAAACTTGGTAGACTTTCAATGTGGCAAGTGACTTGATGGCCGTTTCCATTTCGCTTACGCAGCGAAAGTCTAGATACTGTAATCAAATATGTTAGAAATGCCATGTAACAAATCTTTAGCTGTTAAGAGAAACCTTTCTAAAAAAATTTACGAGCATTTGGACTATTAACTAAGGCTACTAACCTTTTTTCATATTCTATTTTTAAATCTTGAACCTTTTCAACTCTAGGCAACATTTTTTTTTTCGCGCATGGTCATTAGTTCCAAATGGGTGTATATTAATATAATCTATCAACTTATGCGCAAAAAATATATAATGTAATCGATCGAGGTGTCTACTCGTTAGTTGGCAGTTGGAAAATTCCAACAAACATCGCAAGCAGTCAATTAATGCGTCAATACAATTTTATAAATGTTTACATTTAAGCTAATTAGCTTGTGAAAATTCATAAAAATTTCTTTGTGACTATTTTATAAGAATAATAATTCAGCCATAAAATCTTTAGAGACATAGCCATATCAAGTCAAGTCAGTTGGTGTGATTAAAGAAGAATTCGATGTTGATCAAGCTTGTAGAAGAAAGCCGATATCCGGTCATAATCCTCCAAAACAATTTTGTGCCTGATGTTCGTTTTGTTTTTTGGCTATAATCCCATATCTTTTTTGTGAATATGACCACTTCTAAGGACGAACATAATCTCCAATATTTTTTGTCCAAAATAAAATTGGTTATAACACCCACGTGCCTCGAACTTTTGTGTAGAATTATTGTGGCTAGCAAAGCCGGCGTTAGACATACTATAGGCCGAACCGCTGTTGAAGGTGTTGGACATATTGGAGGATGTAAGCCCTGATTAGCGTGCAAGAACACCCACTTAACCTATTTTTTATGTAGAATTACCGTGGCAAGCGAAACCGGTATTGTATATACGATAGAGTCTATGTAAACTAGAGGTCTGCGTAAGCGCATTTGAAGCGACCATTTAGTCACTTGCCACATTGCAAGTCTACCAAGTTTTTATGTACGCAAATTAGACATCAAATCAAAACAAAACGAAAAAACAAAGCCAGAGCGGTGAGCGCAGCAACCGCAAATGAAGTGTGCTACAAGTTCAAGCGCAAGTACGAGTGCAAGTTTCATGCTTCATGCGTATATAGCTTTTGTAAAAATCAATATAAGTTGGCTTATATTCAAATTATGGGTGTCGCATGAACGATAATTTAATGAGCTACAATATTATTGAAAAAATCTTACAAATTTGTCCCATAGTTTTGGAGATATGCTGATTTTTCTGAAATTTTTACAAATATTTTTTCAAATAACTGTTATTTTTTCAATAAATGTGTTAATATCCTATATATTTTTTTAAATTCTAAAAAGCGTAGTTCTTCTGCTTGAAGATGATATACCGTATCTTTTGAATTTAAGTGCGCTTACCCTTTTTTTTTTTAACGGAGAAGCAAAAAAATTAATTCAATATGTCAATTCCAAGCATGTAGAAATAAAAGTAGCTGGCATCAATGTGCGCTTTGTTGTTGTTTGCTTGTGAGATCGCTTCTTTTTTTTTCTTAAGAAAAACGACGTTTTTGTTGGAAATTAAATGTTTTGTTGAAATGGATGGCAAAAAAGAATGCATAAACAGTCTGAATCACTTTAGAAGGCTGTAATTTCTGCACAAATATCTGTAATATCATAAAGATTGCAGCAAATTAACGTGCAACAGAACATCTGCTGTATTGGTTTTATCGTCTAGGACAGCGATGGGCAAAATAGGAAACATAAGCTAATTTTAGCTCTTTTCAATAAACACGTTGATTTTCTTTAGAAAAATAGCCAAAACAACGAACACATGCTACGCGCACATTTTTATCGGTGTGATTCCCTTTATTTATAAGCGCTATGCACGGGCTTTGTGTTATTGTTGCATCATTCAAAAAAAAAAAAAAAAACGAAGCGAGCAAACAACAATGCGCATGATGACGACAGCTTCTCTCTTTTCGGTTTTTCAGTGTACTTTTGCTTCTACGCTCATGTTGTTCTTGCTTGATTCTTGGAATTGGCTTTTGGTTTATAGTTGAATTTTTTTTTATTTTTTGCTATCAAGATCGGTTTTATGGTGGGGAGTGTTTTCTGTTGTTGTAATTGTTGTTATTGTTGCTTTTGTTGTAAGTAGCTACTGCTTCCAAAATTTTGCCCATCTATGGTTCAGGAAGCGCTTTAGCTGCTAACGTGGTTTTTTTAAGGCAGTAAACTTATACCAAATCTTATATGCTTTTTGTGTGTAATTTTTCCTTAGAGCAAATTGCTTGAATGTTAAAAAGGAAACAACACCTTCGTTTATAAGATAAATTGCATTCTAACAATATTATTGTGTTTTTTTTTTTCAGCTGTCCATGCAGTGCCTATGTTAATCATCATATATCTGCAAGTAATCCATATGCACTTAAACAAACTGATAATGCATACATAACACGTCCATCAATACATATATACATAATATTTGTTCTAGCACTAAGTAATATTTGACATTAATTGTTTTAAGAACTTGCTGCTCAGTACTGTATGTCTAATGCTTTAAGACAATTAGAGCGGTGGCGGTAAAGCGGCGACGAATATACGCTGTCAAAAAAAAAAACGCGACGAAAAATCGTTTGAATACACACTATTGCGGCGTACGACGAACGACGGAAAATTCAGGTGTTATTCATTTTGTAATTTTTATCAATATTTTTTTTATTTCAATTAAGTTGTTTTTAGCTATTTCTTTTATTTAAGTTAAAATTACTTTGCGCAGTTCGCACTTCAAACGTAAACAAAAGAATTGACACAAGCTGATTGGAAATGCAACACTGATAGGACGGTGAAATAGAATTAAATCTAAATCGACGGCGAACCGTCGGCAGCTCACCAGTCGTACGCCGCAATTCTGTTCAATTTCACATGATGAAGTATGTTATAATTTTTGACAGCGTATATTCGTCGCCGCTTTACCGCCACCGCTCTAATTGTGTTTAAAGCATAATTGTGTCAAAGGATAAGGCTCAAACAGAAAAAAAGTTCACAGCGGATTACAAGCTAGAGGTCTGCGTGAGTGGATTTCTATCGGCCTTTAATAGGGCTACCAGATGGCATACTTTAGTAGCAAATGTGCTACTTTTGCAAGGCATTGCTACTTTTCACTTGAAATGCACTACTTTTGGATGGTTTTGCTACTTTCGATGTTTGCATTGTAAAATAAAAGTTATTTCAAATATTCTTTTAATTTTGCTGGGGTTTTTCGTAAGAAACGAGGGACCCTTTTTTTTTTTTTTGCTCATGAAAAATTTTTTTGTGGGACTAAAAAAATTTTTGCTTTTCATTCCAAAATTGGAATTTTTTGACATACACTACTTTTGTAGGCAGGTCATCTGGTAGCCCTAGCCTTTAAGTCATTTGCCACATTTCAAATCTACCAATATTTTTATGATTTAAATCATAAATCAAATCAAAACAAAAAGAAAAAACAGCAAGTGAGGTGATTGCTACAACCGTAAATTAAGTGTTCAACGCAGTACAAGCGCAAGTGTGACAGCAAATCCTTCATTTTAATACTTCTTTTTCCTCTTAATTCGCATTTTGTCTATTAAATGTTCAACACAGCACAAGCGCTAGTGTGAGAGCAAATTGTACGTTTTCATACTTCCTTTTAATCTTAATTCGCATTTTGTCTGTTGAGAAGCAAACACTGTAATGTGGAAAAGGCTAAATTTACTTCAGTTCCAAATTATTATGAAACCAAATTTTCTTATGTAATTTTAATTTTTAAGAATGAATATGTAATCTAAAAATGTCGGTCATATGTGGTTTCGGAGATAGAACTGCTGAAAGTTGCGGATATAGCTTTTGTAAAAATCAATATAAGTTAGAAACCCCTAGGCTTATATCCAAATTATGGGGGTCGTATGAAAGATAATTTAACGAGCTACAATATTGCTGCAAAGATCTCTCACATTTGACCTACAATTTTGGAGATGTGATGATTTAACTGAAATATTTAAAAAAATTTTTTAAACTGTTATTTTTTCAATAAACGTGTTAATAACCTATATTTGTTTATATAAGTCGAAAAAAATTTGTTTTTTAGCTTTAAAATGATGTATTGTTTCTTTCAAATTATTGCGCACTTTCTCTTTTTTTTAACAAAAAACCAAAATATAACATAAACTAATCAATATTTAAAAACGCAATAAACCAAACGTCGCTTCAAAGAATTAACGACGCTGGCGTCAATGTGCGCTTTGATATTGTTTGCTTGTGCGTTCCGTGTCTTTTTTGTTGACGTTGTCGTTCTAAATCGTATGTTGAGTTCACAGCGGATTACAAATCATAAGCAAACGAAGATATCTCATTTCTTTGTATTGTCCTGTTTCGTGATACTGTTAATAATGTGCTGCATAATGTCAAACTTGATTTAGAGTTGTCAATAAATCCAAAGGTCTGACGTAACAGCAAGCGCATTCACGCATACCTCTATTACAAGCCACAAGCAAGCGAAGCTAAGGCATTTCGTTGTATAGTTCTGTTTCGTGCTACTGCTACTTTTGAGTTGCAGAATGTCAAACTTGAGCTATAGGTACTTGTCAGTTAGGACTAACTAATCGAGAGTGTACTGTATTTTTTATGAAGATAACGATACTCATGTTATGCTAATTAAATGTTTAATATTTTATAAGAAATTAGATCCGTTAGCAGATAATTTGATTAAAATATGATGATATGACATTTTAACTTTGCCATTCAATGTTGTTTTAATTTTTTGAATATTTAGCATATTGGGTTTTTCGTGGAACGTGATTATTATTTGAGATGTTGTATTCTTGTTTTTATTTTTTGTTGTGATTAACTAATTAAGACCAAATCAAGAAGCTGAAAATAAGACCATAAACAAAACCTTGTGGCCCAAACAACCTACACTGCCGCACACTCTTGCCACTGCGCCTAGTAACTTGTCTGGTTTTTCATGCTTTAACCCTTTGACGACCAAGGGACACATATGTCCCAAACGCAAAAATATTCTTAAATAAATGACTTAACATGAAATTATTTTTATTATGTTACAAAAGCAAGCAGGAATGTTCATTTTTGAAAATTTTTAAAGTGGATTATATTGGCTTATGTTTAGTTTGAAATACACGTTTTACCTACATATGTCGTATTTGCAATCTTCAATTGGTTTTTAATAGTAGTCCAAATAACTTTTTCAACTTTGAGTAAGTGAAGCAAATTTGTTTAGCCTTCCACTACGCTATTTCATTATTTTTAAAAAAATTTTTGTAACTTTTTAATAAGATTCGAAATAAAATACAAAGGAACACAGATGTATAACCTCAAATATCTCGAAATACCGAAATTTTCAAACTTTTGGGTTAGAACACTTCGAACATTGGAACCATTACATAAACTCTGACCTCGGATTCGAATTCAGCGCGTCAATAACCATTAATAAGATATTCATGATTCAGAACCAGAGTTTCGACCAAATTTTGTCAACCTGTGTAATTTTCATATTACTTACAGCAAATGTAAAGTTGAAATTATCCTTGTAGGGCCACTACTAAGTTTTCTAGATAACATACGATTGGTTGCTACAAATTTGATCTCTGATTTCACTTCACGGCAGAAGACCGTTCCATTATATAAAAAATCGAAAATTAGTTGAGCAAGTGTTCAACTCCATCTCATCCTATGGCCAAAAGCTATATTGGATAGCGATGTGTAAATTGATCAAAAATAAAATAGAAAATTACACAATTACCTATTGCAATCATTAAACATATGTACTCGTATATTTATGTTTTGCAAATAATTAAAATTGTTTTGGTGAATGTTACAATTTCATTTTATTATTTATAGTATATGGATACAAAAAACCTTACAGACTAGCATTTCATGTAAATTTTTAGTTAATAACTAAATTTTTGATATAATGTACTAATTATTCATGTAACATAAGAAAATGCCGTACAAATAAATTTGACTCCCTTAAGGCTGATAGGGAAACATATGTCCCACAAAATTTCTCGAAATCTTAAATCACATTTTTGGATATTTTTGACTTAGTAACTGCCCAATAGAACATTCTTAAGCTTTGAATCCATTGGATCACATTTCAAAAGCTACGCCTGGTTGTCTTTCTTAACACTGGTCAAAGATAGCAGTCTTAACATTTTAAAAGCATAAATTTCACATGAACACTTTTCAATACGATTCATAAAATTATGCGGTGTTCGAAATAAGTGACTCTGATTATCAAAATAATGCAAGTTTTTTGAAGTGAAACTCTTTACCACGGGTGTGATTTGAAATTAGGTGTGTATAATAAAACGCAAAAAGATGCAGCAATAAATGTTATATCAAATTAAGGTACTCATCGAGCAGAGTAGCCAAAAATTATCAGCTTCGAGAACGTTCAATCAAAAGCTGAGCTATAAGCATGGAAAGATTACCTATTCCAAGCATTGCACTGATAAATTACCAAAGCCTTGTCATAGCGAGGAGCAAAGAAATCTACTACGCTCTCTCATTGTAATTTGCAATTGTTTTTCATATTTTAATAACAACAACGCTTAATTGAGGAACAATAGCAATACCAATGAAAGAGAGAGAGAGTAGTCGGGTTTTTTCCTCGCTATGGCAAGGCTTTGGTAGTGAATCAGTGCAAAAAATTGGGAATCTTTCCACGCTTATACCTCAGCTTTTGGTTAACCGATCTCGAAACTGATAGCTTCCGAGCACTCTGCTCGATGAATACTTTTATTTGATAAATTATTTATTGCTGCAGCTATATTCTAGATCCCGTCAACTTTCATCATTTTATTAAAATATTTTCGTCTCATTCTATCGCAGTTAAGTTTTCTAAAAGGTTGAACTGCACACATGATTTTTTTTTCTATACGAAACTATAGACAAGTAAAGACTGAAGTCTCTTAAAAATTGAGGGGAAAATGCTGTCTTTCCTCAAAAATTTCGTTCTACTTTACACGGACATTGCTCTCCACTCCATACACTTATTTTTTCCAACATCAAGACAGCGACAATTGCAACTGCTAAGTACTAAGTCAGTCGGAACACCGTTTGCTTGCTTACCTCAGAAGACTAAGGAGAATCTATTATTTATCTATCTACGGATTTGTGTCCCACCGAAGCTATGATAAAATGCTTTTTGACCTGGCTATTTTCTTGTTTTCTTACTGATGATACCATGTAGTGGTGGCTGAATTTAGTATTAGTAGTTGCCCATTTTTGGATTTTTTAAATGAATTTTGCTCTGTAATTTTTTTGCGTTTTTTTGCACTTACAGTACTGAACAGGAGGCTCAGTAAAAAATAATTGTTAAATTATGATCTGTTTTTGTTTTTTTTTTTAATAATAAAAAAATATTAATGTATTCTCACATGTAACGTTTCGTAAGCCTTTCAGAAATCTTTTACATGAAACCTTACATAGTTTCAGAAAGCTTTCATTTTCATTTCAGAAAGCTTCCTGTAATGTTTCAACGTCTGCTTCTGCAGAAACATATCATGATATTGCTGAATCGTTGCAGAAATATTTCTGCTGTACCTTAGAACCTTACCGGCTGTTTCCCTTTGAAACAATGAATGGACATTAAAATAACATTTCATAGAAAAATGTTCAATAAACAGTAGGTACAAAAAATCATAAGACGACAGAAAATAATTTCTCCTTGCAAATTTCATTGAACGGTGTGCTTGAAATTTTGCGTTGAATTTGTAAAATATTTCTTTTGAAAGGTTCAGGAATCGTTGTGTAGGAAACCTTTCAGAATGATTGCAGGTAAGACATTACATTTGAAAACATAAGAAAGATTTAACGTTCCATTTGCAATATAGTATTTTAAATAAAACATTTCTGCTACATTACATACTATTTCTGACAGTTTCTTTACAGTTCTTTACATTTAAATCAAGAAAAAAATACCATTATTTTTGTTGCTCTTGGTACTACATTTTTCATTTACTTATTATTTAACTTACGGATGTTTTACAAGAGTGTTATTTTCTGAATTCAGACTCATTTAATAAATAAATTATTTTTCTCCAGTTATTACCATTGATTCGCTTATAATCATATCGATTGTGGGTGCAATTTGGTTTGAATGTTTTTTTGATGGCAATGTATTTATAAAAATCGTTTTTTCTTATTTAATAATTTACACATTGCAAAATCGTTTACTTTCGTATATTTAAATAAACATTGATTCATTCTAACGTTATTAATATATTGCGCTTGATCAATCCGACTTAGTTATTTGCATTAAACTATTTATAAAGAAACCATTAAATTCATTTGCTAATTGCACATTATTTCTTATTTTGTTATTATTAAATATCACACTCATTGACCGAATTGTTTTCTTTAAAAAATTCATAGAATTTCTTTTCGGAGCTACTTGATGAGCTATACATATATTCCGAGTCATTTGGATCTGAGTCAAATCCTCTTTATTTTTTTCCACTGTTGGCTTGATAACACAGTGATATACGTACAACAAATTTCTTTTTTAAAGTTTCTTTTAGAATTTTGCGTGCTGAAAAATTGTCAGAAAAGTTAGTCTAAGCTAAAAGTGCAAAAAACCTGTTTTTTTACATATTTAAGGTATGTGGCACAGTCTTTCTTCTGCTTTCAAATGCCGTTGAGTTTTCGGAATTATCTTCTTTTTTCAACGACTTATCGCATTTTGAAATTTTCATGTTTATGATATTCCCTATACATACTTGAAAACTCATTTGAAATCAAAAGATTTCAAAAGGCGATAACTCGGCCAAAAAAAAAGATATTTATATCATATGTATAAGTACTTTTTCCTGCCACAGCTAAAAAGCTCAATGTGGTGCTAATTTGGTAAGAGCTCGAAAAAACCTCCAGAAAATTAAGGAGAGGAGAAGGAAATAATTGGAAAGAAAGGAAAATTAGGAAATATGGAAAGTGTATTACCATGCCTGAACCGGGAATCGAACCCGGGACCTCTGGGTTGTGAGCGCGGTACACTACCACTGCGCCACAAAGCCGACAAACAGGGTTTTTATTTGCACTTTAAGCTTAGAATATTTCAAAAACCTAACGTGAGTCAGGGCAATTCTGACCCAAGATTCGGTTTCAGAGTATCCCAAAACCCAATAAGTCAGCACTGAAGTTGAAAATGAAAGAAAAAAAATTTGTAGGACTATGTATGGTATGTTAATGTCTTTTTTTTAATTCTAGATCAACTTTATTTTTGTACTTACATATGTTGATCACTTTTAACTACACTCGCATGTGACTTTTTTTCTGCCTGGATGTTTTGTAATATTTTTTAACTTCAACACAAACTTCATCTCTGTAACACTTTTTTCATAAGTTTCTTGAGCTCTTTGCATAACTCTGATTCTTTCTTGGAAACGCACTTCTCTTGCTTGAAGCAGAAATTCCTTTATCTCATTTTCATTTGGTTTTAAGGAACATTCAAACTATTATATTCTCTTGTTAAGAAAGCAAAAAAAAGCCGAATTTTTGATTTCACTTCGAACTAGGGTTACCAGATAACCTGCTTTCAATAGTAGTACACCTGAAAAATTTGAAATTTTTTTACTAAAAAAAAAAAGAATGCTCCTCACTTTTGGTCCTCCAAAACCCTAGAAAAATTAGATACATACAGCTGCGAACATGAAAATAGCAGTGCCTTCATCTAAATTTTACAAAGTCCCATATTTTTTTTTCACACAAGCCCTAAATAACAATTTGAACACTAGTTTAATACTAGGTGTTCTGGGCTTATGGAGGAGCTTAAGTCTCATAATAAAAAATCTCATTTCTGTAGACAACGGGTTTTAAGGTATGCTACCACGCTTTTTTGCGTAACATTAAAATAGCAGTGCGATTACCTTTTTTGAGTTTTATTGAAAGAAGTGAAATTTTTTTCAAAAATTTGAATGAAAGTAAGTTGAATATTCTTCGTTTGTAATCTTTTTATAAATTACACTGAAAATTAATGCATTTATTTTGACTTTTTTGACCAAAGTGAGGCGCGCCAAACATTGAACTGCTAATCAGCGAAAATTTAATTTTAGAGTTGAGGACAGAAAGGAAATCTTATAAAGATATTCTAGATATTATATCGTGCTCAATAAAAAAGATTATTACCGCCATCAAAAATATAGAAATCAAGAGAGAAGAGCTGGAAAACGGAAAATTTCGCCACAAGTCGATGGCGAAATTGTGGTGCCGACCAAAAAAAAAAAAAAAATCAATCCACAATCCATCCACGCCCACATGCTCCATTGAGCCAAATTTTTGCAAAAACATACCTTCTAGCAAGTAAGTATATCTGTCATACTAAATTTAATTTATAACGATTAGGTTTTTAGTTCTCTTAATATAACGTTTATAAATATTGTGGGCTGTGCCACGCCCTTTTTGTATTGATGACTGCTTTTAGCAGAATCATCTCCAAAATTTTAGAAATCGTTTGTGTCAATTTTGAGATATACGGAATCAAAATTTTTAACTGTTGAAAAGTGCCACGTCCATTTTAATTTTTCTGCCCACTCTTATTACAATTCAAGACATATCTGAAATGTATCCGCTTACCAAATTTAATCTTAATATCTTGTACGGCTTATGAGATATGGTGGCATAAAAGTAAAAACTTAGGGGCCACGCCACTGTAGAAAGCTTTGAAAACTTGAAACTTAGCCTAATCTCGTTCACATGTGCATCAAATCACCAATTTTCATCAAAATCGCTGCAACTTTTTTCAAAATTGGCTTGGGTAAATATACATAGAGTATGGCGGTAGGCGTGTCCGTGAACCGATTTCGCCCATTTTCAATAGCAAGATGCCTGCAAGAAGGTTTGACCTGAGTGTGCTAGCTTCATTGGTTTTCCCGTAAGCCTGATGAACAGACGGACAGATAGACAGACAGACAGACAGACAGACAGACAGACAGACAGACAGACAGACAGACAGACAGACAGACAGACAGACAGACAGACAGACAGACAGACAGACAGACAGACAGACGGACATCGCTAAATCAACTCAGGTGGTGACGCTCATCAAGAATATACATATATACTTTTCCATACCTGCCACGCCCCCTTTTATGTGTTATAAACGGAATGACAAAGTGAATATGCCTTCGGTGTAGACTATAAAAAAAATTTACGAAGAAAAGTTCAAAAGTAGTACAACTCACCGAAAGTAGTACATCTGGCAACCCTACTTCGAATCGCATCAACCCGATTTTACTGTCACTTTTCAGCATTAAGTTTTCGTGATAATTTTATTTTTTTTATGAGTTTCTACACTTTAATATACAGGAAGTGGCAGTCAGTTGCGAACTGATTCACTTAGACCATATGTTGGTCGATTGTGTTACCACAGGGTACTTAAAAAAACTATAAAAAAAAATTTCTAAAAGGACTTTTTTCCAAATTGTCGGTATTTCCTCAATAAATAACGGATTTTCAAAAAAATTTTTTAAATTTTCATAATTTGATACATTTTATGAAAAGATGACGTTTAACGCAAATAAATTTTTTTAATTTTTTAATGCATGCTGTAGAAGTTGAGATCTGGTGGGAAGATACTTGAGTTCAATGACCTTTGGAGCAAAAAAAAAATAATGGTCTTCTCGAGACAAAAACATCAATACATCATGTTTTAAGATCCGACTCTAAATACCGGTGATATGACGAAAAATTTAATAAGGGAACCCCTACGTTCAGCAAAATATTAAAAAAAATTTTAAAATAGTTCTAATGGAATAATCGAAATACTTCCGTTGGAAAAGCTTACTGATTTTTTGCAAGCTTTGATTTTCTGTCACTAGAATGGTACATTAAGATGGTAAGAACTTAGATCTGGTGGGTAAGTTCTAGGATGGAGTCCTTGAAGTCAGTTACCCTTAAAGCAAAAAAATGGTATACTTGAGACAAAAACATTGATGTTTTATTTTGATTTGATGCTTTAAGATCGGACTGGTAATGCCGATGATATGAAGAAAATTCAGATGCGCGATCTCTATTTTCGGCAAAAAAAAAAAAATTTTTTCGATATTGCCTTGCGAAAATGCTTCAGATTCGATGGTGTACGGTTACTTTCTTTTTCTGGTACGGTCTAATGTACATAACCAGGGCTGGGTTAAGGCTATGTGCCGCCCGTACGCCAATAAAATTTTGCCGCCCCCATATTTAAAAAAAAATTATAAGATAAAAACCAGAACTTTTTTGATTTCCATACAAAAAAATTTCCTCGGCTCACAACACATAAAACATAAATTGTTTTCCAAATTTGCCGCCCTTTTCAAAATTTGCCGCCCTCGTTTTCAAAATTTGCCGCCCCCATTTCCTTGCCGCCAATACGCCATGGCGTCAGTGGCGTATGCGGTAACACGGCCCAGTACATACCTTCGCTTAAAAAACACACAAACTTGTAGCAAGTCTTAAATAATGGGGACTTCCTGTGTGCACAAAATAAGTGAGTCATAGGTATAGAAATGTACACATCATCATATGTCTTAAAAAACTGAAACACTTGTTTTGAATTTAAAAAAAGTGGATTCCCCTTCTTATATGCATAGCAATATAACATGTTAATCAGTACATACAGTCAGTGGCGGATACAAGGGGGGAGGCTATGGGGGCTGAAGCCCCCCCTGGGAGCGAAAAAAAATTTTTTTTACTCAAAAAAGTTCATGGACTTCAAATCATAGCAGTTCAGGCTTTGATATCTGAAAACCAACTCTTAGCATTTTATACTATTTGTTTTTAGTCAGTCTCTGAATTTTTGCGTAGGAAAATCATGTAATATTTCTGAAATTCGTAACATGCTAGGCACAGTTTCATCAGTGTCAAACTTTTTCTCGAATTCATCTAAAAGAGTAGAACTATTGAAAGATAAAATTTTCGAACGGAGTCCAGAAAAATCGTTTAAAAGCATTGTGTGCGACGTTGATACTTTCAACGAATTATTACTGTTTATCTCTTAAGCGTTACAAGACTTAGAACAAAGCAAGGAAACCGAAGCGTCTTCAAAAGCTGTCCAACTTTCAGCGTCGATAGCACGCTCCAATTTTTAAGTATCGTTACATATTCTGAAAATTGTAAATGTTCCTATATTGTCGCTCAGTCGCAAACTACAAGATCCGACACTACAAATCTCTTCAGTCTGTACTCATGTCAAGCAAATTATCAACCTGTTTTCAGAAATGCGAACAAATGAAACGTTATTTGATGATATTTTTAATGAAGCATCTTCAATCGCTGTTGAGTTAGACACTTCATTGATTATTCCCCGCTCTTAAATAAATAAATAATAAAAATAAAAAATATACCCAACACTGAGTGTATAATAACTTTGTTATTCCGTTTGTAACGCATAGATGCTCTTTAAAGAAAAAAGTACGACTTTATGAAACATTTTAGCCTTCATCGTTTATTTTCAGTTCACTTAAAAAAAAATTGATTTCCGAAATGTAAGTCCTCTTCGTTTTTTTTTTAAATTCTCAAACAAACTTTGATAAATATAAGAATTTTCGAGACCGGTCCGATCGTCGAGAAGCTAAGCTCAAACAATTTTTTTTTTCAAATTCCGCGATTTTAATGAAACTTGGTGATTTGGTGCAAATGTGAGCAAAATTAGGATTTGGCTAGGATTAATATTTTAATTTTCAATCATTTAGAAATCGAGATTTTGCTGAGGCCTACACTGTAATGTTTTTTTTTATTTTTTTTTTTATTTTTTTTTTTTATTTTTTTGCTTATTTGATAGTTGTCTTATTGTATTGCCACTCATTTACTTCAACTTAAATGTAATTTTTCTTATATTTTTACCTATATTTTTACCTTTTATTTTTGTAAAAACAATCCTAATTAAATTGTGTATCTAAATTTAGTGATTAAATTCTGTTGTTACCCCACAACACTTTATATATTGTAGAATTATGTTTAAAATGGTATTTTGAACTATATTATTTACTTTTATATTAAATGCCATATTCTTTTTTTGATACAAATGCTACTACGAGTATGAATACGTGAATTAAATCGTTTGTAAAAAATTAAATTATTGTATCAAAAAAAGCATAAGTAAAATGAAATGAAAAAAATTATTCGAGCTTTTAAAGTCTATCACAAGGGCGTGGATAGTCCACAATATTTATAAACGTATATTAAGAGAACTAACACCGTAGTCGATATAAAATTTTACAAGGCAGATGTACTTGCTATAAGATATCTTATTACAAAAAAAAGTACGTTAAGTGGCATATCTATCAAAATATGTGAGCAATCATACTAAAATTTGGCTTAAGAAGTTTGTTTATGGAAAGCTATTTCTGGATTAAAATCAGACTGGGTTGTACCAGTAGGTGTGTCACCGCCCTAAATTTTAAGACTAATTACGGCATATATCGCAAAATGTACAAGCTATTGTGCTAAAATTTGGTATGCGAATGTCGATCACGAATAAAATTTATTTAATATCCAAAAGTAGGCGGAATTGAAGAAGTGGGCGTGGGATATTTCGACTTTTTAATTTCTTTTCGATTTTTTTCAACATTTTCCATATTATTTTAACTTTTTCTAAGCTTTTAACTTTTCCAATACATATATTCCAAAAGTATTTTTTCGTCTTTTTCAACCTCTTTCAACTTTATTCGTCATTTCCTTTATTTATTCAACTTTTTCATCGATTTTGAACTGCTTCAACATTTTTCAACCTCTTCAATTTTTTGAGAGTTTGTCAACCGCTTTCAATATTTTTCATCATTTACCATATTTTTTCGACATTTTCAATTTTTCAGCATTTTCCATATTTTTTTGGCATTTTTCAATTTCTTCAAACAGTCTTTTGAAACTGTTTAAACACTTTTTCAATCTATTTACATTTTTTCTCGACTTATTCAAGCTCTTCAACGTCTTCTTAACATTTATTTAAAAGGTACTTTCAATGCAGTGTTGGTATGTGAGTTTCGGCATGGCCGAATATTACCAGTTTTAACTTATTTTTGTTTCACTTTTCTTTCTCAAATGTTTCAGAGCCGCAATATTCTATCCTTATTTGGATCATAAAATTTCAGAATTAAAATCAAAATTCCAGAGTACATTTTTGAGCATTTTACCCTTAGAACGTTTTATACCGGTAATCACTCGATGAGGCATGTTGACAAAATCATAGGGGCTGCCCTCACTTACGAAAGTGATTTAAATTGCAGTGAGGTTGAGCGCTAATCCGAAATTAAATTGTGTCATCAGCATTGTTGTAAAACCGATTTCAAAGATACTTTGAATGCAATGAAAGCATTGCCCATTACTCTAGTTTACAATTTTGGCCTCATCTCGAGATTTGATTTCTCATTGAAGTTTTCCTATGTATTTTGGGGCGTGGATTCCAAAAATGACAACCATTTTTTTTTTTCTTACGAATCGTTAAGAAAAAACCCTTTTTTCTGCACTTTTTTCGTTTATTTGGTCATATTTCTATCAATTTTTTTTCGACCTAAATCGGTTGCACACTATTCAAAAATTAATTTTATCTTCTGTCTAATGGTTTGCTGTTCAAGAGAATAGGATAGGATTTGATGGAGTTACAAGCGGTTATATTCCAAAAACAGTGACTTTTTTTGAAAATCTATTTTTTAACAAATATTTTAAGTATATATTTGCTCAAATCGGATACAAAATGTTAAAGTTAATCAAAAATGCAAATACGGTTCCTTTTACACCATGAACCAACAGACTTGGATATGTGGGAATTAGGGGTGGCAATCCCGGAGCTTTTTTGAGTTTCGGGATTTTCGGGATCGAAGTTTCCAATCCCGGGATCAATCCCGGGATTGATAGTTCTAGTAAATGTATACAGAACTACAAAAAAAAAAAGAGAAGTTTATACTATTGTATATATAAAACTAAAATTGCTCTATTTCACAGCGTAACAATGAAGAATAAGAACGCAAAATAATATAAAAAATAATAGCTTAAAAATTGACTTAGAACACTTCGAGTGTTAATACATCTAAATCACATTTACTAAGTTTGACTAGTAGAAGATAGCTTCTATTAAAAGGAGATGATAGAGGATAATCAAGCATTTATGACCTAACTACCAATTTCATTTTTACATTTAAAAATTCGTGTATCACACTTTGTACTTGATTAATACTTTATCACCTTCTTCAAATGTGACAGTGATGGCATTTAGTGGTACTGAAGGGCTTGCTCTCAGTAGACGCACCCATAAGTGTGCTTCATTTAAGTTGTCAAAATCTTTAGATGCTGATTTCAGAAAAAAAGCTTCAGACAAAAGTTTAATTATATCTTAGAACTTAAGTTTTAGTAGGTCTAGGTATGGGTCAAAATTTCAATGTCAAATCAAGGTCGGCTGTGGTTTTTTTTTTTTTTTTTTTTTTTAAGACAAACACCTACATTTTTTGTTG
This sequence comes from Tricholauxania praeusta, assembly GCA_949775025.1. Lineage (NCBI taxonomy): Eukaryota > Metazoa > Arthropoda > Insecta > Diptera > Lauxaniidae > Tricholauxania > Tricholauxania praeusta. The sequence goes on from OX459032.1 coordinate 17,134,683, forward strand.
CAGATTAGTATTTTATTATAAGAAATAGATATGTTTTGCATATGTTGTTTTTCTATTGCATTTATAGTATTTCCGTTATTGATAAAACTAATTTTAGTCTAAATAGGTCTGTTTGTTAACTGAAAATTTGTACGAATTTGTACTAGTTTGTAACAATTGTTACTGGATTATGTTTATTAGCAAAAAATATCCAGTAACGAGAGAGGCAGTGAGAGAATAAAGTGACAATTTGTCGCGAGAGAGCCTGCTAGTTTTTACTGGATAAAATTTTACCAGCAAACATTTTTCAAAAAGAAAAACATATAATTTTGACAATTGTCAATATTTTTTCATAAATAAAAAAGCAAATTATTTTGAAAAACTTAAATATTTTTTTTCACTTGTCAGTTTGTACGAATTTTTACTGGATTGTGTTTGTTTACTTTTATGAAAATTTTTTTCTCTGTGAGCAAATACTTTCTTACTCTCTAAAATTTCTTTACTGAATTATTGTTACTGGGAAAGTAAACAAACACACTTAATTTCACATTTTATCATTTTTCTCATTAACTATCAATTTTCAATACAAATCGCACCTAGTAAAAAATTCTTAAAATTAGTCAAAGTATTAAAAAAGATATTTGTTTTGCTACGTGACAGTTTTAATAAGAAAATCTTAAACAAAAAATTGCTACAATAAAAAAAAATATTTTTACTCAATTTAAGGTTCAGACACAATTGTAGTGCATTTAGCAGGTTGATGCAATAATGTTTCATGCACATCAAATGTATTGAAAACAATTATTTTGCAGATTTTGTACTTAAATATGTCATATAAAAGAATATTTATTATATAATATAAAATGTTTTTCTAATCCCGAAAATCCCGGGATTGTCTCTTTGTAAACCCGGGATTACTTTAGCCTATATTTAGAGCAAATCCCGGGATCACGGGATCCCGGGATTGCCACCCCTAGTGGGAATGCATGAAAATATGGAAATTACCTTTTTTCATTGATACCTTTTTTTTTGATTAACTTTATCTTTTTGTGTCCGATTTGAGCAAATATATACTCGTATATATTTGCTTAAAATACATATTTCTTAAATATTAGATTTTGAAAGGTTTTTGGACTTAAACGGAGCAATTGAAATTTTGTGACTTTTTTGAAAAGACCAAAAAAGCAACTCTGAGCGCTTGTTACTCCATCAAATCCTATCCTTATATCATGAACAGCAAACCGATAGACACAAGATAAAATAAATTTTTGAATAGTGTGCAACTGATTTAGGTCGGTAAAAAATTCATAGAAATCTGACCAAATAAATGAAAAAAGTGCAGAAAAAAGGGTTTTCGGGGATATCTCGAAAGTATTCTTAAGAAAAAAAAAAAAATGATCTAAATAAATGAAAAAAGTGCAGAAAAAAGAGTTTTTTGGGGATATCTCGAAAACGATTCTTAAGAAAAAAAAATGATCCTAGTAAATGAAAAAAGTGCAAAAAAAAAACTTTTTTGGGGATATCTCGAAAACGATTCTTAAGAAAAAAAAAATGGTTGTCATTTTTGGAATCTACGCCCTAAAATACATAGAAAAAAGTATATGAGAAATCAGATCCTTTTTTTTTGTAAAAGGTGTTATCAAAACCAAAAAAAAAAAAATTTAATCTTTCTTCTAATGCATCACAATTCTACTGCAAGTATTTGCCACAATTCCAGCAGAACAAAGTTTTTCTATGTTAAAATGATTGAAATTGTATTGTATTTAAGGTCTACAATGACAGAAGATTGCTCGAATGGATTGGCTCTAGAAAAAAATCATAAAGAAATCTATATCAGCTCAGCTGAAATTGTTGAATTATTTTGCCAGAAGAAACCTCGCCGTCTTGGAACCCTTGACTGGACTACTGATTAGATTGTTGCAATATGTCAAAAAATATAAGTATTGCTCATTGAAAAATTTAATCAATGTGTGTTTTCATTTAAGAAATATGTTAGGCCCCCTTCAAGAAAATCCTAGATCCGCCACTGCATACAGTCAATTTTTAACAACAGCACGGTGTGTATCATAGAATTTTTTTAAATTTAAAGTGGGCGTGGTTTAACATCAGTGAGTGGCATCTCCCATACATTTTAAATACCTAAAACGTTATATCTTGGCTTTGGTTTTATCATGTCAGTTTTTCGTAAAATTTCACAGGTGTGAGCTAGGAAGCTTAAATTTTGTGACAATTTTTTGTAAGCCCCATGCTAAAAATAGGCAAAATTTTATATATTTTGTATATAAACTACAAAATTTTCAAAATAAATACCCTAATATACACACATATATTAGGTTCCAGATACTAGTGTTATCATTGATACCCACAAAAACGGATGCGGATCCGTTTCGAACCCGTTACGGATCCGTCAGTGCGGACTTCGTTTTTTTATGCTTCGACGAATTCGTCGGTTTCGTTCCGGACTCGTTTTTTGTAAATAAATTGGATCCTTTTCGGGTTCGTTTTTTGTAAATAAAACAGTTGTGTTCCTGATTCGATTTTTGTAAATAAAACGGATCCGTTTCGAACTCGTTTTCGTATGAAACTATAACAATTTTGTGGCTAGTGGTTATTAAGAGCCTTAGTAGCATCAGGGAAAGTTATGAAGACAAAAATCCAGCTTACAAAACAGTGATGTCAAAATTAATAAGATACTTCGCTATTGTAGCATAATTTGGTTTAGTAATATCTTGCTAGAACAAGATATAAAATCATGATAAAGAGACCGCATGTCTCTTATGTCTTAATACTGTAGCCATGTAAGTCACTTGAAAAACATGACGTTTGATGTTTTTAGAGACACACGAGATAGGGCACATTGTTGATAATATTCGCCTTTGACATACATATAATATAACTTAAGACAGGTAGCCTAGTAGGTAGCGAACAGGACTATGAGTCGCTGGGACATGGGTTCGAGACTAACTTTGCAAATTTGTAAATCGTAAATAAAAATTAAATTTGATGATAAAATCTAAATTTGATAATAAAATAAAATTATATATAACAAAGACACGGACATTTTTTTAAAGTGTTTTTAATGTGTCTTTAAACAGCTCAGAATGATACTTTACCGAATCTTTTGAAAGATAACAATGAGGGGAAAGTGTCTTTATACTTAATACGCCAAATGGCTCTTATAAGCCCCTATAAAGAATTTATAAACATAATATGTTGTTTTTTCTACTTGTCCTTAAAAGCCCTGTAAAAGAAGCTATAAGAACTTTTTATGCTATAAGGGAGACGTAAGAAAAAAAATGTTTGACGTGATTGGATAATATGTGTACCGAACTTGAACTCAGCGACATATGAAGAGCTGAGATGCAAAACCCGTCAAGTCCAAAAAAATGAAAATGTGAGATATTGTAGGAGGGGACAGAAAAAATATTTGTTTACAAGCCTTCATACTCTAAATTGTAAAAAACAATTTTTCCCTTCACAAACTTTTGATTGCAAAAATTTCTGATAAATTATTTTTATCAAAACCCGCCAAGTCCACATTTCTGAAAATCAAAGCCTGCCAAGTCCAATTTTCCATTAAAAAAGATTCGGCTTTCATAAATGCAAATATTTTTATGTTATCTTAACATTGAAATTATATTGTGTAATTAAAATTTCAGTCTACATTTATTCAAATGTTTTGAAATTAATTTAAACTTAGCCATTTTTAAAAAATGATTTCGGAACCTATTATTACTATTATTATTTTTCAAACCCCGCCAAGTCCCGCGGTTTCACTTTCAAAACCAGCCAAGTCCACGTTTTCAATTTCAAAACCCGACAAGTCCACAGTTTTTGTTTCAAAACCCGCCAAGTCCAAACGTTTTTTTTATTATAGTCCTTATAGATTAGGTCATAAAATGTTATGAAAAATCAGAATTTTAATAACTTTTGGCAACTATTACAATGGATCAATCTACTTTTTTACTGTAGTTAAATTTCAGTAGAAAACAGTTTTTTCGATTTTTCCAAAAACGCAAAATATGGACGTGGCGGGTTTTGCATCTCAGCTCTTCATATAAGGATAACCTAATTCGGTCCGAGTAACAAAAAAAATGTATTTCTGAAAATGTTTAAGGAGAAACATTAATTTCAAAACTTTTATCACTATAATCGAATCTTTACTAATGAAGATTTTTTTTTTACATTTTTGATTAAAATGTATTTTCAATTGGAATACCCTTTATTTAAAACAAGATATCTTAAATTTTTTACATCGAATTTAAGCTAAAATTGAAGAAGAAAACAACCATCAGGTTTTTTTGGACTTGGCATTTTAAATAAATTGCGTGTATACAACACAGTTTCTATTGATTGTAGAGTAACAAAACTTTGGCAAGGTTAAATATGTTATTTTTGCTTAGAAATATCTTTACTAACTTGTTTTCTTTACACATTTTAAACGTAGTTTAATTATTTTTAGCTCGCTTATATTGGGGTTTTTTTTCGGCTGGAATTTTTTTTAATTGGTATTTTCCTTGATTAAGTGGGTAGGAATTTAAGATTTAGCTTTTTTTTGTGTATTGTAATGATTAAATAAAAGCGAAGATTTGTTAGCACATTTTGGCAATTCAATGAAAAATACTCATGCCATAATTATATACCATTATAAAGCATTTAATATGTTCATAAGTAGTTGCAATATTCATAAAATTGCTTACCAAGTCTTGCTGTAAGCGATTGCTAGCCTTAATTGATTGATCATGAATGGCTTAGCATGTGAAAATTTTTTGGCGGAAAGCAATTTATTTTTGCAATGCAATAATAGGGTCTTTTCTTACATAGAGAGAGTTGTAAATTCACTTATTTGAGTGAAAATGCCCAACATTTTTATCAATCAGCTGCGCTTTTCTGATACTGCAAGAAACAGCATTTCAAAGCCATGGAAAAACTAAAATAAAAAAATAGTAAACACATATGCTATTTTTGGTATTGCCAAAAATTAAATACCTTACACCGCATTACCACTCGATTAATCTCTTTTCCTAGCATTCTGACTGAGTTTCGTTGAGATCGGAAAATTTTTTGTATGTAGCCCCCATACAAAAGCATGAAAAAAAAATAATAATATGGGCATTTCTCTCATGTTGAACGGGACGGAAGTTTTTTTTTTAAAGTGGAATAAAAGTCAAAGTAAAACACTTTTATTTTTTTCTGTTACTTTAAGTAATAGCCCTTTGATAGCACTATATCGAGTGGTAAAGTTGATGCCAGACGTAGTACTGGTTCCAAGATAGAGGCAATTAAAAAGCCATTCGAACGGGACAAACAACGAAAGTGTTTTTCATACCCATCTATAGAAAAGTAGAAGTCAGCGAAACCTGGCAACATTTTTTAATGCGACTACTTTTAAAAAGTTATGGAACAATGTAACTTTTTAAAAGATTTCGTTATATTGAAAAATCTAATTTACTTTTTTTCTTACAAGGCATAATAACTCATTTGAACGGGAGATTCGAACGGGACATATTTTTCCGTTTATGTTCAATTGGGCAAGTTTTCAAAACTACTTTAATATTTATATAAATAATAATATTTAAGGTATATACAGTAATTAAAAAAACAAATTTAATGTTTATATTTATCAAATCAATTAGTGAGATCAATTTTAACAAAGAAAAAAGGAAAAAGTAGATATTTTTCTTATAAGAATATAAAACTTGTCTTTTTGTTGGTAAAATGTTTTTCCTGTAAGAGGCGTGGCACCGCCCACTTAAAAAAATATTTATACTCAAGTTTCAATCTATCTACATTAGGGTGATTCAAAAATTTTTTTTTTTGTTTTTTTTTTGAAGTGCTGTTGCTTAAAAAGTAAGTTTATGATATGAAGATAATTTTGACAAAAATTCAGTTCTGTATCTCAATTTTATAAGGTGGCGCCGAAGCCAGTTAGTTTTACATGTAAATTGTATGGGAAAATTGCATTTTTTGATTAAAGCTTCTTTCGATACATTAAAATAATTGGGAAATAATTTTTGAATAGGTATATCTGCTTGAATTATCTGCTTGACAAAAGACTCCATATGGCCGAATTGCAAGTGTCAACCGATAACAAGTTATATCCATTTAACTTCACTATATTCTACACTCAGGGTAAATGCACTTTGCCGTTCCGTTTGTAAAGCATGGAAGGGTGCGTGTCAGGTATGGAAGAGCATATATATTCTTGATCACCGTCACTTCCTGAATAGATTTAGATATGTCTGTCTCTCTGTCTATGAAAATCACGCTAAAGTTACGATTGTCAATATTTATTGTGCATAAATTATACTGGTTCAATGTTATTCCATATATAGGACGTTCTTTTACAAACCGAACGAATTTGGACGAAAATTGACCGACATATTTTTGATTTGGCTGAAATTTTTTTTATGAGTTCTGTATAAAAAAAGAGATACGTGTTCGATGATTTTTTTTTTGAAGAAACTTTTTTTTACAAAATAGAGCGAATTTAAATTTTGAGAATTTCGTGATTTTTGGCATGGAGACTTTCAAAAACTCATAACTCCGGTTCTGTTAAAGCTAAAAAATTGATTTTATATTCATTTTAAAGCTAAGAAAACGAACTTAAAAAAAATTATTTACTAAAAAATTATTAAGAAATTAATATTGTTATAAGTTATTTAAATGTTTAAATAATTTTTTACCCACCCTGTATCAAATCTTTAATGTAACCATCGTGTTCTTCGTCAAATTTCCCATCGAAAACGTAATGTTTTTTAATGGGAAAGCTATTATTACTATTAGAAATAAATCAATTTATGCAGTGCGGCACGTCTTATTTGCGCGCGTATTCTACACTAGTTTAAAAATTTGGGGTTCATCTCGAGATCTTGTTATATCTCCAATATGGCCAAATAAATGAAAAAAGTGCAAAAAATTGGTTTTTCGGGGATATCTCGAAAACGACTCTTATGAAAAAAAAGGTTGCCATTTTTGGAATCTGCGCCCCAAAATACATAGAAAAAATTCTATGAGAAACCAGATCTCGAGATGAACCCCAAATTCGTTAACTAGTGTATAATACGCTCGCAAATAAGACGTGCCGCACTGCATAAATTAATTTATTTCTAAGGCTGCGGTTACACTGGATGCGAAAATTCGTTCGTACGAATTCTTAATAATTTGTTCGTGCGAATATATATGAACAGAGTGGATACATTAGGAGCGACTTCGTTCATATTTTTAGTTGAAGTGCAATCCATCATCTGTTTTTCTCCTTGTTTTCGTGCGACTGACTGATGAAAAACAAAATTTTTTGTTCGCATCAAAACAGTCGTACAGATTCGTCAGAATACGCACGAAGCATGCGTAGCCACTGTAACCGCATTCATATACACTCATGCATTTGTTCAATTTTTGGAATCCTTACGAGTACGTACGAAATCGTACGAACAAGTTTACGCATCCAGTGTAACCGCAGCCCATTGGCGTGGCCAGCGTGCCAGCGGCACCCACGGCACCCCCACTAATTTTTAAGGGGCGCCAATAATCACCAAATTTAAAAATAAAAGTACCTATTTTTTCCAAATAAATTTGATTGATTATTATTATTATCATTATTATTATTATTATTATTATTATTATTATTATTATTATTATTATTATTATTATTATTATTATTATTATTATTATTATTATTATTATTATTATTATTATTATTATTATTATTATTATTATTATTATTATTATTATTATTATTATTATTATTATTATTATTATTATTATTATTATTATTATTATTATTATTATTATTATTATTATTATTATTATTATTATTATTATTATTATTATTATTATTATTATTATTATTATTATTATTATTATTATTATTATTATTATTATTATTATTATTATTATTATTATTATTATTATTATTATTATTATTATTATTATTATTATTATTATTATTATTATTATTATTATTATTATTATTATTATTATTATTATTATTATTATTATTATTATTATTATTATTATTATTATTATTATTATTATTATTATTATTATTATTATTATTATTATTATTATTATTATTATTATTATTATTATTATTATTATTATTATTATTATTATTATTATTATTATTATTATTATTATTATTATTATTATTATTATTATTATTATTATTATTATTATTATTATTATTATTATTATTATTATTATTATTATTATTATTATTATTATTATTATTATTATTATTATTATTATTATTATTATTATTATTATTATTATTATTATTATTATTATTATTATTATTATTATTATTATTATTATTATTATTATTATTATTATTATTATTATTATTATTATTATTATTATTATTATTATTATTATTATTATTATTATTATTATTATTATTATTATTATTATTATTATTATTATTATTATTATTATTATTATTATTATTATTATTATTATTATTATTATTATTATTATTATTATTATTATTATTATTATTATTATTATTATTATTATTATTATTATTATTATTATTATTATTATTATTATTATTATTATTATTATTATTATTATTATTATTATTATTATTATTATTATTATTATTATTATTATTATTATTATTATTATTATTATTATTATTATTATTATTATTATTATTATTATTATTATTATTATTATTATTATTATTATTATTATTATTATTATTATTATTATTATTATTATTATTATTATTATTATTATTATTATTATTATTATTATTATTATTATTATTATTATTATTATTATTATTATTATTATTATTATTATTATTTATTATTATTATTATTATTATTATTATTATTATTATTATTATTATTATTATTATTATTATTATTATTATTATTATTATTATTATTATTATTATTATTATTATTATTATTATTATTATTATTATTATTATTATTATTATTATTATTATTATTATTATTATTATTATTATTATTATTATTATTATTATTATTATTATTATTATTATTATTATTATTATTATTATTATTATTATTATTATTATTATTATTATTATTATTATTATTATTATTATTATTATTATTATTATTATTATTATTATTATTATTATTATTATTATTATTATTATTATTATTATTATTATTATTATTATTATTATTATTATTATTATTATTATTATTATTATTATTATTATTATTATTATTATTATTATTATTATTATTATTATTATTATTATTATTATTATTATTATTATTATTATTATTATTATTATTATTATTATTATTATTATTATTATTATTATTATTATTATTATTATTATTATTATTATTATTATTATTATTATTATTATTATTATTATTATTATTATTATTATTATTATTATTATTATTATTATTATTATTATTATTATTATTATTATTATTATTATTATTATTATTATTATTATTATTATTATTATTATTATTATTATTATTATTATTATTATTATTATTATTATTATTATTATTATTATTATTATTATTATTATTATTATTATTATTATTATTATTATTATTATTATTATTATTATTATTATTATTATTATTATTATTATTATTATTATTATTATTATTATTATTATTATTATTATTATTATTATTATTATTATTATTATTATTATTATTATTATTATTATTATTATTATTATTATTATTATTATTATTATTATTATTATTATTATTATTATTATTATTATTATTATTATTTATTATTATTATTATTATTATTATTATTATTATTATTATTATTATTATTATTATTATTATTATTATTATTATTATTATTATTATTATTATTATTATTATTATTATTATTATTATTATTATTATTATTATTATTATTATTATTATTATTATTATTATTATTATTATTATTATTATTATTATTATTATTATTATTATTATTATTATTATTATTATTATTATTATTATTATTATTATTATTATTATTATTATTATTATTATTATTATTATTATTATTATTATTATTATTATTATTATTATTATTATTATTATTATTATTATTATTATTATTATTATTATTATTATTATTATTATTATTATTATTATTATTATTATTATTATTATTATTATTATTATTATTATTATTATTATTATTATTATTATTATTATTATTATTATTATTATTATTATTATTATTATTATTATTATTATTATTATTATTATTATTATTATTATTATTATTATTATTATTATATTATTATTATTATTATTATTATTATTATTATTATTATTATTATTATTATTATTATTATTATTATTATTATATTATTATTATTATTATTATTATTATTATTATTATTATTATTATTATTATTATTATTATTATTATTATTATTATTATTATTATTATTATTATTATTATTATATTATTATTATTATTATTATTATTATTATTATTATTATTATTATTATTATTATTATTATTATTATTATTATTATTATTATTATTATTATTATTATTATTATTATTATTATTATTATTATTATTATTATTATTATTATTATTATTATTATTATTATTATTATTATTATTATTATTATTATTATTATTATTATTATTATTATTATTATTATTTATTATTATTATTATTATTATTATTATTATTATTATTATTATTATTATTATTATTATTATATTATTATTATTATTATTATTATTATTATTATTATTATTATTATTATTATTATTATTATTATTATTATTATTATTATTATTATTATTATTATTATTATTATTATTATTATTATTATTATTATTATTATTATTATTATATTATTATTATTATTATTATTATTATTATTATTATTATTATATTATTATTATTATTATTATTATTATTATTATTATTATTATTATTATTATTATTATTATTATTATTATTATTATTATTATTATTATTATTATTATTATTATTATTATTATTATTATTATTATTATTATTATTATTATTATTATTATTATTATTATTATTATTATTATTATTATTATTATTATTATTATTATTATTATTATTATTATTATTATTATTATTATTATTATTATTATTATTATTATTATTATTATTATTATTATTATTATTATTATTATTATTATTATTATTATTATTATTATTATTATTATTATTATTATTATTATTATTATTATTATTATTATTATTATTATTATTATTATTATTATTATTATTATTATTATTATTATTATTATTATTATTATTATTATTATTATTATTATTATTATTATTATTATTATTATTAATATTATTATTATTATTATTATTATTATTATTATTATTATTATTATTATTACCCCCTGCGGGTGAGGGGTTAGAATATCCCCGAGGTAGGCATGCCTGTCGTAAGAGGCGACTAAATATCCCCCTGGCAGTGTTTTTTTCACCCCAGGGTAAGACGAACTGGATCGAAAAAGGACTACGAGATGTTTACTTGAGCAGACCGTTGCCCGTCGTGACGCACTGGGAGTCCCCAGAATCGCCATCGGTTTTTTTTCCGCTGATGGCGCCAATGGAGGTGATGTGAGCATGCTCTGCCGAGGTGTTAGTTGCGGCGGGGAGCAGAAGCCAGCCACTTCGGGCCCTAGTCGGGAAGTGTGCATTGGGTGCAGAATAGGAAACTGCATTGCTCCGGGCGAGCGCTGGTCCGTCCGTGTATACCGGGACAAGCAAAGCGTAGGGTCAGGCCTCAGGGAACTGGGGTAGGGGTGTCATCCCCGAGGGTATACCCGTTCCTGACTATTACGGCCCGCCCCCCTACACACGATGCGCTGGTAACCTAAATTCATGTTGGAACAATTAAATTCAAAGGAAAAAACTACGAAAACAAATTCAGACGCAAAAAAGATGGAAGAGCACAAACTGAGGATTGGAAGTATTTTTAAAAGGAGCTCTATACTGCAGCGATCCCCTCCAAGCAGGAGTACGTCTATGCCAAACGTACATAACTCAGGCATAACACCAAAAAATGTCAGAGTTAATGAGATTGAGACATCAGACAACATTCAGCAGGTAGAAGAAACTGGAAAAACGCCAGTTATCACGACCTCTACCGCTGTAGAGGTACCCAAGCTGAATGTGACTCTACCCTATTCCAAAGATGGAGAGGCGAACATTGCCTGAGACCTCCACAAACCCGGACACCGCCCAATACAAACCCCACAGATGCAGACATCTTAGAGCTCCCTGAGCTTATTTACAAAATGAGATGCCTAGAAGAGGATGCTCTAGCGAAATGCAAAGCAGTACTCCGTAAGATTAAGCAGGCAATATCAAAGCAGAAAAACATCAATGGACCAAAGACGAACGTCCCCGACGCTTTGTGAGCTGATAGATGTTATCGAGAGCTACAGAACAAGCTGGACAGAAAACTGAGACTGAAAAATTTGAGGCTTCAGTGACAGAAAAAGTCAGTAAAATCAGTAAGGTTAGCTCAAAACCAGTCGGCGGTGACACACCTTTAACCGGTCGAGAAAAAAGGCCCGCCACAAGCCCAGCGGTAGCCGAAACTAGCAAGAAGGCAAGAGAAGGAGAACCTGGAACGTGGGTAACCATAGTAAGGCAAAAACCAAGAGAGAAAAAGAAAGAGGATACCAAAAAATCCGGGAAAACTCCCGCTGTAGCGGAAAATTCGGAAGATGGAAGAAAGAAACCGAAAAAGAGAAAAGAAAACACAGTGAAAAAACGACCGGAAGCGGTATTGGTAAAACCTGCAGAAGGTAGCAGCTACGCTGATGTCCTAAGAAACCTTAAGGAAGCAGTGAAACCTGAAGAATCAGAAGTGAAAATTAGGTCGGTCAGGAAGACAAGAGGAGGAGCTATTCTTCTAGAGCTAGCAGAAGGCGGAAAAAAGGAACAGTTCCGTGAAGCAATAAAGCAGTCATTGAAAGAAGCTGCAACCGTGACTGAACTGAAAGCTAAAGCTACAATCGAGATCAGAGACTTGGACGCTCTTACAGGTTTAGACGAGGTAGTCTCTGCCGTCAAAAAAGAAGTTCAAAACGAAAATGAAGATGTTTCAGTAAGGCTGACAAACACCAACAGCAGAGAGCAACGCCGAGCGTTCGTTACGCTGTCGACAGAGGCAGCAAGCATCATCATCAAGCAGCAACGCATTAAGATCGGTTGGATGTATTGCAGGGTAAAACAGCTGGACGATGTTAAACGCTGTTACAGATGCTTTGGTATAGGCCATACACAACTCAGCTGTAAAGGACCTGACAGGAAGGGACAGGACTTATGCATTCGATGCGGACTCCAAGGCCACAAGATGAAAGACTGCAAAAACACACCGAAATGCTGCATTTGCTCAGCTGAAGGAAATGAACCGACGGATCATCTACCTGGGACAAGTAGGTGTTCGTCCTATAAAAAACTATCCCGAAAATGACGAAAATATTGCAAGCCAATCTACACAGAAGCGCGACTGCTGATGCAATGCTCACACAAGTAATGATTGAGCACAACGCTGATTTAGCAATCATTAGTGAGCAATACAACAAGACCAACAACAGACTGTGGCTCGAAGATACTACCAAAACGGCAGCTATATGGGTAAAGAACAGCGCAAAGTTTCAGAGTACAAGAAATGGAATGGGCGAGGGCTTTGTCTGGATTAGCAGCA